>PTEX01000108.1:1927106-1990207 GCA_003342815.1 Eudromia elegans
AGTTAGTTGCTCTGAATCTAGAGCAGCACTCCTGAACTGTTCCAGACACAAATATGTTCCTAAAGGTTTTTGTTTTGTTTTGAGATTTGCACATGAATAAAATTTTTCCTCTGATTTTTCTGTATTCTAGATTTTATACAGAAGCTCATATGCTGCTCATGCTTTATGAGAAGCAAAATCTGAGGTTGAATGCATTTGCTAGTTTTTACCATCCAAGTATTGTGAAGAACAAAATTAGATTAGGTAGAATTAGGAATGGAGAACCTACCTTTGAACTAATTTTAACTAGAGAAGAAATTTATACAGGAGAGGGATCCAGACACCGCTGCCCACAGGGCTGCCACTTAGCAAGCCAAAGGACATCCAAGCAAATGAATCAGACCTCTGAATTACCCATAGAAATGGCTGTTTTTTTTTCCAGTAGGGCAAGCAACGAGCTGATTAAGGGTCAAAGTCTACTGTTAAGTTCTAAAGAAACCCAAAGAATAAAATATTTTGCTGAAGTTGGGAGTACAGGTATGTACACATAGCCAAGTAAATACTTTGGAGATCTCACATGCCCTTAAAGGACTGGTCTAGCCACAGCGTCTCTTCTGATGTGGAGGAAGAGGTGGGAGCAAGTCTGTCTTTGGAGAGCTGGGAGGGTGGGGGAATGAGGAGCTGTTCGCTGTCCCATTGGAGAGCTTGGGAAAAGGGTGCAGGGGCCAAGGTCCCTTACTTTGCCCTCAAGGGCAATAGCAGTTGCACAGGCAGGGCAGGATAACAGCAGAGCACCAGGCTTGGCCACAGGGCCTCAACCCTCCCCTCCCCCTGCCAGAGGAGCAGAGCAGGCACAAACACAGCTAGGGGGCCCTGCCATTGTCCTGACTCTGCTCCCCAGCTCCCACCCGAGCACCAGACACAGTGTCACGCACTGYGGAGCATCGCAGCCACTACAATGCCATGGGCTCATTAAAAAGGCGGCATCCAAGTGCTGGGCTGTAGTAGCTTGGAAATGTAATCCAACTTGGGTATTATTTTTGATCTGAGAATTTTTTTGAATCCAAAATTCCATGTGACGGAAGAGATGGGTATTTAAACAGATGTCTGCAATTTCTTTAAAAAATAGAGATTGAGTTACAGATGGTAAAAAGGGTCTGGGAATTAAAAACTCCTGAGCTACAAGAAAATTTACATGTGAGCAAAATGATTTGCTAAAATGAATGGTCCTGCAGTTCTGTGTGTTTGAAAATTAAGCTTCTTTYACCAAAAATGTGAATATCTTTTCCCTTGTGTATTATCTGCTTCTCCACTGGTAGCTTTGGCTGGCACCATCATCATTGCAGCCAATTTGCAATATGAGGGTCCTGTTTCTAACAGGCAAGGCATATAGTTTTTTCCTTTTCCTCTTCCTTCTACAATCTGGCTTACTTGGACCAAATTTTTTGATTTGAATTAGTTTAAGAGAAAAAAAATCTATTTCATCTGCAGAACTGGTGCCCAGTTCTTCTAAGTTGTATTTTATAAATCACAAATTAAATTTGTGATATGAGACCGGAACGAAACCGGTGTCATCATCTTCGTTTGCAAATGAGGTGGATTTTAGTTTTGTTCTTCATTAGTGGATTTTAAAAGAAAATGATCAAAATAAACTTTGAGTGAAAAAGGTTAATAATTTGTCACATGAGATCCAAAGTGCTGTCTATTGGAAGGCAAAATTGGACATAAAGCTGTATAAAAACTATATAAAACAGTATAGTTCTAAGGAGCGATTCAGGATCTATCTCATCAACTGAGTCCTGTTCATTACTGAGAACAACTTTATGATGATCACCACTCATACGTATGTACTCAAAAAAAGAAAAAGGATTAGGATGTTTTTGAAACATGAACAGACTGTACTGCAAGATGTAAGAATATCTTTACATGCAGTACTCCCCACCACAATGAGGAGCAGCAGTCTGTGCATTGCAAAAACAATTCAAATTAGCATGAGTTCAGGGAAGAGTTGTGAGACCCATTAGATGCAGAGAAAAGCTGTCCTGCAAAGAGTGTCTGAACTTGTTTCGCAGTGGTGGGCACATCATCAAAGTATCAACATCAAAAATGTATTAATGTACTAAGAAGTAGAATTGGGAGTATTTTTTTTCTCTGTTTATAAATAACAATAATAATAGAATTTCAGGTAAAGAGACAAGTTTTCCTGCAGTGTGAGACCAYGTTTACAGAAGCTGAGATTTGGTATTCATGCCTAGATGTGTTCCTGTTTGGATTTCTAGTAGACCAAAGTATGGAGGATGCCTAAAGAATCCGTACCAACTTATTCATTAATGATGAGACATGTTGCCTGATTATAATAGTATTATTGGAAATTCGTCAGCATATTACAAGTTTGCARCCTCTTTCAGTGTGCTGTGTACTTACAGCTCAGGATTGGGAGGCCTGTGTTGGTTTGGGCATATTTTGACTTTACTGGCGTTGTTTATATGTATATGTCTTTTCTCTCCAGAAACTTATTTTTGCTAGCTGTAATTTTGTCTTCATTGAGAAGGCAGTGTATACCATGGTGTGATGACAACAATTCTTTGCATTTACATTAAAAGCTGCTTTGAACTGATATTTGCATATTTTACAGGACAACCTTTTTGAAAATGAGATGGAAACCACTCATATACCTTCTGTTACAATGCTAACACAGGAACTCCATGAAAGTAAGTAATTATATATAAAAATAAACTACAAAAAACAGTAAGAGAAGTTTCAAGTTAAGCTTTCAAAGATGGTTGACAGAAGACACTTAACACTGGGCTTTTTCACTTTTGAAGTCAGAAGATTGTTGGAAATGGTTGCTCTGGAATGTTAGGCATTTCTGGAG
This sequence comes from Eudromia elegans, assembly GCA_003342815.1. Classification (NCBI taxonomy): domain Eukaryota; kingdom Metazoa; phylum Chordata; class Aves; order Tinamiformes; family Tinamidae; genus Eudromia; species Eudromia elegans. The sequence goes on from PTEX01000108.1 coordinate 1,929,961, forward strand.
GACTGATGGAGGAGAATTATTCTTACCTTAAAAATCACGTGAATGTCTTTTTTTTTTTTTTTTTCAGTCTTGCTGGAGGACTTCGTGCAGGTCTCAGATGTTTAATGTGAGCTCTGACATTTTAATTGAAGGGACAAGAGTGGTTTATTTTTTAACAATTAGATTCCATATCCAAATTATTTATTAGTTACTGGATTAAGTAGATTTTTACAACAAAAATAAATCAGAAAGTTCTTGACAGTCTAACTTCAAATCTATTCTTTTTTTCAGTTGTTCATCTTTAAAAGTTTATATCCTGTGATATTATAGTTACATTAATTCTCCAACTGTCAAGGGATTCTAAACACTGATTCTCCATTTCAGATGTAAAAATCAAGAATTCCCCAGAGCTTTTTTGGTTAAACTTCCTGATAACATCTAAAGCATACAAATAGTTGGTTATTTGTCAAAGCAAAAAGTGGAAAATGGCATAGTTCTGATATAGTAAAAAAAATGCAAATCTCATCATTCTAGTTGAAAGAAGAAAAAAAAATCACGATATTGAATATTTTGTTTAAAACGGTCTGCCTTGGGAAATAGGAAGAAGACAGTCTTGAGTTATAACAGTCCCTAAAGACTAAACAGTGGTTCTTCTGAAATAAGATCGTATATGAAAGAGTGGTACAAGATGGCAGTAATGAAAGCCAAACAAAAGGAAAGAACATAAACGCTGAGAGGTGGGAGAGACCAGCAAGCTCTTTCCTTTTCTGAATGGGGACTGCAGGCATCCACTTAGATTGCCCAAGTAGTTCTCTGAAAAAGATATTCACCCTGTATCTAGGAATCAAAAATTACATTTTTAGGAGGTCCATGGGAACAGGAGAAATTACTCATTTAAAGAAGTTATATCTATTTGCTGAATGTGGCTATACTTATTGTTCAGCTTGAATCATGCTCAGGGATCTTGTGCCTTCAGCATTTTGAGTTTTCCCGAACCTTGCCACAGTAATAAAAGCACACTTGTGAGTCCTAAATGGGGACTGAATTATTCCCATCCTGTACAGGAACCAAATCGGAAGTGAAATATTATGTCACATGTGAAAGCTTAAGAGCTAATTAATTTTGACAGCATATTTATAGTTCTCATTTACAGAGATCTCAAAATACTTTAAGAAAACAGAATACTAAAAATATATATATGAGAGATCTATATCCAAATTAAGATCTGTTTCATAACAGCGGAGAAATTCAATTTTGAATCATCCATAGAGCAATCACTTCATTCAATATTGATAATCTTAAACAGCTTGCATGAAATCTGGACCCTGTTCAAAGCCACAGTGCTTTTGCCGTTGACTTGAATGGGGAGAGGACCTTCTCCTCTGGCAAACTCAGCACCGCACGCACGGCTAGGAGGGAAGGACATGGGTATGGAATGAGGGGGATATGAAAAAGTATGTTTAGGGAAATCCAAATTTGACCAGAAAGAGATATGATGGAAGCAGAACTTTGTCTCCTCTAAAAAACAGTCTGAAAAGAGCGTGAGCCGAGGGGCAGGTGAAGCAAAGCAATACGATGATTTCTGTGTATGCATCATGGGAATTGCACTGCTGCTATGATAAGCTTAACCATAAGCATAACCTATTTTTTTTGTAAGTGGAGATAAAAATGCACTCTTTAGTACAAGCTTGGAAAAGATTAGAACACTAGAAAACAAACACCAGGAGAACTGCAATTTTAATTTCAAGTTTCACTGTTCTCACAAAGCTTGTAGGACATTACTCCATTTCGATCCAATTCAGTTATATAGTTTTAAGTCATGTACAGCACTGGTTCATAAAACACCATTTTCTTATAACCACAAAAATGAACTAAGACACTAAGACAGTGTTTCTCCCATAGAAGGAATTTGCCTGTAATTCAATAAAATAAAGTGAATGTTGTAAAAAAGTGAAATAGAACCATTCAGTTTATTTTGGGATTTCTTCCACCGGATTGTCAGGCTGCTTTTTTGTTCCCTTAGGAAAAGGCAGTCCTCACTGCTTTCCCAAGAAGAGGTTGTATCGAGACGCTGTTCAAGGTTAAGATCGGCGTGAGTGTGAAAGGATTAACGCTTTGGCCATGGCTCTCCAGGAAGAAACAGGACCTCAGCTGGCAGAAGGGGACATGCGGAGCCTGTAGATGTCAGTGATTAGGTGAGCAGTGAAATTCCCTCCACAGCCCACAGTGGCTGTTTTGCCATGTGCGTAATTATCCTTGCAAAGAGAGCAAGTCTGTTGGAGAGATGTTGATCCCTGCTCAGACTGAGCTGGTTGTTTAACTTAACAGCCCTCTGAAAATGTGTATGTAATTTGTCRTGCTTTTTCCCTCCTCGTGTAGACTTTACTTGGGTATATGGGGTTGAGATCCCAATTTGGTCTTCTGGACACAAGGAAATAGCTGACTACTAGAGTGGTAGAATAAATGACAGCCTTATTTTCTGTAATTGAAAGGTGTTAGGTTGCTAGGTAAATTTTCCTTCTGTGTTGGTTCTCCTCAGATCTTCAGGTAATACCAGAGATAACCCTAGATATTATACAGAAGAAAATGAGGAAACAAAACATTATTTTTTTCCCACAGTTTAAAAACTTTCTTTGAAAAAAAAAGGCTAAATTAACTTGTGAAAATGAAAATCACTCATGATGGCAGTATATTAATTATAACTTTGTGTGGGTGAGGAAGTTAAAATCCTCTCGTGTGCGTATTGGGTATCTGTCCTCAGCAGGAGAGTGTCTGTGTTCCAGAGAGACCCGTGAATTCAGAGCTCGAGGCTCCGCGGCTTCCCTAGGATCAGTGCCCTGTGACTGCACCTCCGTGGGGTGTCCGTGCCCGCTGAAGCCGCTGTGGTCGGATGCCCCGTGGCACGGCCGTCCCCTGTTAGTGCCGGGTTGCCTCCCGTGGAATCCGCCTGCCACTTATTTCCATGGAACGCGTGTGGGAATAGCCGCTGTGGCACGAGCCCCGCTGGTGCCAGCGGCACCGTCCTGCACCGGGACCGGGACGGGTGCGAGCTGCGGCCGAGGTGGCCCGGCCCCTTGTCCGGGGGCGCCGAGGCCGCCGCGGGAGCTGCCCGGCGCGGCAGCAAGAGCGAGGGGACAAGGAGGAGCCCAGGGGGTTGCCCCTGCCGCCCTCCCGGCCCGGGGGCTCCATGCCCCGAAGTTCACGCGAAGTAGTTTCCCTGGCGCCGGGTGCGCCCGGCGGGGCCCTCCCGCCGGCGGGGGTGGCTGCGGGGCTCCCGCTGGCCCCTCGCTGCCGCCCGGGGCCCCGCCCCGCGCCGCCCCCGCTCACCGCCTCGCAGGGCGGCGGGTGCCGCGGGGAGGCCGCTCCGAGCCGCCGCCGCCCGGGAGGGAGGTTATGTAAGGGGGGAGGCGGCCGCGGGAGGAGGAGCAGGACGCCCGGCAGCCGCCGCGCCGAGAGCAGCCGCCGCCGCTCCTCGCCGGGGCCGCATGTGCGAAGTGGGGACGCGGCCGCCGCCGGCCGCCGAGCCGCCCGCGGCCGCCGCCGCCGAGAGGTGCCGAGACATGGGGTGAGTGCAGAGACACGGGGACGGACACGGCCCCGCGTGGGCGCCGCCTCCAGCTCCCCGGCTCCGCGTGGCGCGGCGGCTCCCACACCGCTTCCCACGGCCCCGCGTGGCGCCCGCCGGGAGAAGGCACCTCGCATGTGCGCGGGGCCGCCCGGCCGGGCGGGAGAGCCGGGACGGGGCTGAGCGCGGCGCGGAGCGCGGCGCTGCCGGCTGTGCTGGGACTGCGAGCCCGGAGCTCCCGAAACCACCACGAGCTCCCGGCACGCGAGTGTCTGCAGATACCCACCCGCCCACCCTCTTTTGTTGGTTTTCCCATGTAAGAGCTGTTGGATCGCGGGTGATGCCAGCTGGAGACCTCCCTGTGAACACCATTTTCACGTTTTCTGTATCTGCTAACTTTAGCAGAAGGRCAAAATCCCAGTCGCTATTATTAAAGGCATTTGTGAATACTAGGAAAGGGATTGTAATACTCTGCTTTCAGCTTGAACTATATATACACATTTGAGATCCTCTCGACCAGAATGGAAGGCGATGTCTTAGGGGATTCCAAACCCACACATTTAATTTGCTGTATTTTTATCCTATTATGTTATCTTACACCTTTTCTGTTCTTTGCCTCTYTTCACCCTGCTGTGGCAAAGAATCATTCTCTAATTTTTGCACTTACTCATGCCACATCTAACTGTGCAAGCTCCCACTGTGGATTTGTGTGTGTTATTGTCAAAGTGACAAAACTTGAGACTATATAGATAAATAATGAATTAAAAYGCAATGGATGTGTCTGAACTTGATACCTAGAAGTACCTAGAAGTAAAGGGGTACAAGGAGAAAGAGGATATAACTGAATATGTCCCAGTGTTTCGTTTCATGATTACCAGGGGCTCACCTGCTTCGTAAGCACGTAAGTTGTAGATAAAAAATTAAACAGAAACTGTCCTAGGAATTACAACAAGAAGCATTTAAATCTGGCTGAGGTGGACCTACCTTACTGGGTCTGTCGATGGGCAGGAAAACCCATGTAAGGGAAACTTGCYCTGATAGTCTTCCTTGGGGATCTCTTTATGCAAATATTTTTGTTACCCTCTTTTTTAACTGTTTCTGCACTGGCAGGACAGCTCAGTGGAGAAGTGCAGCCAGGTTTGGTCRGGATGGGGTGGAAGTTCCTCCGCTTGCCAATCCACCACAGCCCAGAGCTCTTCATTCTCTTCACTCGGAGCGCTCAGGCACCACGTGAGGGCCTGTCCTGCCAGCGGGACGTGTGTGGGGAGCTCTGCCCGCACGTGGGCTGCTCAGCGCCTGCCTGGGCCGCCCTGGGCAGGCTGTGCAGCTTGTGSGTGCGGTGGCCTGCACAGCTCAGGACCCTGGCTCTGCTTTTTCAGCTTCAGTTGAATTATTCCAGACTTAGAGAAGTGTTCATGAGAGGAGAACCAAGTTCCCAGCGTCACTCTGTCCTGGGGTGTCAGCACGTGCTGTGCACACCCATATGCTTTGTGTGGTGGACAGGGAGTATGATTTGGGGATTTGCATTTTGTGAGGGTCTGGTGTCATTTTCCTGCCTTTCTCCTTACTTCAGAGCTTCAGGACACCTTTTTACAAGGGTTACTGTGGCAGGAGCTTGGAATGAATGAGGCAGGAGTTACAAAACAACAACAAAAGCATGTGCACACAGATGCTTCCCATCTGTGAAAGGGGTATTTTAATGCTCATTTGCCTTTTTGTAAAGCATTCTATGATAGGAGTCAGTCTTCATTTAGTTGGAAGCACAGATTTCTGGTTTTGCTTTCTGGACAGGTTTTAGTGTCAAGTTTTGGAACACACTTTCAGAAATTGTGAGAATAATTTGATTCTTAGTTAAAATAGTTTTTATTTATTTATTTACTTTCTGTGAGTGACCATTACTAATGATTTATTTAATGCTGCCTATGAACTTGGCACTGACAAATGGAACTATGAAACCTGATTTAGCTGCTTGACCTTGGCAAAACTATTTGAGTTGCTTGTTMGCTGTGAGCTATTTAAACTGTTCGTTTAGTTTAATTTACTGGACAGTATTGTCAAAATTTATAAAATTCATTTATATATTTGAAAAAAAAAAAAATGCCAGTAACTTAATAGATGCAAAAACTGTTTAAAAAAATTGAGGCAAAAAMCACCTGGTTCAATGACCATTAAAGTCCATGCGAAGGTTCCTGCTGGCCCAGAACCACCATCTATGGGTCGAACCATTATTCTATTTGATGGTTAGAAATGTTATTTTAAAGGAGAGGAGAAAAATCCTTTTCTCAGTCACCACTTTCCTCTCCTGTATGCACCTGTTGCCACCTCAGTAGACTAAGGCTTAAGCTTCAACTATTTCATAAGCACAGGGTAACACATTTCCAATTGTGGAGACTTCTTTGTCTGAAAATATCACTTGATTTGTCTTTTTGTGCTGCAGCAGAATGAACAACGAGTTTGTCAACTGCTTGGATTTTACTGAGCTGTATCTGATAACCTAATAACGATGGTTTGATTCAATTTKACCTCAATTTAAACAATATAACCTAACTTTCCTGTTATAAAGATGTTTCAGTTCTAGTTATTAGAATGATTTAAGGAGGTAGTGGCTACTTTCTTACTCCTTGTCCTATATGCTTACATTCATTTACTACTTTTATTTCTTTGGCATCTTTGCWTTTGTGTATCTGTTACAAAGTATTTCTTGTTACTGGGTATGTGACAAGTATCCAGTCTGGATTAGATGTGTAAATCACTTAACTGTGGCTGAAGATGCCCTGGATTTAGTCCAGAACCTGATGGATTAAAATCCAACTAATTTAAATACCTTCTATGTGAATGCCCTCTAGCAATAAAATTGACTTTGAAATCAAGTTTTATAAACAATATCAAAATGAAGATCAGGCACCCAAACTTCGGAAAGTGTTGGAGAAGATCAAATACCAACAGGAGTCGTATGCATGTTTACATATGTGTGTATCCATGTAAGTGAATGATTGGGACATTCTGTCCAGGGGCTGTGGGGACAGAGCCCCGTGTGCCTGCACAGACACCGTGACCTCAGCTGGGAGGGCTGTGGGCCTGCATCTTCCCCCGGGAACATGGGAGAAGGAGAATTCCYGAACCAGAGAGGTAACTGCATCTCAGGGAGACTCGTTTTATTTTATTTAATTTAATTTATTTTTTATTTTATTTTTATTTTAAATTCTGCCTCTCTGGTGTTTTCCTGAAAGGGTGTGTTTGGAGACCAGTATTTCTGAGAGTAGCGATACTTTATTATTATTATTATTATTATTATTATTACACAGTGACATTTAAGAACCTCAGGAGAGCCTACTTTGAGCTTTCCGCATTTGCTGTTAGCAATAGTAATGTTCATCAGCCAGTGTACCACTTTAACCATCTAGGGAATAAAAGGCAAATAAATGGGAGGACAAAGGAAGGAAAAAGTGAAGGAGGCAAAAGGTGCAAAAAAGTTAAAGGAAGCCCTTGATTTTGACCAGTGTTCAATTTGGCCTTCCCTGCACCAGCAGCACTTCAGATACCATGGTGATAAGCTTTGCTTAAGAAGCCCCATAGCAGGGAATCTAGTGTGTTGCAGAGAAAATCCACCTTGGCTGTCATCCAGCTCCTGCAGAAAGCAATGAGAACCTCATGCTGGCTTCCTCCAAAGTCCATCCAAGCCATCTGTCCACCATGGTGAGGGCAGGGAGCTGATGGACAACTTTCAGCTCCCTCCTTGTGCTACTGCAGAGCATCAAAAAGCCCCAGTGCAGCTTGACCCCAGGAAGGGCCCCTCTCTTTGCTGCTGAATGTGCAGTAATCAGTGTGGGCAAGAGAGCAGCTGGATGCAGCCAGGAGGATGCTGCGAGGTCAGGACCTATTTTGGAGAYTGCAAGGTTCACAGCTTTGTCTTGGCTCCTGGCAAAGATCAGAGGTCAGGCTGCAGCAGGCATCATCCTGCTGATGRTGGTGGCGGTGTATGAAGACAGAGWTGATGGTTTGCACAGGCACTGAGGTTGTTAACCTTTTTTTAAGGCAATTGGCTGGATATACTCAATTCTTTACAGTSTTGGATCATTATACTTAGTTCCTTATGTAGCTGTTCCCATTTTTACAGAGTGCATCTAAATGATTGCTGCTCTTACTTGAAGATTTCAGTATCTCTGTGCACAGGTGTAAGTAGCTGTGCAGKATCTAGTGGAAAACGTGAGTATACAGTATATACTGAGTGAGTATATACTTTAATTTCTGGAGCAATAGGCTGGAGGTATTGAAATAGATGGRAAAACTCAGGCGACCTCAGCAGTGTGTATAAAGCCTATGTTCCTTTCATATGTTAAAACAATTTTAATAAGCAAGCTTAGAAGGAAAGGGAACTATGAAAGGAGAAAAAGCAAATAAACCGAGAATTTCTGTTTGTTCCAGGTTTTGGTGTGGTCACATCAGTGAATGAAAAAACCTTTAATAGTGTTTCACCTGAGCCTGCCATCAAATGCCATTATTGCACCTACTGCCTCCTGCATGATTACATGAGGAGTTCATAGCACTGCAGACAAATGAATGTGGCTGAACTGAGGCAAAAATCCCCTGTGTGCAAAAGTTACAAGGAAAACATGGATCTGGGGGGAAACAGTGTTGAGACAAGCAAATARAGTGGCAGAAAGAAATGAGGAATGAGTGCCTGCTACTAGAGACAGAGGTGGGATAAAGAAGYAAGCTTGTTTTTGGAGGGAATTCCAGCAAGTGGAGTAGGAGGAATCATTCAGTACCATAACTGGTTTGAGTGCTCTGGTGAAAACTTCACCCAAATTTGTTTACATAGGCAATGCTATAGSAAAAGAGTGATGAAAAAAAAAGAACTTGGTCCTAAGAATGTCTTCATGGCCAGGTTTCTTTTAGCTACCAGTCTAATTAATTACCACTGTTAGTTTGATTATCACTTGAAAAAAAGCTTATGAATAAAATATTGTTGCCAAAGTTGGGATGTCCCTCAAGCCTCTCCTTCTGTTTGCAGAGAAGATGATGAGTAGGTCTCCTGATAACAAAAGCATCATTTGAAATGTTAAAAAAGTATTTGATGTTTTGTTTCTTTTAACTGAAAATAATTGTAACTGGTTCAGGCTCTGACAAATGTCTTGAACTATTTGAGCATATTCCCAGTAAAGTGGATGGAAAGGAGCACAGGGTTTTTTGGGAACCCAGTGGGAAGCAAATGGAAGCATAGGACTTTGGTCTGGTTTTGTATCTAGATTTTCTGCATTGCTTTTTGTTCATTCGTTTGGCTGTATTCATGCAGAACCTACAATAAATAGTCTCATGCATGAAAATATACTTAAGAGAGTGTAGGCATTTTGCTGGTTTCCYTGTTGACTTTTTGATAGGAAGTGTGCTGAGTGGGAAGGCCTTCAGTCCCAAAGGCTGYTGCACAAATCTCTGCCTGCTTTCACCTTGAATGCTATTAGTCATATTTGTGCACTTTGTGCACTGCAAATATAGTGTGTGACTTATTTATCCTGTGGTTTCGTGGTGACTCTTTGGGATGTAAATGTGCTGAGGGGAACATATTTCAACTGTGTTTCTCCAGTAACTCAGCTGTGCTCTGTAAATAGCTGGCAATCCTGTTATTAAATCTCAGAAAGTGCCAAGACAAGGGCACAGCCTTCGAAGTAAGACAGGAAKCATTTAAGCTTGAGCATTAAAGAAGCGCTCTTAAGGGCAAGAGCAATTAGGCAGGGAACGACCATTAGCATCAAGGGAGGTTCCGAGGCACAGAAGCGCTGGAGAGGGCAGGAGTGGGCAGGAGTAGGAATTGGGTAATGTGGCTTGGTGCGACATGCAGAGCATCAGCCTGGATGATGCGGTCGCTCCTGGATTATGTTTTTGATGACACACACTAGCTGCTCCCTGCCTGTTTGCGAGAGGCAGAGCTGCCCAGCGCTGCTGCGCTGAGCTCACGGATGACACGAGTCGCTGCCTGCTTGCTCCTCACTGACGTCGCAGCTGTTAGAGGCTGCTGGGCCCTCTTGCATCACTTGGAAATGCTTCCTAATGGTAATTTTGCCACTGGGATTGGAGTTCAAATGAAGATACTATTTTAAATAATGAATGCTCTAGACATTGCAGGATTTGTTTAAAAAAAAAATTGATATTGCTGGGTGACATCACTAAGCGGGACAGCCTGCTTAATGACTCATAGGGGAGCAGTAGACTCTGCTGCGTAGGTGTTGTTGGATTTGTGGGTTTCATGTTGAAGGCTGGCAAGATGAGGAGCTTTAGCTGCAAAACAACTGTGGCTGTATCGTGGAGAAGAGAGCAGATTTGACACCGAGGAGACGAGGGTCTGGCAGCAAAGGTGTGAGCAGCAGTGGCTGCTGCTCGCTGTGCAGTGTGTTTGCTTCAGTGGTAACTCAGCCTTCCTTGCTCCCTCCCCCAGMCCCTAGTCTGATTTTATTTGTTTGACGTAGCTTATCAAAATGCAAGATTGTAAGCATTTCTGAAGTGATAAACTGTTTTATTTCTGTCTGGAATTTTCACTGCAGCCTACAGGATATAGAGACTCAAATGCTGCTGCAATTCAAAAAAGAGATTTTCTGTATAAGTTGGACCCTCCTGCCTACACATTGAGAGGCTTGAAGAAGCTCTCTGGAGCTGCTAGGTGCTATTTCCTGTCATCATTTGCATTATAATAATAGAAAACCTGCAGTTGCATCCATAGCAAGCAAGGCTTAGCATCAATGCAGCAAGGCAGCAAAAACCTCTTTGGAATATGTTTAAAAAACAGCCCTCTTGTACAGTACATCTTCCTAAAGCTGCTTCTAGTTGTACTGAGGATCCTTCCTTGTGGACTGTGAAATGACAGGTACAGGCACTCACTGGGCAAATGCTTGTTGTTTGCCTCTGTTTAACACTTGCAGTAGGTGCTCATCAGGTATGGAGCACTGCACTCTTTGAAAAAAATATGTAGGTAAACTTGAAGATTTGCGTGGACTCTGAAAGGAAATATCCATTTTATTATGTGGAAGTGTGGGTGTCTTATTTTCAGTGTTCCTTATTGATTGCTTCATCCTCGGAAGGACAGGTTGTGTTGCTAGAGCTGGCTTTTTCTTTGGAAAGTGGTTCYCCAGCAAGATGCATGCTGTCTCTGCCTCACATTAATTACGTTGCAGTGACTGACTCAAGTTCTTTGCTTTTGGAGGATTGCTCTGTAATCTGCAACAGGATTACCTTGCTCTTGCCTTTGTTTCATTCTCCTGTTTTATTGTGCTTTTGTGCTCAGGCTTCCCACTATAAATGTGTCGCACACATCTAAAATGTCTCCCTGCAGTTGTTTTAAGTGGGAACATGTGATCAGTTTTGTGATATTGAAGCTGTCAGTGGACACATTTGGAGAAGAGGAGGAAATGCTCGGAGAGGGGCTGAGGATGGTGCCCACGACCCAAGCCCAGGCCAGGCTAGTGCTGCTGTGGGACTCCAAGCTGTTTGCCAGGCGTGGAGGGGAACACAGGACAATCTGACATCCTATAATTGTTTCTCTCAGTGATGGTAAAGGCTAACGATGAAGCCGGAGCTCTATTCTAGTAGGTAGCTCAGAGAGAAATGCGAGGACGGTGGCAGTGTGCCAGCCTTGCATTCATGGCTCTGGAGTTTAGATTTTTCTGCCTTATTTGCAGCTCTGTCTCTGCCTTGACATCACCCCATTTCTTACTGGGATTTACCCGTCCACGGTCCCTGTGGAGGGGGGTCAAACTGCCACCCCCACCTCTTCCACCTCTGTGTGGCCCAAACCACWAGGAAGAGGGAAGCAGAAGGATTCCCTGGGCAGCTGGTTCACTGCTGCGGACACAGAGACCCTGGGTGCTGGCAGGGAGAGTAAGTGCTGCCCTCGGGTATGCTGAAAGGAGAYGAGAGCATCTTTGGGCACTGTTTATGTACACATATAATAATACAATATAATGCCTATCATAATCTCCTCTCCTCCAGCTGGAAGAGGAAGAAGTTTATTCTTCTATGAATCGATAAAGGATTTAGTTGCTTAAAACTTTACAGTGTATATCTGAATGACAGCTCTTTTCGCAATTGCTTGATTTTGTATCTGTCGTTTGTATGTAGCCCATTACAGGAGATAGCTGTTTTTCTGTTGCCTGTTGTTTATAAAGGTGGTATTTATAACCCTGTATTTTAAGGAATCTTGTAAAAGTGCTTTTACATAAAAAGRGTCTAATTTGGTTTGTGATCTTTTTTCTAGATGAACAAACAGAAACTGGCTTGGCTGAGAACTGGGATTCAACACTATTCTACATCTAAATTCAAGGAAATTCAGTTTGAAGCTTGAATCTCTTATCTCAGTTGCAAATAAACAYAGTAGCTGTGGAACAAAAGTCAGATTTCATGTTCCAGAAAGTGAGCTACTGATTTGGGAAAATTGAGGATGGATGAGGAGCCTGTTTGCTGCCTCCCAGTCAGACCTAGAAGTGTGCATGAATTCTTTCTTTCTTAGTGATGATTTTTCCCCTTTTCCCCTATGCTGCTTTCAGTTTCCTTTGTGTTTTGGAGTAGACAGGTNTTTTTTTTTTTTTTTTTTTTTTTTTTTTAATGTATAATGTGAAATTCCACTTTGTCTTTGGAGAGATCTGAAGGACAAATGATGTCTTTAAAGTTACGAGTTTTTTTTTTTTTTTTTTTTGCACAAGCTCCTTCATGGTGTGATCCTCAGTGATAATCCCTAGACACAGAAGCTTTTGAGTAACTAGTTTCTGAGACCTTCAAAACTGCATTGTGTGGCAGATACATCAGTTTTCAAGGACCTCCTGGTCATATTCACTATAATGCTCMCAACAACCCTTGTCACTCTCTCCAGAATGCTCTGCAAAGGTCTTGATTTTCTTGGAATGGAAGTGGGAAAAACTTTATCCATTGCCCAACCTGGACCTGGCTGAGCTCCTTCACCAACTTTGTTGCAAAACCATTTCCTGCAGTTGTGGTTACCTCTTTTTTCCTCTACAGAGAAAGTCTGCTTTGAATTTGTCTTAGAGCAGTAATCCTGCATACATATTGTTTAGATCTGTTTGYAAGAACTTTTCCCCACTAATTTAGAAAATAACATACCAAATTTTACAGGGAAGAAATTGCCAAAGTTTTCTATTTCAAGCATAAAGTGAAACTGTTTGAATTAGGAGCTGARTCAAGATAACTAATCCACTTTGCACTTATTGTCTGATTCTTCATTCTGGCTTTGTGAACTGAAACTGTTGTCTTTAGGAGGTTTTTACAATATCATGCAACTTGAAAGTTATCTCCCATAAAAGTAACATTGCAGTGATTTGCAGCATTTCCCAGTAACTATTAAATCAGCATATGTGACAGCACTGTGCAGGAAGGAGGTGATGCTCATCAATGCCTGTACCACATGGCCTCTAAACTGTACTGGGAAACACCTTGGTATGTCTCTGTGTTGCCTGCTCTGTCTTGAAAGAGTGACAGATTTCTATGAAATGGGAATGCTTCAAACTTGGTGCTTTGGTGTCTTCAACTGAAATTTCTAGCTTTCCCTTTATCTTTTTCCATCTGCTTTTGGCCTCTTTGTGCCTCCCAGCAACAGCYTTGGGGCCAGGCAGGTGCTCTGCACCCAGGTTGCCCACTGGGAGCCGTGGAGGGAAATGAGCCATTGAAGGCATTTCTTTGCTGCCTTTCGAGGGTAGTGAAGCTACCCAAAAAAGAGCTTGATTTAAAGAGGTCTGTAACAGAGGTCTTACAAGTCAAGTCAATTTGATTCTTAGGGTGCTAAACTGAGAACTTGCAAAAAGCATAGTAAAATTTTCTCACTACTTGGCACCTTATTCTCAATAGCTGAGGGATTAGTTTGCCCACTCTACAAGCTAACACTGGCTCTAATTTTAGATCGCAAGGACTATGAGGAGGGCAGATCCTAGCTCTTGGCTTGCTATGATTTACTTGGGGTAAATAGGGGAAACTGATGCATTGACTTCTCTGCCAGCAAGGCTGGCATCTCTCTTCCCTAGCAAGGAACCTCATACTGTGAGAGTGTATTCAAAACAAATTACAGTATGATACAAGACAAGGACTTAAATACTGTTTTAAAACACATGGAAGTTCATTTTTGCTTTGTTTTCCCCTGAAATAGACTGAAAGCCAGGTAAAATGGATAATATGGCTAAAACAATAGCCTTTTTTTTATGGTTCAAGCATAAAAAGTGTGGTTTGGGCTAGAGCTGATTTTTCTCACGGTTGTTTGGTACAAGCAAGCAGAAAGTCAGATGGGAATCAAGTCTCCTGTATGTTCTCCTGTTGTTTTTGAAAGRTGAATTCACAGCTGCATAAATCTCATAAAAGGTTCAAAGCTCCACAGTAAATGTATTAATAAAGAACAAAGCTGCAAGCAGCTTGTGCCATCTAGGATGCATGCGGGCCCAATCCATTATCCATTGAATGCTTTGTCTGTGTTTGATTCACTTGCATGCTCTGCTTTCTGGGTTGCTGGGTCACAGCTCTGTCCCCTTGTGCCCAATCAYCGTTTTGGGACAGAAGTGGCACCAGCTCTGTGCGTGCCAAGGGTAGAGCCCTGCTCATGATRTCGCTGCTGCTCCTGCCTTGGGCCACCTCGGCGGCTTTCATGTGAGTCAAGGCTTGCTATGTGACATCTTTTTAAAAATAAAAGGATTATTTCAGTGTTTTTCAGACCAAAGCCTGGAGAAGAATTTGGAGAGGAAGTCAGGAAAAGAAAATAAATGTGTCAGTGTTGCCAACTCACAGGGTAGGTGGAGTATGAAGCAGCGCGTAGTAGCAACTAAGGGCAGCACAGAATAGCTAGAACAAGGCAGGTTATCCTCTGGCTACGCCAGTGCCTAGTGCTCCAGCTGTGGAGCCRGCACACGCAGCCCATTTAATCAATAGCAGCGTGACACCCTGGGGCCCCGCAGCTTGCCTGGATCGGGAATGCTGGGAAGGAGAGGCCAGCTCTGGAGTGCCAGCATAGCCAAGCTCCTCCTCTTATCTGGGTTCACAGGGAAATTATTTTAGATATCTGAGCGCTTTAAACATTTTGGTAAGTGTTAATATACTTTCAGAGCAGTGGAAATAATTACCGTATGGCTGTAAGGTTTGCCATCTGTCCAGAGACACTAAACTACAATTAGYCCATGTAGTCCATTTATCAATCTATAAGCGACAGTGTTCTCAGTCTGGTAACTTTGGTTCCTGACAGAATCAGAACTTTTATAGGCCTACCTGTCTGGCCTTATTACAATCAATACATAAATGAGATGGAAAAAAAATCATTGAGCTGGGTTCTTTGCCTGTGACAGAAAGAGGAAAAAAAATTCCATGCTGGTGTAAATGAGAAGAAAAGTCCACATTGGTGTAAATGAGATTGAGAAAATGGTATACTTTAATTTTTCTAAGTTCTAATTGAATTTTTATGTCTAATAGACCTTAGTTTTGTAAGACAAAGACAGATTTGTTTGCAGTCTTTCAATCAAGAAATACTAGTAGGACAGTGTGTTACAGGAGAAAAATATTGAATGGTATCCTGTTGTATTAACATATGACGCACACAAAGCTAAATGTTAGAAATATAAAAAACATATTAATTAGCATCATATATTTAAGCAGATTTTATTTATCCAAGGTTTCATGTTTGTTTCATGGCTTCAGAAGAATGAGAAGATGACTTTTTGGTATGTGATTTTTTAATAAGGTCAAGGCCTTTTATTTTTAAATTATTGGTGATCTGACATACTAAGGAGTCTGGTTTTTGAAAACTGCTGAAAATCTAGTGTCTTGAGGGTGTCKTAGCTTGGCTCCTTAGAATCATTAGCCTCTGTAAAACATAGGTTATATTCATAATGRGTGATATATATCCAAAAAGCCCTTGAATTTTATATTTGGGTTTGCATGTTACCCAGATCACAACTAAACTTACAGATTTGTAATAAAAATTGTAATCTTTTTATCAGATTTTCAGCCATCCCACACTAATTTTTGAGATTCTGCTAACATGCAAACRTCATCTGTCACATTATTTGCACTGCAAACCATAGTTAGGAGCCTGCATTACGTRAAAAATGATGATGCTTCAGATACGTGCTTGCAAAGCCCCAGAGTACCCTTGTGTAGCCTGTGCCTGGGGAAGTGTTGCCATTTAGTACTCAGAGTTGTTGAGAGCTCTGGAGAAGAGGGAGTGGGTCAGGGTGATAGAAATTGAAGAGGTTCAGGAATTTCTGGGATAGGTTTCTGCCTGTATTACCTGTAAATATTTATAGATTTACTGCAAAGTTAGAAGGCTGTCAGGGTTTAATTTTGTATCATTGCTGCTTTTTTTTTTTTCCCTCCAAATACTACATTGGCTAATTTTTTTAGGCTTAATAATCTTCTCTGTGAAGCTTAGAGGATTGCCAGAGGACTTGCACTTGTGTGCTGGCATTGCTGACAGCTTATTATGCTAACAAATAAATATACCGTTCTGAGATCCCCACTATAGATCTGATGGTAACAGATGGTGTTATCTTTTTAAAGATTAAAATTATCACTGAATAACATTAGCTCCCAAATTTTTAAAATTTCCTTTGTATTTTTAACTTGAAGCTGAAAAAAATCTGTCTTCCAGTAACCTTATTGGCTGCTAGTAAATATGTCAGGTATAAGAACCGAGTCTGCAAGTTCCTTAGAGAATTGCTGCATGACTGTGCTAGCAGCAATAAAAATGTTGTTGTTGACGCTATTATTCTACTAAAGTTCCCTGAGAATAGAAATCAGCTTTTCTGCAGGTACTCCAATTTCAGCTGCTACTGAGTGCAAAGCGAGGCTTGTTTGGCAGTGGTGTCACGAGCTGGCTTGTTCTCAGCATGAAATCCAGTGTGGGCATGGCCTGACTTGCAGCTGACTGATCCCAGTGGGGTAAATTGTTTGTTCGTTAATTGCCTTTAATTTTTACATTCTCAAGTTTCACTGAAGGGGTGGATCACTGTGCTGAAGCAGCTGTCAGTGCCCTTGTTCATGTCCTCTCAGMAATGCGGGTGTTTTTCTAGCAAAACCTCCTGGGTGTTTTGGCAGTGTCTCGGCACATCGGGGCCACGGGCATGCGGGACACCGAAGCGTTTCCTCTCAACGTTTGGGATGGAGGAATCCCATCCTGGAGCCTGCAGGCAGTATATCAAAAAGAGTTATGCAACTTGTTCTTTAAACTGAACTGATTGGCTTTTTTGTTATGTTTTAGTGTAAGTGGAAGAAAAGCCTCAGGGGAGAGCATTTGAATAGTGTATGGGCAAGCATATCAATAATTACATGCATGGATTAATGCACAGAAATACTCTCCTCCAAGGGTCTGCTTAGTTCTGTGGTATCTGTCCGAAATAAGGGAGAGTTTAATAATATTGTTTTGCAATGGTGAGGCTTTGAATGTGTTACTGATTAAAATAAACTTTCCAGACTGTTTGTGCAAAGATAACCCCATCTCGCATTCAAATACCTATCACTTGGGAGAGGAAGAAAATCCTGAACATGTTGCCTTGGYGGTGTCAGTGTGTTTTACATGCACAAACACTCATGGATGATCTTTAATCTTACATTTGTAGGCAAGATTAAGTCATTTGGAGGGGCTTTCTCCAAAATATAACATTTTTCAAAAATAAACACCAAATGGCATATGGAATCTCAGACTATCCCCCATCTACTGCAACACAAAGGATTAATAATTATAATAATAATAGGACTCAGCTAGCAACTAAGACTTGACTAATGTGCTAAGGAAGGAATGAATGCACCCGCTGTTTTACAAGTGCAGAATGCATAATGTTTTCCCAGGTTTGTACATACATTTTCTGTGTCTTCTTTGACCATTTCTCCCCAGTGCTTGCCCGGGAACAGCACATCCTCCATCAAGGAGGTGGATGGAGAGGACTCACAGGGTAAGTTTTGCCCAAGGGGCTGTGGATCAGATCTGCTCCACATGCGGGCACTGCCAGGCCAGGGTGATCCCCGTGGGGTTGCTGCTCCTCTTTTGAGAGTTTCCTCCAAAAACCTCTATTTTGGGGCTCTCTTTGGAGTTGGCTGCCAGGCTGCACAGCCATATATTACCCAGATAAAGGCTGGGCTCTTCTTGCCTCTCAGAGGTCAGAGAGGAAGACTTCAGTGCACCCACAGGCCTGACCATCTCACTTGTGCAAATGCTGTYCCAAGGGACAGGCACTCCGTGCTCGAGGAACGTGTTGTACCTCAAATCTKCAACCTGTGCCATATTTTTCATTGTCTGAGGAGGAAAAAAAAAATAAAAGTGAGTGGTAACAGACAGGGTGCACCTGAGTTTGTGCTGGGATAGGGAAGTGCAGGCATTGGAACAAAAAAGAGAGACTGGTTTCAGGGTTTCTTGCAAACTTGAACTATCTACTTCAAGATTTATACTTTCAATTTGCAATGAAAATCTGTCAGTGAAATATTATAGCGCAATCAGTACCTCTTTTTTTGTGCCAGAGGAGGCTGTGCTAAAGGTATTAACTCTACTGGAACTGAAGCAAACGCAGAAAACACAATTTTTGAGCTCTCCTGAGAAATAAAAAGAGAGAGTCTGTTTGTGCATTGGTACAGCTTCATTTGTCAGAAAGGGCAGGAGAGTGTGTGTCTGTCCTAGCAAGGGGGCAAACCTGAGCACAATAATCTTGTTTTCCCCAGGTTTATTTTGTTTGTGTTAATGACTCTGTAAACATTTATTGGGTGCAAATATATGGGTCCTCTTTCAAAGCCTTCTAAAGGAGAGTTTCTAAAATAATCAAAGTTACACAACCAGTTTTACACATGTATGCTTTAAAATAAAGTTCCATGATCTATACTTTGTGATCTGTCATATTGGCAGCCCAGTTTTTTCCTTTTCTTGAATAGATAATCTTAACCATAAAATATTAATTCAGAGTTCTTTCAGTTCCTATCGCCAGTGTATGCCTTACTCATAGAATATCTTGACTTGATAAACTGCTGGAGGTAGCTCAAGAAGTGCAAGACTTTTCATGACCCAAGTTAAGCCTTTTAATTTATATATTGACTTCATATAGGCAAAATGGTATTGTGAGTTCTTACAGATGTTACAGTGGTTTTCAGTCTGAAAGCTTTTGTTCAGAAGAGTTATTGTTTTGGACTCAACTGCAAATCTAAAATGAATTTAATTAACATCTGTGCTTTTAACAATAAGTTTTTCTTCAGCTAGCTAGTTTTTTTTTGTGTATGTGTCAAAGTAACTGGAATGATTACATTTCCTCCTAATGTGAGAAACACTTCTGCTGATTATATTCTGTGTGTTGAAATAATAATTCCTTTAAAAGAAGAGATAAAAAGATGGCAAGAATGTAGTGTATTTTTGCAGTTGAGTTGATATCAGATGTAGTATAAAGTAGGCCCTAGAGAATCCTCATTGTGGTTATTTGAACAGATTGCATGACCTTGCCCTTAATTAGCTCTGCTGTGAGGTCAGAGCCTCTTTTCAAATGGGCAACCTCCTTGCAATCACTAGAGACGGTGTCTATGTGGGTATAAAACCCACATGAATTTCAGCAGCTGAAAAATCATAAATAGGAACTTTGAGACTGAGTAAAATTTACTTAAAAAWWRSCYTWAYTTTTTTTTTTGTTTCATCTTTTTAAGTATGGTGTGATTTCTGTCCAAATAGTCTAGGTTTGTCAAAAGTTATCCCACTTTCACTCCTATTTTTACATTGAGAAGTAACTGTGATTCCATCATGCAGCAAAAAGGTGTCTAGGAGGGCAATATTTGGATATTGCATGTTAAATGCAGTTAAAGACGTTCCTGCATGATTTTTTGCAGACAGAAAAATGCGGAAATCAAGTGCAGCTGCCGCTGGTAGCCCTTCCCATCGCTCTGGGCCTGTTCCGCACATGGGATGGCTGCAGGGGCCTCCCTTCTGTCTCCTAGCTCCCCGACCTGCATCTGGCCTGCTTTGCTCAGGGTTGCTTCTCCGTCCTTCCATGTAATTTTTGCTTTGGGAATAGCTGAGGGAAAAGGGCAGTTTCTATCTGAGGACAAACAGGAGTCGATCAGGGCTGGCTGAGCAGCCGCTGGATCTGTCCTGCCTGCAGGAGGGTGTTTCCCAGGGATTGGCTCCTGCCTCCCTTCCTGTGGCCCCAGATCACATGGGAGAACTGTTAAAATTGCTCATAACTCGCCTTTTGTCTGTGAAGACTGTTAATCTTTTACAATGACCTCTYTTATTGCATGGTGACTATTGCAGTGTTGACTTAACGTTTTAAATTAGCAGGGCTCAAAACTTTCCAGAACTGAATGTCTGAGATCAAACTGTCCTGCCATGTTAGTGACAACAAAGGTGTGGAGCATCAGAGTGAGGCAATCGGATTTATTCCCAGGTTTACTGCTGGCTCTGTCAGCTGGGATGSCGTCCTGCTCTTCGCAGTGATTTTCTCAGGTGTAAAATGGAACCATTTCCCACCTGCTTCCCTCACGCTATGGATTTTACAGTCCTGCGAGTTGACACAAGCTCTTYCCTTTTGATTGCAGTGCAAGCTGGCGGCAGGCCCTTCGAATTGCCTGTTGGATCTGATGCAATCCGACTGGCCCAAATTAGTCAGCGCATACCAGTTTGGGAAGGTAGCAAGCTGCCTTCTTCYGTAATGCTGGTCTGCAGCAGTCCCATCTGTAGAACACGTGGAGTTTACAGTTTGTACTCCACACCCTCATGCTTTTCTGTGTGACAGTGAGAATTAATATCTAAAAAAACCTAGCTGCTCTTTCCTGGATAGTACCTGGAATTTTTTTTAGATTTTGGGCTGCAGAGCCTCAAAAAGGTGTAAAATGAGCAAAAGGCTTCTCTCTAGCTTCTATTTATTTATTTAACTTGCTCAACCATTGCCCTGCCCACACGCCTTGTCCACATATGAGCTCTCATGGCCCTGCGCCGAGAGCCCTCGAGGCACCGCAGCGCTCATCCCTGCAGTTTCATGCTGCCTGCTCCAGGCTCCAGCACCAAGCCCCATGCTGGCCCGCAGCACACACTGAGTCCCCATGTGGCCAGGGTGCAGCCCCACACCCCTGATTTGAATCCCTTGTGATGAGCACAGCRGGAATTTGCAGGTTTTGTCTTCTCTGGGCACGATATTAGGAGCCACTAACAAAAAGATTTGATACAAAACCAAGAACCTTCATACATGTAGTTGACAGACAGGGAGATAGTTGAGTATCTCTTTTGTTTTGAGCRAAAATTCGTTTCTGTGGGTAAACTTCAGCAGTGTGCTAAGTGTCATGGTGATAACATGAAGTGTGATGCTTTTCCCCAGGGCAGGCTGTGAACTTCATTAGAGATGTGTCTTTACGGTGGTTTASGTGGCTTTGGAGAGTGGCATGGGTTGGTCCAAAGTTGGAGATTGTGTCTAAAGAGATGATTGGATAGATGAAGAGGTGTTTTTTAACAAGTCCTCTTTTAGGAATCACTATTTGTCTGGACTTTCACCCAGATGAGTGTTTCAAATATAAGAAAAATCTCACTGCCYGCAAGGGTCTTTGCTGCAGTGGGAGCATCTGGACCGTATCCTCTGYGAGCCAAGGAGAGGTGACTGCAGAGCTTGTAGCCTTCAAGCTGTGAGACATTCTTGTTCTGATTTATTTGGGACTGAAGCTGCGCCTTTGGCTCRCTGGTGTGCCCTTAGCACTCGGAGCTGTGCGTGCGTGTGTTGGAAGTCAGAGGCATGAGAAGATGCCTGTGGCTTTCAGGCCATGGGACCTTGGTTGCATGCAGGGCATGCGGGGAGATCCGTGCGTGCTGCTAGAGGAATCTGGGGAGGGCAGTACAGAAATAACGCTTTCCTTTCTAGCAGTGTTGCTTRTTTTTAAACTACTGTACATACATCTGGCACTCCGAATTAGACGAACAGTCACATTTGAGCTTGTTCTTTTTGTTTATAGCGCTGCCAGTGCAGCTATGCTTGATCCAAATAGCTATTGACACCAAGTTTATCATGTTGCATTTAGCAAGTACAAATCTCTGCATCGTGACAAGTGGCTATAATGACGGGGAGGGCTACGTCACAGATAGAATTTTGTGCTAGTACTCTCTTTCTTGGGAAATCCTCATTATCTAATACTTGTTATAGCAAATCAGTGCAGATCTTTTGGGCACTGTCAGGTAGGATAAATATCAGTGTGCGCATCAAGATGGCCTGTAGCGKGAAGTGCCATGTTCCAAAAATTACCCTGATGTGCTGTTTAGAGGCATGTGCATCCTATACCAAATGCCAGTTATCTGAGGACATATTTTGAAAAAATATCTTTGTTCAGATGGACAAATTAGACTGTTARTGCAAAGCTCTCTATTGTCAGTGTAGAGAGCACAAATAATCCTCTGAAAACTGAGGGTTCTTTTAGCCTAACATTATATGTCAKAAGTTGGATACTTCACTCAAAATGTGCAAATAATATTTTTCTCTCCACATTAATACCAGGGAGAATTTCTGCTACAAATGTCTCTATTGTTTCTAATACTACAACCAGTAAAGGAGCTACTTAGTTCTTTTCACTCATTGCTCAGCCAAGARGGCAGCCACCCAATATGCCTTTAGCATTTAGCATATTTAAATGAACCCAAGTCCTTTCCTGCAGGCAAGTCCTTGAGTCACAGTATTGCACTTASTGCCAGGAGTAAGTGCAATTGAAAAATGCTCAAAACCGTGAGCATTTCAGTATCGAGGGCCCATTCCCAAGCAGCAGGCAGCTGCGTGCAGCTCTCGAGGCGCAGGCTCGTCCCACAGCTTCATCCCAGGCGCTGGCCGGGCTGCAGCTCCAGGAGCCACAAAGATCCCAAAGCTCGGGGACATTGCCATGCTGGCTTAAAATCCGCAAAGTTTGCTTACAGCTCAAGTGGTTGAAATCACTGGTTATGTTCGTGATCCAGATACTAAACAAGGAATTAAATAATTTGAACTTTTCATAAGAGAAAGCCTGTTACTGTTGATTAGAAATAGCGACATAAAACATGTGGCTTGCAGTGCAGCTAGTTATATGCTTGTAAAATTTGGCACAGTTCTATATTAATCAGAAAGTGATAATGTATCTCACAGCTGTGGATGTAGCTCATTAGCTTTTAATCCTTAGGAAAAGGTTAACAACATATTTCTTAATTAACATAGAACGATTTCTTTTTACTTGAAGTATGCCTCAAATGACATGAGGATGGAAGTTAGATTTTAACTAAGATGCACAAACCCATGGCTTGAAAATTGTAACTGTATTTATGAAATGGTCTGGTCACAGAAACACCTGTCACTGCCAAAACTCATGGACATGTATCTTCTGTCTTAATCTGCATTATTAAACAGAGAAATTAAACTATTAACTATAGCTAATGTCTCAATTTTCTAGATTTTTGGTAGTTTTACTTTAAACATTGGATATTACTGTCAAATTGACTTTAAACAGGTTTTTTTTTTTGAGACAGAAATGTATTTAATCAATCATTAACAACTTCAGTTAAAATTCATGAGATTTTAAACATTCATAAATTCTCTCTGTCTTCTGATTTACAGCTTCCACAAGTCTGGTAGCTAGAAATAATATTACTCCCTGCTTCCTTAGCAAAACTGACACTTTCACATAATTACCAGATTATGGAAGCTCAGACATCAAATAACACAGGCTGTAATACAAGAATTTCAAGTTAGTAACACTGTGGGTTTTTTCCTTTGGTTGTTTTGTTTTGTTTTTTAATGTAAAACTAGATACATCTCTAACAAAGCAAAAAGGAGCTAAATCTTGGAGAATGAAATAATTCCTCTCTTAGTGAAATGATTTCTTTAATGTCAAAAGTTGCAAGAGAGTAATAATCTCAATTTGGATGTCTATTAGCCCATAGTAAATGTTGTAAAAGTATATAATCAAAAGTATTTCAATTTGAAAATTGAATGTTATAATTTTATGGTAGCCTGGGGAAAGCTACCCTGCATTCCCTGTTGCAAGCAAACCACTGTCACTCTGCTGACACTTCCATGCATTTTATGGTAAGGGAAGCAGAAAGTTCAGTTGCTTTTATTTGCTTCATAAAAATGTGACCTTTGTGGGCTTTACACTGCTGGTACTGTGTAATGTGTGATTGAAATATTGAGGAGGAAAAAAAAAGGCACGAAGGCCTACCTTTGTTTTTCCCTAGCTGAAAAAAGGTGACCCTAGCACTGAGGCAAAGGTTTCTGGGTGGCCCTGTTTGAGCAGGATTGGACGAGATGAGCTCCAGAGGTCCCTTCCAACCTCAATTGTTCTGTAGTTCCAAAATTATTTCATGTTAGTGTTTTACAGGGTTCTATTGAGAAGCTTCCTTATCATGCCCTGGAAAATGTAAAACTTGGTATATGTCTTGAAAGAGGGGGAAAAAAAAAAAAAAGTTTGATTTTCCCCTTTCCTAGACCTTTTTTAAGTGTGATTGCTTTTTAATTACTTGTAATAGAGCAGCATTTAATAGTTAAGATTGTGCTTGAGGTTATATACACTTTCCACATATAGTCCCTAAAGTTATATTCTAAAAAGACGGAGGTGGATAAAATAGGAGTTGAAGATTTTAGAAACATTAGTGAAAACATAATTCCAAAACTCCAGGACTGAGAATAATAGAAGAAAGTTATTTCTATGAATAGAATAGTAGATGGTAGAGGTTTTTAGCCTTTCATCTAGCTCTTCCCATTTGTTTTGTGCACAATTCTGCAGGATGGCCTTTTCAGTTTGCATGTGTTAATATTTTGGGGAATTAATGATGGACTCCATTGTAATACAGTTATTTTTGAAACGATTCATAATTCTGTCAAGTTGAACTGTTGATGATATATTTTGTACATGGTGAAAGTATGCTGAATGATAGACTAATATACAACATTGTTTACAGTGACTTTTAAGAACTAAAAGCACAAAAATATAGTTATAAACACCACAATCTTGTCTTGCAGGTCACTTTTAAGCCTGGATTAAAGGTATAATTTGCAGTGGATTTAATTTTAAATTTAGGGTCTTTAAATAAGTCTCCATTTTGATCTTGGACCTAGATGACTTGCTTTGTATCATGTTTTGTTCTTCTGGTCCTGCATTTCTCCATTCTTATATGCAGCTTGCATTGCCACAAAGTAAAACCAAAACCCTTGATCATGACTGAAAAGGTGTTGCTGCAGGTTGATAAAATTAAGGAGAGGGGTATCAGAGGCAGTATTTCACCRATAGATAACATTTGTTGCACTGAAATTCAATACAGATGTTTAGATGTGTTTTTTCCCCTCATTTCCCAAGATGATGAACTGCTTTTGCATCTGGTGAAGCTTTCATGCACATGCATAGGAGAGTTTGATTCTGAGGAGAAAGATTTTAATATTTCCATAATTATACTATTTACTCAGCTAGAGTTGTTTTTGTTTTTAACTTTTGTTTTGGCACTGGGAAAGAAAGCATTTGGCTGTCCTTTGATATTATCACTTTTGAGCAAAAAAAACGGGGCAGCAACTAATACCGTAGGGGGAGAAAAAACATCCTTGTGCTGCTGATCTCCTTCTGGGCTCTGGCAATGACTTGGGGCACATGAGTGTCCCTGTGTGGCCAAGATGAGGCTGCAGTCGCTAGCGTCCTTCTCGTGAGGTTGGGTGCCATGCTTGGCCATGCTGGCTCAGCTGGAGCCTCTGGGACTGAACCTTCGTCTCGCAGGGACTCACGCCTGCATTTCTCCTGTCCCTCCCTATTCCAGAGAGCAGCCCATCTTCACCACCAGAGCCCACGTCTTCCAAATCGACCCCAGCACAAAGAAGAACTGGGTCCCCGCAAGCAAGCAAGCCGTAACTGTTTCCTACTTCTATGACAGCACGAGAAACAGCTACCGGATAATCAGCGTGGATGGAGCCAAGGTAGGAGGCTGAGGGGACCCTGGCACGTTTTTATGTGTCAAGGGCCATGGCTGTCACAGCCAGCCATGGATGGGCTATGACAAACATAACTTCAGAAACACTGTTTTTCATATAACTCATTATAGGCACTCKTAGTCATAAAGCTTCTAATTGAAAAACACAGGGCACATTAAAAATGATTTTGCCCAATTTAATTGACCCAGACAGGATTTAATCTCTGATTGGTTTGACTTCCTTACTATCTTAATGAGCCAACAGCTTTAASTGTCACAATTGAGTCTATAGGACAGTATCTAAAACCACCACCTGCAATAAGTAGATAATGCTGAAGCTTTTTTGGTGGCAAGATGTCCTTTTTAAAGGGGAAAAAAAAAAAAGAGATAGAGGTGTGCAGACTAGAGCTTTTGATTTAAATGCCAACTAGTGCTCATTTTCACCTAGTAAAATGTTTATAGGTTAACATTTAATTTTCTTCAGTTTTCACGGAGTTCATCAGCCTTAGGTGACATTTTTTTTTTCCTYATTTTGTCATGGATTACCAGAGAGTATGCTGACATATTTCTTTCAAGAGCTTGTTTAGTTGGATTGAATGATGATGGATTGAATTTTTTTTTTATATACTAGAGTCATCCCTCTGATTAGTTTCTCTAAAGTTACCCGCTAAGTGACCATTTTCGCTAGCAGAGTGCAGTCAGAGCTGTGAGTTAAATGAATTCTTGTACAAAATGCACTGGTTATTTCTGTCAAAGCACAGAACACAGAATAATGAGACAAGTTTACAGTTTATTATCCACGTTCATGTTCAGGGGAGGATGTTAAAATATCACTATCCTGGGAGAGAGATCTCCCAGAAATCCTCCCTTAATAAACCTTTTATGACTGTCGTGCCTATTTCACGTGCTTGTTTTTCTAAGCATCTGCTGTGCAGTACTTGGTTATGTATTGGCTTATAAATCAGCCATACTGCCAGTTTAAATTGATGGTAATGCTTCATTAACACTGGTGCAGCCTTAATATATTACCATCATTACCTTGTTTCTGCTGGCGTGTTCATTTCTAACACCAGCCGCACAGTGCCAGGGTTTGCAGCTGGCACACACGCAGCCTGGGAGCTCTCAGGGAAAGCTCAGCCCCTTAGATCTGCTTAGCAAGAGGTCTTGCTCTTGCCCACCTAATATTGTCCTGCTTGTGGTAGTAGTGGGGTGTTGGTTTTGCAAACCCAGGCTAGTGTTGCTTCCATGCCAGAACGGCTGCACGGCAGTGCTTAGCTTGACTTACATATGTGCGTGCATGCACTGCGACTAATTAGTGAAAAGAAAGTAATTATTCTGTGCGTGGGGAGGATGCAGGAGGAGTACATGCCTCCAGCCAGAGTTCTGCCTTGTGGTGCAAAGCAAATGCTGGGAACAAGATAAGCATCCAAGCTTTGCATCTTAATCTGCTCAGAAGACATTCAAAAGGCAACCGCCCCCCGCTGTAGCATGTCCCAGAAGAAGATGAGCCTTCTACAATTAAAACTTTCCCCTGGGGTGTCCTGAGCAAAGAGTCAATTGCTTACCAAGTTAATTCTTCCTTTTTGCTAGTTAAGGAGTGGGTTAAGAAGAAATGCTGTGTTCAAGTTTGCTTCTAAAGTATCCCTAGTTAGCCTGTCTGCCTGCTTTAAGAGTCCTAAAGGTGCTGACTTGGAAAAAGGAGGTTGTGTGTGCACGCCTAATGAGAAGGATTGACTTTTCTCCCACCTGTAACTATTTTTCGGCATTTTGACCTACTTCTCTAGCCCAAATGAAACCTGACTGAAATGTAAGCAAGAATACAGACAACATTTGTTTATTTGGTCTTGCCTTCTCAGCATGTCATTTATAAGAATACACTCTTCCATCCAAGGATCATCTTCATATGCTGGCAAATCTGAGACAGATTAGCTTTGCAGCATCATTGTAGGCATAAGTTATCCCTGTTTTAAAGATGAAATAGCTGAAGTTCAAGTAAAGTAGGGCACTTGCTCATAGAAGGAAGATGATGATGAAGAAGAGTATGTATTTCACAACTCTCCATCCTTGTTTGACCTGCAAGGTTGTTCTAACAGGCTTTCTTAGACACTCATGTAGGGGGCACATTGCAATGCTTGCAGAGAARTCACATTTAAATAATATTTGTGGTCAACTGTTGTAGCCGGGGGGGCCTTTTTGTGTTCTGGGGCTTGTTTGTTTGTCTTATCTTATCGAATTGACATTACATAGCAACAGTACCCATATTTTAAAATGATCAAGAGCATAGGATAGTTCATTGAACATTGCTGTTAATGTTATGTAACTTTTAGGATTCAACATGTTGCTCTGGGCAGCATGTTGAATTGCAAATGCACAGAGGAATGTAGGACTGCTCAAACTGTTAGTGCTGCTGTCACCCAGATGATAGGGGTAGGATGTGCAGTGAGAACTTAATGAATATTTAGCATCCTTCTGATGTAGCACCAAACTGATGAGCTCTGCTTGTTGCATGAGTGGCTGCTGCTGTCCTCAAAGGTGCAGGGAGGTCCAGGTTTCGAGGTGGCTGCTGTCCTTCAGCCCCATCCTCTCTGCCTGCAGTAATCACTGTCTTCCTTTTTCTRATCATTTTGGAGAGCAGTGGAAAAGACCAGAAGGTTCCGGCTGGGCTTGTGTGGAGGTGGCAAACACAGAGATGACAGCAAACAGGAAAGTGAGACAGGAAAGTATAGTAAGGTAAAGAGTAAATTCAGGGAATTTCACTCTTTCTTTGGCAGAGTATTATGAGAAGCGCATGCTGAAAGCCAGGAACTGGCTGAGATGGAGAGTAGCCTGGGGGGTGTAGCTCTCCAGGTCAGGTTTCTCTCAGAACTTCCCAGCCCAACAACAACAAAAACGCTTATGAAAATGCCCTGGGCATCAAGTACTGCCAAGTGGAGATTCCAGAGTCAAAATAGCTTGTACCACTTTAATTTTATAGRTACTGTAATTGCTGCATCTTTCACAGAAGAACAGGTGCTTTGGACAGTAGATTGCAATGTAAAGCAAAAGAAAATCACAGATAACGTAGAAGTATGCAGAGGATGATCTTAACCAAGATACTCTTGCTAAACAAGGGAATAGATTAGTGTGCCTTTTAATTACATTATAATTGACTTGTACATTGTCAAGAAAGTAATTTCAACATAATGTTTTACAAAGTTTTAGCCAGAGGCTGTGTAAAATGCAGCATAATAAATGCTACAGGCAGCAGTCCTGTGAAATGCAAAGGCACACGCTGATTCAGAGTTAGTGAGGCAGCTGAGAGAGTCTGCCCTACGAAAATCCTCAGTGTGGTGGGCAAAAGTCAGCCTTGTTGAAAAAAAAGGTAAAATATGATGATGATAAAGGGAGAACGTGAACACAGGAGTGCCAGGTTGTCATGTGATGTTTGGGGAAAATCACACGCAGAGCTGCTCGTTAGCTGACCTACCTTGTGCTGCCTTTTAAAGTGGGAATATTGCTCAGACTGATACTCTCCATATTCCTCAGGAATAGCGCAGTATAGTGTCTGGATTAGTGAGTTTGTTCATTTTTATTTTTCTAAGAAATCRGAAATAGGTATTTTTCAAGATATATGGAAGTAAAGGCGAAAGGCTAGGAAACTTTTGTTTCCATATAGAATTTGGGAAATATAATTCCCAGTCTATCAGTAAGCAAGTTTCAAGACTCGTTTTTCCCACATATTATGTGTCTGCAGAACCTTTAATTTCCACAGTGTCAATTGTATCTTTTGAGAAATAGGAAACATAACTAGCTTAAAATTAATATCCATCAATAAACCATAGGGCATTAGAGTTCTGTGCCACAAAGAAAAGCAGCACAGTAAGAGTCGTCCGGGAGGCCAGTGTTAAGTAACTTCCGTTAGTTGCTTAGAGAGATGAGTAAAAAAATCAGATGTTAGAAAGGTGAATAGATGAAAAGACTAACTTTGATAAATACATGATATAGAAACAAGGGCTTTGTGTTTCAAGGAAAAAAAAAGTGTTGGCTGACACTTATTCCAAGTTAATAGATCATTTTAAATAGTTTATTACCTAACAATTACCTTGAATATTGAAGATCGGCAGCTAAATTCAGTGTAATTTTGTTAAGATACTAAAGAGATAACCAGAAAAAAATGGTTGTGCTGGGAAAGCAAACTCAGTGAGTCTATTTTAGAAGCAAATYGCAATTAGTAAGAATAAGAGTATGGGCCAAATTATGCCAGTYAGTATTCACATAATGTTCACCAAAGTGAATACGGTGCACGGTTTGATGAAGCTGCTTGATTTCTAAGTGGAATATATGCCCTATACTAGGATGTGTCAGTGAGGATCATACCAAGAAGAGATAATGTAATTTTGAGCGCAGAATGAAGCTTACAGGGGCAGAGCTGCTGTACAGGAATCAGCAGTCTGGAGTACCCAGAATTCAGACCCAGCCACAGTCTGTAGMAGATATTTAGGGAGGTAAGAACAGGTGATGAGCAAATCTGCTAATATTTGATGTATTTCTGGTTTTCTCAGTTCTGGTACCAGTTCTAGTTGCTGCTTAATTTATTAGCTCTGCACTGCTTCATGACCATGCTTCTTTTGTTCTCATGAACGGAGGCTGGCTTCCCGGGTACATTTATAGGAATTTYGGAGTTCTAGCATTATTGTATTCAGAGATTCAAAACAAATAATTTTCTTTGACAAYTGAACTGAAATTATTTTAAGACATAGCGGTTAAAAATATTCTAGCATGTTTTGCCAAAAAGGTGGACCTTAGATTTAAGATGCTTTCCTTTCATAAGAGAAAAAAAGTCACAGGATGTGATAACATGGATGAAATTCCTTCATTTGGATATTATTTTATTTTATTTTAGTTCTTAYTAGTATGAATATCAGCTCTATCAACCAATATCAATTGTTTTTTGAGGGGAAAAAACCTATCAGGTGACTAAGATATTAKAAAACTTCTGGTGCTGACTTACAAAAGGCTTCTGGCAGTGTGGGCATTGCAGCATGTGTTGTTGTTGGAGCGTTTAACTGTGCCTCTGAGACCTGGCACATCTGATTGACAATAGTGTGCAACAGAAGTAATCACAGCAGCACTTAGAATATCCATGTGAGTTTGCTTGATCCTCCCCTAGCTGAAATAGGTGGAGCCCTGCTACTCTTTTGACTGATTTGCCGCAGCTTTATGTTGTATGTCTCTATGGGTTCGTTTGCTTGTTTGTTAGTTTTGTTGTTGAGTTTGAGGTCATCTGATTTGGTTGAAGTCAGCTCTCAGATGGCAAAGTGGGATTCACACTTAAGACWTGTATTTTCAGGTTTAATTATTCCATAGTGAAATTATTGAAGGAAGTTTTATAGCCTTGGGCTGAAAAAAAGATAAAGGAATGGAAAAGAACTTCAAAAGTGACTTTAGAATGTGATGTGCTGCTTTCTTTTTTTCTTTTAGTGTGTAAAGAGAGTTCCTGAATTAAACGTTATGTCTTTGAGAGGGATGGGTGAACATATATGTGTGTTTTGTCAAAGACAAAGAGATTCTGTTATTTGCAATGTTGCCTGCCCTAGTTCTCTGCATTACTCTGGCTTTATTTATYGTYGCTGCTTGTTGGCAGTGTCATGTGYTGCTGGTGTGTGAGGGAGCGCGGTGCTGCTGCGGGTCGGAGCTTGTGACCCTACATGTGTGGAAGTGTAGGGAGGCCCCGCTCCTTGCCTGCAGTGCCAGTGAGACTAGAGTTTCCAGAAAAGCCTTTCTGGTAAATTCCAGTTAAATTAGCAGGAAATATTTTTCATTCCACCTTCTCAAAACATTTTCCTCTGAGTTTCTGAGATGGGTATTCCTTTTTTCAAAACTTTCTCCCATGCTTTTTTTTCTTTTTTTCCCCCCCTTCACAACTTTTCTTCTGGACTGAGTCAGAAATCACTGCTGGCTTCATTTCTAGCTGTCCCAGAAAGGGCAGCTGAAATAAGGGGAGAGGAGCACTAGCTCAATATCAACTATTCTTCTCACACCAACTATCAGCTAGAAAAGGTCCYTTCATTGGGAAGACGGTGTGCGACACTTCTTGTTTGTGAGAGGAATCCAAAAGGCCCAGCCCAGCTCAGAAGTGAATCTGCATTTGGATAAGCCACTGGAACGATGGACAGGTTTTACCTCTGGAGCTCCAGATTGACTAATCCAATATTGTCCATGCCCRAGGTGATTGATTCAATGTTCCTGTTTTTTTTGTCCATTTTTGTTAGCAATAAGAATTTTTAAGTGTCATCAGAAAAGATCTCTAGTACTGGATTAACTGAGTACTGTGATACAGAAAATTGAGTGTATTTGATGACCTTAGTCGTCTCTTCACTGCTACCATAATATGCTAAATATTTCATGAACTATTGGAACAAATTTCAACATGATTATTAGTGCTAAAGATAATATTTGAACCATAAAAGAGTAATTCCAGCCAGTGGAACTAATTAACCTCACACATATAAGAGGAGAACATATTTTAAGCTATAAAAACACAGTATAAAGTACAATTTTAAAGCATAATCCTGTCTCCCAGTATACMTGATTTGTATGTATGTTGTAGTAAATATATTGTTGCTTTTATGCTGGCTAAATGGCTATTAATTGAAAATGTATTAGTTGTGGCTTTATGTTCTTTATGTATACATAAATATAATACAGATAGCTGSTCTGTGTCAGTCGTAAAGTACTTATAATGCCTGCGTTTTTATATTGAGCTTCTCTGAAATGATCTGTTGTTGTTCCAACCCGCTCTCTCTGGAACAGTTTGCTTCAGAAAGCAGCTGCAGTGGCGACTGGTGCAGYTTAAGTTTTTCTAGCACATGCAGAGCAAAGATGTACGTGTAGGAGATGTGTGTTCTGGTACTATTTGCGCTGAACAAAGTACTTCCTGARAGGTGCCTGAAGAGTCCCTAGCTGCTTTTCACAGTCCCTTTCGGGTTTGTTGTTGTTGTCGATAATGAAGCTGTATTGGGCTGTGTTAAAAGACAGCTGCTGCTTTTGTAGTGAACGTCTTCAATTTGAACAGTGAGCAAATGAACAGCAGGAGCACGTGTGTTCTAAGCCGAGTCCTAGCGTTCTGCTTTAACCTAAGCTGGGACTTGTTCTTTCTCTAACGGAGACGGTGAAACATAAGGAATAATTAATATTTTCACTAGACTGCTTTTAACGTCTAACTCCTGATTTCACTTGAGGATGTTAAGAGGAGCTGTTAGAGGAATTTGAAGATTTTTAGCATAAATTTGGAGGATTCAGACCTCTCAATTTAGAGACAACTTGCCATCAGATGAGTGGTGTTGGTGCCATTTTAGGCACTGGTTGCTGGCCTGGGCAGGCGCTTCTAACATGCTGTGTGTGTCTGCACTCCAGATTTGGCCCTGGGRGGACACAGATAGGTCAGTCTGTGGCCTGTCAAAGAGAAATGTGAATGTCAGGGCTACATTGGCCACATTAGGAAAAAGCTTCTCATCATCTATGAATGAGTCAACAAACTCGACAACAAGTGCCTGGAAGCTGAAGCAGGACAGATTCAACTAGGAAATAAACCTACATAATCAACTGGGTCASCACACAAAAGTGTGCAGTATAAAAGTATGCTATAAAGCCCAAGAGTTAGCTTACTTTAGCAACATCTTTGAAATAAGAGTGGAAAAAATTAATGAAAATAACAGTCTACAATGATCTTAAGGTATTTTATCTGTGTGTTTGTGGTGTGCTCAGCTTCCCTGAAGTAGTTCGAGATTTTGTTCTCTGTAGATGTTAAAATAACTTCAGAACATTTTTTCTTGAATTTGGTGATGAAAAAATAGAGCACTGAAGGCAAAGTAGAGCTCTTAGCCACTGATGAGRCTGCTTAGCTGCATCATCCTTTATTTACTTATGATAATATCTAATGTGCAGAAATTCAATCTAAGAGGACCTGCAAGATTTAATGCTATGGAAGGTAGTCTGATGCCTGGAGTTCTGCCTGCAGACAGGTTTTTGGCTGTTAGTAGGACTGATTTAGATATGCAGAACTAGTAATGTTGGCTGCGGTTGTATAGACAGGGCCTTGAGTGTTCAGACAGAAAAACAGTATTATATAGCTTTACTGCAATGGTAATTCCAGAATTGATAATACCAGGAGRGATGAGCTGTGAATAGAGGCAAAAATGATAAATGTTTACATAAACAAGACCTATGGCTGTAAGTGAAAGAGAGCTTGCCACAAGCTGGGRAATGGAACAAGTAAATACCAGGAAATTTGGCAGATCTCCTGAGAGCGTCTCTTGAGACTTCTTCAACCACAAATCCTGATCATGTGCTGAAGAATGTTTCTTGGTTGAAAGAAAAAAAAAAAAACTGTAAAACTTTATGTATCATTTAAATGTTTTTGCATTAATCTCTTTCTAAGTTATTAACTTCCAAATTTGAAAAATTATCAGTTCATTCTCTGGACTGTTTCTGGAAGTAAATCTTTCAGAAGCCAGTTGGTAAGCTTAGGGAGCAGATAACAAAGTGCTGGCAACAGCTGTATCTGGCAGAAGAACAGAACCGCATCTGCCTCTCAGCTTGATCCTATCTGGCTAGCTTTTCTGCTGAGATATACATAGACCTGCTTGTTGATGGATGTGTAGAGAAGAGACACACCACTGAAACCATGAGTCCAGTGTTGCACAAACCTTCYCGTAGGTCCAAGTTGCTGCTTCTTAAGAAGACATTAAAAATCCATGCCAGACAATTTCTAATGTCATCATGAAACAGCAAATAGATAAACATTTTCCCAGATAGATTAGATAAACATTTCCCCAGATAGATTTTCTGTTTTCAAAACCTCTGCATAAAGTGTCTTGAAAAAAGCCTATTTGAAGAAATTATTTCGGTGTGCAATTGTCTCTCAGAGAATTTTCTTTTATATATATGTACATACATAAGTACATGTATACACACACTAGACTCAAGTATTAATCTTGGTATCAGGGTGTGTGCCAGAAAGATTAATGAAGCCATATATGATCTTATTGTAATGAAACCTGGATTTAAGCAAAATTTAACTGTTTCAGGTCATGAATGTTGAACCTAACAGAGGTTTTGAGGAATCTCTAACAAATCTTTGGTGAAAATAGCCCGTGTTTGTTATCAGGTGGAAGCTAAGGAAAAAATCTAGGGTTTCATAGCATCATCAAGACACAACACAGTAGAGTTTGCAGGCACTTTTCCTTATCCGTTTCATTTCATTAACATTCAAAGCAAAATCTGTGGGATAGGATTAAAATAGGCAAATTATCCCCATAATAAACACTTAAGTATCATCTAACCAGACTTCTATGACCATGGTGGTGCTCAATTTTCTTACAGGTTTTGCACTGCCCTACTTTTTCTTTTAAAAAAAAAAAAAAAAAGGGGGGGGGGGGACTGGAGAATGAAAATCTTGTTCCCAAGGGTGCCTTTGTTGAACCACTGTTCTGTGTTCCTGAGCTGGCAAGCCCAAGAATTTCCTCCCAGGAGGACTTTGCTTGATTTATTTGGAGAAGCATAACCTGTTCTCCATTATATTAGGAACTTCTGTCTAGAATTGMAATAAATGCAGCCATAGTTACTTGTTTTTATCCTAATTTCATATTTTTATTCCCTTTTTCTTTTTTAAGTTCAGCTACTGAAAGTAATACAGAACAGTTTCTATAAGCTGTGCTTTATGAAGCCCTGAGGAATACTTTCCAGCAAAAGCYAATGCCAGAGATATATAATGCTTGGAAATCCCTACACAGAAAGTTAATGTAGCAGACATGCTAATCAAGTCATGCCAGATGGAGTTTATAAATAAATCACAATTATTGTATATTCTTAAAACTTGAGTATCAAATAATTTGAAGAAATATTTKCCTGGTTTTACTAAAACCTTTTTTCCTCCTTGTTTCTGGATTGTGAGTCATGYGCACAGTGTTCGTTAGATGGAAAATGATGAATAGTGTAAATGATTGTCAAATATTAAGAACTAGTTGAAGCCCAAAGCTGAATCTCCCTAAGGAGAGCTGTTCATATGAGCCTTAGGTAACCTCCTTCTAGCTGTACTTCCTAATGGCAAAGTGACATTTCTGCAGAAGCAGAAGAAATATGTTTTTATGTTATCTCATAGATACAGCCTATCTTCAGTTGCTAGTGTGTTGCTCCTAGGTGTTATTAGACCAGATTGTACTTTTCAGAGTGTCATCTAATAGTGACCACTGTTAGATACTTTGGAAGATGCCAGATAGATCTCCTACAAATTGCATATCTGCCTTCCTTGAACTGTTCCTTCACCCCAAGGAACAGTTTCTCCAGATTTTRGAGAGGACAGAATAAGCTATCTCATTGCTGACCACTCACTCTAGGTGTGAACACCATATATCTTCATCACCTCCTCTCTCATCTTGGTCTGGTGAGTGAGAAGGGAGATGTRGTCATGCCCAGCATTACTCTCACCATAGCAACTGAGGGGAAAGCCAGCAAGAAGGTAATTATTGTCAGCAATATGGGGGTAAGCTGTTTTGCTGGAGTAAGGGGTTCTTTAGAGAKGCTTAAGCAGAAGGAGAGACTTAGAGGATCATTCAAAAAACAGCCTCTTATTTTGTGCAGTGTTCAAAGTTCAGCCCACCTTGGTCCTTTCAAGCCAAATCATCTTTCAGTACCAGGAAAAAAAGAAAAAAAAAAAAAAGAGTACCAGGGTGGGCCCTGAGTCCCAACAAGTGTGAAGAAAGCCACAAGGATGAAGTCCACAGCTGCAGGTTCGCTGCCCTCCCATGCTGCCCATGTCCAATCTCRGTTTCTAAGCAGGGGCAGTGGGCAGCACTGGCATGGTCTTGTTGTCCTGTCTCCAGAGAAATCACAGAATCACAGAGTGGTTAACGTTGGAAGGGACCTCTAGAGATCATCTAGTCCAACATTCCCACTTCCCATGTCCCTGCCTCGCCTGCTAGTTCCTGCTTCACATGCATCAGCTCAACTGTRTCTTTAGATAGTAGTAGTTTAGTTTATTTGGTATTAGTTTGCCAAATTAGGTAGCATTAGTTTATCTATCCCTGGTTTAGCTGATTCACMTTTTGATGTTCCTATACTGGGGCAGGCTGGGATCTTGGGACAAGTAATTTCTGACCTACATAGGAGCCTTCTGCTGAAGTGAGGTAGGTACATAAGGCTGTCGGGATAGAGCTTTRGGGATGTAGAAATAATCAGTGGTAAAATGTTTCAGTTAAATTCCAAGAGAACAGAAAAGACTAGTTGCATTTTTATTAAATATTCCAAAGCATGAATGTGATGCAGCTATGTATTATTTTTATTGTATCTCATTGCAAGAAAATGCAGTCTTCTCCCCTACCTCATTTTTAGTCACCATGAAAAAAAAAATGGCTCTRTTGTATTCTCCCTCCCTCTGAAAATATGAGGAAAAGAGTTCTAATTTTAAATAATAAACAAATATATATTGGTTTATATATTTTGTGAAATGTTGTGTGAAATTCCTGGGCAATATTTTTTTCAGTATAGAAGACTTGAAATTCCTTGCTGTAGATTTCCTTCATGAAACAGCTGCTGGTGCTTTGAGTTGTGTGGGTGGTTGGATGTGTGTGCTGTGCCKAAAAGGAAGAAAAAATTCTAGTCAGATGTCAAAGCAAAAATAGGAGTTTTTTTAGAGATTTAGACTGGGTGGTAGAGGTGGGAAACCAACTCTGCAGAGATGTTAATTACCTTAGGAAGAAAAAGAGTACAATGCAGTAGGTGTAGCAAGAGATTTCCTTAATAGAATTCACATAATCATGAACCCACTTTTGTTACTTTTAGAGAGGTTCTCAATGAGGACTTTATAACAGAAATATTTTACCAGTGGAAAAAACTGTTATTAGTCTTTTTATGACACAAGGGTCTATTTTTATCTCTCTCAATAAAGGAGGTTAAGAGCCACTTTCAAATGTAAAGCATAAAAGTTTTTTTTTTTTCATTTATTGGAATGTGGGGTTAAAAATGGTTCACATAATTCACTGCATTGTCCTGCAAGTGATTCAAGGTGTATATTTAGCAAGAAACTAAATGTACAGCTGTAGAAATGGCCCCATTCTCCACGAATCAAGCAGCACCACCATATAAAATAGTCTAATTATGCAAGGTGTTTGCATCTGTAGGGTAAGTTCAGGCTAAGGAGTAAACGGTTTGGATTGTAGCAAGTCGYCTCTGACTTCCACAGAGTTCTACTATCTATGCAGAGTGCATATGAGTCATTACAGCTCCCCTTCCTTCCACTCCTTCACCTAGTAGATATAAATTACGTGATTGCGGAAGCTTTTGGAATCTAGGGATGGGTAGGATGGCTCACCTCCTGATCGACTGCAGAGATCAGGAAACTCTTAGAAGTGGCTGTCCAGGYTTGCTAGCTATGTAGGGCTGAAATGATCAGTACCCAGGGCAGAGGTCTGGTGGCAGATGTTCTGGCACTGCTGTCCTTTCTGTCTGTTGAGCCTCCCAGTTAGGCACAAGTGATGGAGACAAGCAGGGAGGACAACCAAAACTGAAAAATCTGCTGGCCCTGATTTGCAAACCAGCTATCTTTAATCCTCCTGTATTACAGGTGCGCTGTTTTGGCCAACGGCTGTTGTTCTTTCTTGTGAAAGCTCTTATGTTGCTGTGAACTTGTCTTTGTGCTGCTTGGGATTCACTTTGGTGAATCGCAACGTGTGCACGCTTGTGCTCTTTTTTTTTCCTTCCTATTTTCTCCCTTTTAAATAGCATTATCTTGATTAAGAGTGTGTGTTATGCTGACTAGGTGGTATTAGAAAGGAGATAATCTAGTGTTACAGGTAAAGTATTGAGGCAATCTAATATTCAGGTGCCAGAAAAGACTGCAGGTTGCAGTGCCTTTCTGGTTATAGTTGAAGACAGACAACAGATACAGCTTAGCACCTTCATCATGAAGCAGTTTGCCATTTTTTGTACATAAATGTATTTCATAATATCTCCTGTGTAATGTCAAACTTCCTTAATTTTGCAGGAATTTATTAATGAGCAGGTATTACATACAGGTGTCAGGGGAAATGCAAGGGATGGTACATAGTCAAGGATAGCACAGATCTTGGAAACAAGGCTAGGTGTGTTCCATGAGGGAGTTGCTGAACATTTGGGATGGAGAGAGAATTTCTCTGCATATCCACCTCTACCTCCTTTATATCTGGTGCTGCAAGCGTTTCTGGTTTCTGTTTACTTGATGAGCTGGAAGAACCTGCTGAGCCTGTGGCCAGAGGATTGGCAGCTTCTCTCTTTTTCAGTCTGTTTTTAGACTGAGATACATCTTTATTGAAGTTTAGCAGCCTGGTGGGTTGGGTAAACTACATTCATAAAGGGCTGCAAAGTGGAAAGCACGTATTCAGAGGTGTGAAAATGAAATGGGGAGGCTTTTGCTCTCTAGCAGATGTAGTGACTACTTAATGAGTAGACACTATGGCTTCATGCCTTTCAGCTTTTCTAGAGATGAAATTACCCCAGAATAATAAGTGATTTAAAGGAGAAGTTCAAGAATAATTCCTCATTTGGCTCACTTCTGCTGCAGTAAGAATAGGTCTACGTGGATTGACTCATCCCCGTTTGGCTGTGTTATTACAAGAAACACTCTGACCCGTTCCCGCTCCCTGCTTCGCCCTGCTCCCGAGTGAGCCGCTGGCTCTGCCAGGCGCCCGCCGTGAGCGTTTTTCTCCTCCTCCGAGAGCCGAGTTGCTCCCAGCTCCGCTCGTCCCTCCTGTCGCTCGGGCAGGCCCAGCCAGCGCTGCCGGGGCATCTGCTGCGAGGYAGGCTGGCGGAACCCCAGCGGGCTCCCGCGGCCCGGGGCCGGCTGTCCTGCCAGCCCGCTGGCGTGCACAGCCGCCTCCGCCTCACAGAATGGGCACTTGAGAGAARGTGTTTTCGGGAGGTAGGCTGATTTTTCCTCCCTCGGTGCCGTGGTGTAATACGTAGTTGCAGTGGGGGGAGCTTGGAAGGGGTACCCGGTAAGCACTGAGTCCTTCGACACTAGCATCCCCTAAAGTAGAAGCTGGTTTCATATATGTACACCGCATATATATTATGAGCAGCATGAGCTGCTAATATGTTTTTTTTTTCTTCTACACACTTAGGTTTCCTTGTGACCTCTCTCTGATTTATTTCGCAGTTTCTGTCTGTGAGAAGGCAGCAAGATGGGTTTATTATGCTGTCGAAATGTTGCGTGCCGCCTTATTTGCCTCCATTTTTGTCTGATGAATAGACCTGGTGTGTTTTTCAAATGTCCAGAGTCATTTTTGGTTGATGTAGCTGCATCTTTCACTGTGGAAATTTTTGTATGTCATCTTTAAATGAAAGTTCACCTCTGTCAGGGTTCTTTTTCCCCTGAGGGAAGTAAAATTAGTATGAGATTTTGTTTGGCTTATGCAGAGGTATCAGGAATGCTCGCCATCTGATACACTTGCATGTAGATGAAAGCAAAGGCAGATACTCTTTTTAAACAACAGACAACCAGCTCAATCGGTATGATGAATGAGTTTATTATTCTATAAAGTGCTTATTATATCATGGTTCATCTTTGCCTTTGTCTTTAGGGAAAACTCTTTAACCACTTTAGGGACTGATCTTATTTGATTGGAGAATTACTTGGCTTTTGAATCCTTTAATCCTGGATAAAAGTCCACAAGTTTTTCAGTTTTCCATTCTATGTGCATTGTATGAATGAGGACCAAATGCAAAGGCACTTTGTAAAAGCCAAGTTGGGGGCTGCCTTTTCTTACAGAGTTAGGCTAATAGGTTGAACTTGGAGAAAGACAGACAGAAAGACAGAAAGCCAGAAAGCAAGAAAGCAAGAGAATTTTCAAGAAATTTTTTTCCCAGTTTGGCTGAACTTTGCTGATGAAGTCATCACAGATGCATCCCCTGCTTTCTGCCTGGGCAGGGAGATGAAGACATTGTTCACTGTAATGAAGCCGTGGTTGATTCTGCTTTGGGGCAAGGGATTGGCCTCGATGACCTGTTAGGGCCCCTTCCAAGCCCCATTTTTCATGATTCTCTGAAATAGTAATGCCAGTTGTCTCCTTTTTTTTTTTTTTTTTTTTTAGTGCTCTTTTAACAGACTGTGCTTTCTTCCTGACCAACATGATTATTCCCTGGAAAAAGTAATGTCTCTATTCTTAAGAGGTTAGTGGATTTACAGATTAGGTGAAGCCACAGGCTAAATACTGCTGAAGTTTAATGTATCAGCATCTTGCTGCTCATCCGAGGACCTGGCAGGGCAAGGATGAGGAGGGAAGACAGGGCAGCAGTGTGCCCACCTGGACTCAGCTGCTCCGAGCCATTTCYATGCATCTGTAGTTTAACCTCTTCTGCTTTCACCGAGGTTTCCACTTGTCCATGGGAACACAGGATTTCTGAAGCACTTGACTGACAGAGGAGGAGGGTAACAAAAAGGCAGACCCAGTTTCCAGGCAGTTTCACTAATTGCAGCCTATTATAAATTAAYAGATGATCTGTCAGTTTCTTGAAGGTATCTGATCACCACAACCTTTTCTGGGATGCAGCTCGGGCTGGAGGAAAAATCGATCTCAAAGGTGCTAAGCTAACTTTCTTAGTTTCATTGCTAAATAAGATGTTTCTGCTTTACGGTTTGTGGACTACATTATTCCTTTATAGCTTGTTTCATATTATCAGACTGTGATATAAAAATGTCTTTTGATGTGTGTTTTATATATATTTGTGTGTATGTGTATATACATATATTTAGTAAATTATTATTGCTGAAAGAATGGAAAAATATATTGTTCTCATTGTCTACTCCCAGTGAATAAGGCTTTTACCTTTCAGTAAAAGGGGTCATTTAATTGGTTTTTACTCTGCYGATACCTAATTTGATATGTCCAGCAGAATTGGAGTATTACTCTTAGCGGTTGAAACTTCAGGGTATTTCAGAACTTCTAAAATAACTTCTGTAGCTTGACAAGTTAAAGATTTTAAAGTCGTTCTGGTGTCTGATGTGAGATTTATAAAGAAGGAATTTATGTATAGCACTTTCCAGACAGCTTTTGGAGAGCATCCTCGTTATTAGGAGTAGCTTTTCCTTCTGTTCTTGTGACTTAGTTGTATCATACAATCCTCATATTGCCACATGCGTTTTGAATTATCAAAACTATACATGAAATCTTGGAASATTTTAATTTTCCTGTAGTTTAAGTATCTGAAATTGCACTCAGGTTCCAATTCCTTTCAGGTAGAAGGTTTTACATGGGCTGCAGTTCTGTTGTGCAACTTGTCATCAGGAGAGTGTATCTGGGCAGCTCTATTTATACCTCCACCCATGAGAGAGCCTTGCAAAAATGTTTCCTCTCTGGAAGCTCATTTGTGTGTGGAGGCTGCTCTGGTTGAGATGTCACCTCTCACCCTTTATTATTCTGAGTCTTTCTATAGGGCAAAAAGCTTTATGACTATCATCCACCTGGTCTGTTTTGATCCCTTTGGTAAAACTTCAGAGGGAGTGTTTTCAGAGTCCTAAACCTGTTAATTTTGCATGCAGTAAGGTGATGCAAAAACCATGCCAAGGCAAATTGCAGGAAATTGTATGTTTATTTGAAAGTAATGATGTAAAGAGAGAGAACTACTGAAGCTGAACAATTAGTAAGAAAGAAAGTAAAAGTATAGGCACAAAAGATAGAGAAGGAAGGAGGCAAATAAGGATCTTTCTCTGGTAAGTTTAATTCACACTTTTTGCTAAGTGTAAATGATAGCTTAGGAAAAAAATGCTTGGAGTACATAGTAAATGACGTTGCCAGGATACTTCCTGATCATGTTAATTAAATTGTCCCACACATTTGGCTTAATTACTGCATAATTTGCATATTGGAAATGATGGTGCACATTGCTAAAGAAAGCTCCTATTCTGTTGGCAGAAAGAACATTGTACAGGAATTCATTTCCAAGGGTAAGAGTCTGAAGACTAGTACCATCATGTACCTTGGAAAAAAGCTAAGGTTTTTGGTAATGAACTGACACATACCTCTCTGATTTTTGTAGGATCACAGTTTATGCTTCTTCCACAAAGTTCTTTGGGAACATCCTCCCAACATCCTTGCTCTTGTTGACTGTTTCTTCGATTAGATGAACCGCTGTTGCTTCTGGGCTACTGGTAGTGCAATAGGTATTAGCTAACCTGTGGAAAAGCATGAGAAATGTTATCCTGAAGAGGCCCCCTGTTTGATACTATTTATGCATTGCTGGTGAGGTTCTCTACCACCTCCCAGGCTAACTCCACTATTAAAATAAGGTATCCTATTCTTCATATATTTTGAGGGATTATTTTCCCGTCTCTCTGACATGTGTTAGGCATTCTACTCTGTGGCAGGATGAGACTAAATATGGCTTGTGTCTCTGCTATTTATTTGAGTTGTCATTTCAGTGAAGTTCCTGCAGCAGTGTTTAACTGCAGGACCAAATAGTACTTTGGAGAAAAAAAGAACACAACGTTTAAAAAATCCTGAATTGAGACAAACTATGAACCTGTTTCATAAAAGGGAAGAATTCTTCATAAATAGAGCAATTTCCAAAATTAGATTACTAATTGTTCTGAATTATCTGTTGCTAGGATATGCATTTCCTGAATGACTTCTGTTTTTTAATTCTTTTTTGATCTGCTTTTAAACAGGTGATCATAAACAGCACAATTACACCTAATATGACCTTCACTAAAACATCGCAGAAGTTTGGCCAATGGGCGGACAGCAGAGCAAACACTGTATTTGGTTTGGGGTTTTCTTCRGAACAACAGCTGACAAAGGTAACTGGCCTCACTTTACTTCTGAAAAGACTGTCATGTTTCTTAAGAATTAGGAATTGTACATACTCATCTGATAGGAATCTCTTCTAAACCGAGTATTTCCACAAATCCTTTTCATCTTAGTGCAAGCTGAACTTTGGCAATAGTTATGTAGTGTCTGCTTATATAGAAGCAGTCAGTATTGCAAACTTTGTGGTCAAAACTACAAATCAAATCTCATCACTAGTGATGGTTTTAATGAAGTGATCTTRTTTGTATCATGTTCAGATTGTCTGAAAATATTTGTATTTTCAGATTTTTCCAGAAAACAAATCTTAATTTAGTAATATTTTTCACTGTTCCCTGGGCTGTGTGGTAATTTTGGATGAAAGTGGCAGTAAAAGCAGCATAAAGTGAATCYCTAATATACCAGGAACTGTCACATTCAAGACTACTTGGATACCTCTAGCTTCAGTTCTTTGCAGGATCTTCATTTGGTATTAATTCATATWGAATAGACTTCGGCCATCACACAGGATTGTGTTATTGTGGATTACACAAGGCTTTAGCTTAGTCCTGTGTGGCTGCAWGACATTAATGTGAACAGAACCTGTAATTTGCAATATTCAAGTGTTAAAGTGRTGTCTTCTCTCAAGAATAAAAAAAGTTCAAGGAACATAGACCTGGTTTTTTTTTTTTAGATTAGAAGAGCATTGCTGCCACAGCTTCAAAAAATCAGTATTTTGATGAATTGCTGTTGTTGATGGCTAAATCAGGTAGTGAGTATTCAGCCCCCATAGCTTTTTTTTCCCTTGATTTTGCAGTTTGCTGTCTTCCTCAGCTGTGTTTATACAACTGTTTGTAGGGCCACTCTCTCAGTAGCATTGATAAATTGATCTGGGTTAAAATACTACTACTACTTTGACATTTCAGTTCAGTAACTTCATTTGCAGCACAGACCCAAAGCTGTTTTGTCTCTGAACTGAGCCGATGATGGTGACTCATGACAGGGAAGTGGGAAAGAGAAGCCAGCTTTGCATGAATGCAGAGCCAGCATCCCTTTGAACTGCACCCCAATGTGTTCTTGCTGTTCATGCAACTCTTCCCTTTCAACAGGGACTTGCTCTGGTGTAGAGTCTAGAGCTGCCTCATGTAATGAATAATCAGCAGTCCAAAAGGCATTCGCTGTCCTTAGAGTAGTAGTCTTGCCAAACRTTCATCAGCAGTTGAGCTGTTTGTTCATGCTGTAAAAAGCACTGATTATGTAACACATAGTTGACACTTTAAGCACGGCTATTTGGCAGCAGGTTTTATCAGTTAACTAAACATTGTGTCCTTGAACATGGTACATGATCCCTTGTGTTGCTCTCTTCTTGAATGCTTTGATTGAAAGGAAACAGGAGAACAAGAAGATTCTTGTAGTGTCTAAAATAAMAAAGGCAAACCACAACAATTTAAAGGAATTCCTTTATGTCAATTGAATTACATGTTGTATGAATTTATATTTTCCAAAAAGCTGCATTTTTGCAAGTACATCTTAATGCAAAGCATATTTCGCTTTTCTTGTAGAATTACTTCTGTGCTTGTAATGTGCATAGAGGTGCCATGGCAGTAATCTGATGTCTGATGAGACCCAAACATGCTATTTTAAAAATGAGACCCTAATGATGGTAACACTTTATGATACTTAATGTGCRTTATGATCATTAAACTTAATCAAATGTAGAAGATTGCTCATTTCACATG
The DNA here is from genome assembly GCA_003342815.1 of Eudromia elegans. Classification (NCBI taxonomy): domain Eukaryota; kingdom Metazoa; phylum Chordata; class Aves; order Tinamiformes; family Tinamidae; genus Eudromia; species Eudromia elegans. The sequence continues at coordinate 1,974,925 of PTEX01000108.1, forward strand.
TGCMTTCTTCACTCCCATGAGACAGAGGTGTTTATAACAAATAAATAAGTAGTGTGCCTATATGGGAGGATTAAAATGGACCTAGGGGAATATAGTTTGTTTTGAGTAACAGATAAGCATGCTACAATGTAACATTTGGACTTGGAATTAAAGAATTAACACCTTAGGACGGTGTTTTTTCATCTTGGATCACAGAAGTCATTCCTCCTCAGTATGAGAGATGACTTCATGTACTTGGGACCTGGAAGGGAGTAAACGTGCAGCACAGAGTCGTGAGGCACTGAGTCGAGCACAGGCCATTCAGGCACAGGGTATGTTTGGAGCAGCTTGCCTCTTACTTGGAGAAGTGTTACCATTGTCTTCAAAACTGTCCAAACATATACTTAAAATAAATGTAATGCTGGTCTCAAAAAGCCCTGCAGCAACTCTTTCATCTACATGTAGCCCGAGTGGTGCAGATCTGAGGTAAACCCATAGTGAAACCCATATTGTGCAGATACAGGGTCCTTGACCATCTGTTCAACTTTCCAGAGCTGTTTGTAGCTGTGTTTGCACTGCACTGTCTGCTAAATGCAGTTGGAGCCTTCTTCCTCATCGAGCCTTCTTGCCTCTGGATGCCAGAACTTTCAAAGTCAACAGAAATGGTCCAAATGATACAGAAACATGGTTTAAGGGGCACTTTTGAGAAAACGGATCAAGATAATAATAAAATCTGACAGTTGTCTCTGTAGAAGATGTTGGAAAACCTGGGTTATTAATACTATTCAAAAAGATGAGACAAATATATCGCTTATCATCCATGCTTCTCAGTTTAATTATTGAACCATTAGTACCAAAGATCAGGGATGATGAAGAGGTTACAGTAGTATGAGTGTACTGGGAATAGTAAAATCAAGTTTCGTTTTATGCCAGCATCATTATACTTTTATAAAAGATATAAATAAGAGCTTGCCAGCTTTACTAAAAATAATTGAAGCTTTTAATCAAGAATCAAAAGGACAGACTAATACTCTTCTAAACCAGAGATCAACAGCCTTGACTTAAAACAAAAAAAAAAAGGTCTGAAAAATAATCTCTGGAAAGCAGTGAATAATAAAGAGACATGAGAAAAGGTTGGCACATGTAAAAATTTGTGCATTTTTAAGAATATTGGTTGGCCTAATAAAAGATATCTCTTTCTAATACTTTGCTTCCTTTTAGATATTTCGACATTAATCCTTACCTGTGGGGACAAGCAGTTCAAATTAAAAATGAGCCATTAATGAAAACCACATGCAGTGACATAGTAACCTAATTACCATTGACTGGGGATACCTGAGTGCTCAAAATTAATGCCACATCAGGGTCCTTCTTCCTTCTCCCGAGACTTGCAGGCCCCTCTTTCCTTCCTTCCCACCCCATGTCAGAAAGGTCTGCAGACCTTTTACCTTATTGCTACAGGCAAATCAAAACAGAATTCCTGGTGTGTCTGGGCTGATGCTGCGAAAGTAGCGATGTGTTTTGCACAGGAAGCTATTAACTGAAATTTCTGCTGTTCAGGATGCTTTGCCACAGACACAGCAATCTCAGGAGCAGCAGGTAGGGGAGGGCACAGGCATCTTGATTTATACACATGAGAAACTCAGGAAATGTTGCTTCCTGCAAATTTCTCAGTTTCTTTAAACCGACTTTGCAGATTATAAAGCAACTGCATCCAACATACGGGAAAAACTGAGCTTTTAATGTATATTTATGCATGTGTGTACTGCCTGTGCACTAYCTGCCTAACATTAAACACAAGCACCGTGGCCCGTCCATCTGACCGACTCTACCATCAGCAGCGCTGTTACACTAGTGCAAATTGCTTCACAAGCCTTGGGAGCAACACGTTTTTCCCATATTGCATATTGGTCTCAGAGGTTCCGAGGGCATTGGAAAATGCACTATATAGTCACTGCTGCATGTGACAGCAGTGTTTAGTCTGCTAATGTTGGGCAGCTTTGTATGCCCAAGGACAAAGATGAGGAGGAARGGGAAGATGAAAGGAGCAAAGATAGTAAGGAGAAAGAACATTATGATTTTTTTGTTGGTTTCAGATATTTACACGCATTCATAGCCCTTGAAGCCACATTTAACATGTTTTCCTTTACTAAATGAAGACTACCTCACTTTCTAAAGGGAATTTCCCATTTAGAAAGCACTCACTGCTGTTGTAAAGGTTTGATAACTCAAAGCCAATTCAGATCGAGGAGATAGTACCTGATTTTTTTCAGTATTATTTATTTTTTATTTGCTTGTGTTCAGGGCATAACACAGTCAGTGTCTCTCTGCTTTCTGCCAGTTGGACACTGTGGTTCTAGCATGTCCATCACCAGCAGCAGCAGGATCTCGGTGCCATCAGAAATGCCTTGCCTGTTGCTGCAAAAATTAGCAGGGGTGATGCTATGAGGATTAGGCTGTCATCATTGTGATTCTGCACTCTAGAGAATAATCAAGTGAAAGGCTTTAATTTCATAACAAGCCAAATGAACCTATGTAGCTTTCAGAAATAGTAAAATCTGGCAGGTAATAATTAGCCAAGAATAATACAGGAGAAACACCACAACTCTTTATGGACTGACTTATTCCAAATGTATGGAGTAAACAATAAGTAGAAACAGTCTTTCACTACAGTTTCTGTTACAGGAGTCTTTACATTTGTGACTCTAGTAGGAGTTAATTTTGTCTCTTAAAGCCCAATATCTGTTGGTGAAAAAAATTGCTTGCTGCTACTTATTTCTACGCTCAAATGTATTAAGTGAATGTATTGACAAACTGTGGGCATGAATAAAATSTGGTATGGAATGAGATCATTATCAGTCTTGTATTAAAGATAAGTTTTGGCTAGTTGTATGCCATTTTCATGATGGAAAATCTCCCTTTTTTTTCYTGAGATCACGTTATTTTTCATAGCAGTCCCGTGTGTGTTATGAAGGTATTTGAAAAATCTAGTTTGATAGTTGACTTACAATTCTTTTGTCTTTTCATATTTCATATAGCTCAGGAAGAACCCTCATAATTTTTKCATGCTTGCCTATAAAGATCAGTTGTAACAGAATGACTCAAAATAGCCCTTTAGCCATTTGCAGAAAATCCAAGTGTAGAACTTACTGTTGACACAGTGTTTTAGAAATAATCAGTTTGTTATAGATGTCATGTTACAGCGGAAGTTATAATTTACATAGAAGTTGATTTAAATCACTCAAAGCCAAAAGGTAATGAAGTTGTTCTTAATGATCTTTATGTTGCTACAAAGATAATCAAATCACTTGTGTGCTGACTGTACAACCCAATAGATAGCAAATACTTTGCATATGCAATTTCAGCTGTTGTGTAGAAAGCAGATGAATTCAAGAGCTTAATTCTCATTCATAAACATTATCACAGACAGGAGTCCATAGCTTTCCGTAAAGAACACTTGAATTTCACTTGGCTTTGTACATATGTGCGTGCACCCAGGGGAATTTAAGAATGATAGGTAGCTATCCATTGGTGACCTCCGCTCTGTGTGGTTTTTAGAGGATATAGGTGCCCCCTCATTCACATGCAAATTTATCATAGAACAGTRGGATGGTATTAGTTTTATCAGTCTTTATAGTCATAATATTTTACTGAGAGTTAGCATGCTAAATTTTAGCTGTAAATCTAAAAGAAAATAAGATTAGCAAGTATATAATGATTCTTCCTATTCCTTAACTATGAAGTGTGGTGTCTCCTCCATCTGCCCTGGTCCTTCTCCTGCTCTTATTTTACAATTTTGTTGTAAGCGATCTGAGTTAGAGTATATAACAGAAATCATTTTTATTCAGAAAATGTGCAGTGAAAGAGATCTATTTCGGAACTTTTAAATGTTTCTTTTCTTTTTAGTGTTTTGAGTTTCAAAGGCAAATAAGACTGAGCTGCTTTGGCAGAAAGAAGAAATTACCCATTTTTATACTGGACATTCTTAGGATTTTTTTCTGACTTTTCTTATATCTTTGTGTCCTCCTTTTAAAACTTTGCTTGTGGTGTAAGCCCTGCAACACCCAGTGGCCTGGATAACACTGGCATTTCAGAAGTGACAGACTGGCTTAGGAGCAGATGTCCTGCAGCAGCTCATAAAAACAGGATAATTAGTTTTTGTCTTTCCTTCACCCGCCTACCCCAATTAGACAAAACCATCTTACAGGAAGCATTCGAGCCTTCGCTGTTCCTGAAGTCTTATGCTTTTATTTTTGCCAGTGATAAAAAAAAAAAAAAATTGACCAAAAGGTGACAGGTTTACATATGGGCCCTTCGCCAGTTCAGACCTAGCTTTCTCTTCTCAGCAATGCCTTGCTTGCAGTCCTGCAGGTCTCTTGTGAACTCATTTGCATTCTTTAATTAAACTTACTCTTAAGAACAGAAGCCTTTTTTTTTCTTTTTTTATCTAAACTTGCCTCTTTTATGCTTTAAATTTTAAAGTAAATCCTTTTTCTCTGTGAATTTTTACTAGGATCACTTAGAACTATGGAAATGCTATCCATCTTCTAGAAGCAATACTGCCATTCCTTTTTGGAGGCAGCCATCCTGTATTTAAGGCAAAGTTAATGAAACAAAATATTTTTTAAAAAAATGATCAAAATCAGTTGTTTGCTGTTAGACTTGTATCTCTATACCTCTACGGCTATATGTACTGTATAGAGATAGTAGTCTGAATAGAATTAATAGGTCACATACCATTTTAATTAGTGTCTTTCATGCATTTTGTAGTTTGCAGAAAAATTTCAAGAAGTTAAGGAAGCAGCTAAACTAGCAAGAGACAGATCTCAAGAGAAAATTGAAACTTCAAGCAATCATTCACAGGTTTGTAATTTATCTTAATACCTCTATGTATATAGGATAAATGATGTAAAGTAAAATTTTCAAATGGACTGTATCAGCTTTTGGCAGCAAACTTAAATTATGTAAGATGAAGATTGCCAAAGGTAATTGTCAGCCCTTTAGCATTAACATTGTCAGAGGAATAATTTCCATCTATCCATGCCCGTTGCCTTCATTTCAATATTTTTTTCTGCAGTTACTGAGCTTCTGTAACTTTTGTAGTGACAGGGAAAGCTACATATCTGTTGCTTTATACTGTTACCTGTAGTCTGGATCACCAGAAATTAAGTCACAGAATAGTGTTTCAGCAGGAAAGCTATATGATATATGGAGGTATTTCTTATTTCCACTGGTAGAATACACTTTTGTAGGAGTGCAGCTTGCAAATATACAGATTTATTTTGTCGTTACAGTGTAGTTCTTTGTCAAAGTGTGATGCATTGGAAGTTGTGATGTAGAGAGACAGTAATTTAGTGAATGACTGGGAGAAGCTTATTTTGTCTATTTGCGTAGTATGCCTTTCTAGACAGCACATCTTACTACAACAAAGTGCCTCCAAGTCCAGTGAGAACTGTTCTTGTTATAAACTGAGGAAACTGAGTGTTGTCACAGTCCCTTTATAATCATCTTACTGTGATTTCATAAACACTGCATTAGCTAAGACCAAAACCTTTAAGAATGAGCCCTTCCTTTTTTATTGGGAGTTCTTGGCTTCTGCTAGTATTTGGAGGAAAATTAGATGGATTTTGTTTAGAAGAAAGGCAGTTGCATGATCAGAAAAATACAATTAAAAGTTGCTGAAAACTTAGCCTCACGGTTGTGCTGCATTTGGTTCAGAGCAATCCAGACTGTTTGGAGGGTGACGGGGAGGCTCAACGAAGGCTCATGTTAACTTGTATGTTGTGTGGCAGGAATCTGGGCGAGAAACACCATCTTCCACTCGTGCATCCAGTGTGAACGGGACAGATGACGAGAAGGCCTCACATGGTGGTCCCGCTGAGGCACATCTGAAGTCTGAGAATGATAAATTAAAAATTGCTCTAGCCCAAAGGTGAAGTTTCTGTAATGCCTAAATTGCATTGAAATAGTTTGCTGTAATTACCTGATGGCTAATAGTGTTAACAGAGATTTTTCAAATGCAGTTGCATAAATTTAAAATGATGCACCAGAACGAGTGAATAAACAGATTTTAGTAAGTGCCTCCTGGTATCTAGTTGTGAGATATTTACCAATTTTTTTTTTTCCTGATTTAGCCCATGATGAGATAAAATTTCTTTTATTCCAGTGACTCCAGYTCATGTAGCCTCTTTCATATGGAAAGACATAATATTTAGACCAGTGGGGAGCAATTGCTTCTGATAAAATGTGAAATCAATCTTCTCTTCCTTTTCTAACTTGCTAGGTTTACTTCTCATGTGAAAAGAGATAGGGTTATTAATTACAAAAGAGAATAAACTCAACTGTTAAAAGTCAAAGTGAAACATATTTTATTGTCTTTTTAAGTCTATGGGGGATATTTGTAAAGCTGAAGACAGTGTCTCTTGAACTTGTGTTTTGTGCTATTTGCTTTGATAAATTATTTGAAAATGCTGAAAATAGTAATTGGTAGTGAAAATAGAGCAATTGGAATGTGTGAAGTCATTACATTAAAATGCCATAGCTCTCTTTCTGGGATCTTATGTGCATTGTATACCTCTTGTGTGTGAATATATCTGTGTATTAAAAAAAAMCCCATATTAAACTGCTCCTAAAGCTAATTAAAAATTAAGGCAGCAGCAACAGCAGTACACAGTGAGCAATTCTAAGGTTGTTTGTTTTGTTTGAAGCACATCATCTCTTTTTACTGAAATTTCGATAGCGTAACTTATTTCGAACTGTTTGCTTGTTCTGACTGCTGAAGACACCTCCACAGACAAGTAGCAAGTAGTTTATCAGGAGTTTCAAAGCCTCCTGTTCACTCTCTAATCTCTTTGTCTATCCTGTAGCTTGAAGATTTGTGGAATTAGTTGATCAATTCTTTTCTGTTGCTTAACACTTTTGTAGTTTAAGACTGAACATAAAAAAAGAAAAAAAAATTGGAAAAAATTATATACATCTAAGTGCAGATCATTGAGACATGACTGCACACTGAACCACCTGTAGTCTAGGTGAGGAATAATAATGTGTAGGATTAAAGGCTAAGATATCTAATGGCGTCCTGTTGTTCTCAGTTCATCCAATGTAAAGAAGTGGGAGACGGAGCTGCAATCGCTGAGGGAGAGCAATGCCAGGCTGACCTCAGCACTCCAGGAGTCTGCTGCCAGCATTGAGCACTGGAAGAAACAGTTCTTGGCATGCAAGGAGGAAAACGAGGAACTCAGGAACAAGGTAGCCCCAGCATGCTGGCTATAGTCATATGAATGCCAGAGGAGCCTCCTGCCTGAGGCCTGTTCTCCTCTTAGTAAGCACTAAAATGTCAAAGCACAGCATTTTAGATGGTAGTCAAAAATAGTACCAATGCTGCAATGCAGCCACAAAGTTCCAATTTTCATGATTTTTTAAACATAGATATAAGTATGTGTAGTTAAAGAAATGTGTCTGTAATGAGAACATTAAATGAATTTGGAGGAACTATCCCCAGAGCAATTTGAACACTCTCCTCTGAGGCTCTGATACCCACAAGAAAGGCATCTCTTCTGAGTTAGTTACTCCTTCTATTATTCTTTCTCTTGGATTTCTGCTGCTCCATTTTTTTTTCTGTGCTAGGGAGACTTTGTCTTTGAAAGGAAAGTGGACAAGGCGAGTTGTTTCCCTGCACTCCCAGCATGCAGGGAAGTTCAGAGTACTGTACTGCAGTATCCCATGAAGCTCCCAACCTCTTGGGTATCGGTGGCAACAGCAGCCTGAATACAGTGGAACCTGGTTTCCGTGAGCACAGCTAGTTGTGATAATCCTACTCTCATTTCAAATTTCTCTGAAGAAAACGGATCCTTTCCCTGATAATTTATATGTTATAGAGCTAAATTATCTGAGGCTGTTGGATTTTTTATTTGTTTGTTTGGTGCTTGTTCTACTTTAAAAGACAGGAAGGAATTTCATGGCTTTTGTATGTCAGTAAGCTGCAAATGAGGTGTTTTAGTGCTGGAATTGATCCAACTTGYTTGTCAGCACTCAAATGCCAAGTGGAACAACCTTTCCTTGATTAGATATCTCTGTCTATTTGCATGTATTTTAGGTATGGTGATAATTCAGAGATCAAATCAGAGCTGTATTCCAGGTTAATATAGATCACTGCCTAACTGGTATTACTTTGACGTTAACAAATTAATGTTAGTTGTTAGATGAAGTAGCTTCTGAATCCAGTCTATTTTCTGGATAAGGGAGAAGTGAAAAACAAGAACTGTATAAGAAAATAGCATGACTTGCTGTGTTGTTTTTTGCTTTTCTGTATTGTTACAGAGAAGTTGTTCTTACTGACATTACCTCATAAGATATGTCAGTTCTCAAAGACTGTGACCTAGGGATGAAGAGATTGTCAGAGCATGGTCTTACTATAAGTGACTGCAAGGTTCCTGTATCAGTGACTGGCCAGACTGGGCTGTTTGGGACTGTGCAGTAACTCAGTCTATATTTCCTTATGCAGAGAATTTTTTGAGCCTTTTCCCCAAACAGATTTTGTGTTAAGTGCTTGAAATGCACCGTTGCAGCGCTGTGGGAAGCTCCTTCTCCTTTATTAATTGGGTCAGATTTTTTTTTGTATATTGCTATACCTTCAGATGAGTGAACTTATAATCCCAAAGCAACAAGAAGACGAGAATTAAAAAACATACTTTAATAAGCTGGCCTGCTGGCCTGTGGGAAGTGCATCTCCTGGAGATGGCAGGATGAGGGATGGGATGAGCAAACCAGTTCTCTGAGTGAGAGAATAAAGCAGTGTATGTTACTCCAAATTGGGTCTTCTAGCGAAGTTTTGATGTTTCGTCCTTCTTACTGCAGCTGAAATAATAAGCAAACCCTGAGGAGGCAAAGCTGGGARTGCTATAGGGATTTTTCTCCTTGCATTAAGAAAACTCATCCATTATAATCTTGTGTCAGTTTCATAGAAATGAAGTGCAAATTTTATCCCCAGCTTCTATTTGCTGTTGATTTTAGCACCTTGGTATTTTGCACATTTTCAGGTAATTACATGAGATACTGTGTGAGACGTAGTAAACATAGTCCCTGGGCTTCCTAGTGAGCATGTAAATTGATTCTTTTTAAGTAAGGAAGTGGTAAGGAAGTGGTAATCTTCATACACTGAACTGAGTGATACAATCTAGGAAACTGATCCTTAACAAATTAAAATTATCCTTGCTTCCCTTGCTCAGTGGAACAATTCCCATTTATATCAGGTGTGGTCTACTCCAGGTTCCCATAAAATAATAATTTCAATTGGTGTCTGACATTTCTTTAAGATCGAAGAACTGGAGGAACAGTGCAATGAAATAAATAAAGAGAAGGAAAGAAACGCACAGTTGAGCAGACGTCTCCAGGAACTGGAAACAGAACTTCAAGAYAAAGAACTTGTAAGTGAAATAAATACAGTAGTGGCATACATTTTCAGGTCTGGTTTGGTCTGTCTGCTCTTGATTCTGTGTATAGTTTATGGAGTGGCTCACCTAGATAGAGAAAGACCAATCTCTAAGGCATTGACCTTTTCCRCATAATCTGTGTAAATTTCTTCAGCAACAGTTTGCTAGTGTTCTTCATGTCTGAATCTCATATTGTGCTATGTAACCACGTGTTTTTATTTTTGCAGGGTTTAGGACACATGATATTTCTATGTACCTAACACCTTCCTGCTAATAGAGTGATTGGAGTAGTTAAACAAGTTGCCTGATGCCAGACAGACATATCCTTAGAACCAAATTTTGTCTATTCTCTGACAAGACTCTGAGCAAGAGGACTTGTCATTAAAAGGCATCATTTACRAAATAACTTGGTGTCTGTGAAGCAATGTCTTTTCTTTTTCTAGGTGTTTCACAGTCTTCAGCTTTKCCATCTTACTGCTCTCCCTCTGCTCTCAGTAATGCCAAGAATGAGAAATTCACATTCATTTACAGTACCTCAAGTTGTCATTTTTGACAGGGTTTTCATTTTTTCCAAGGAGAAAGATGTTGATGGCTTGAAGTCTCCGAACAATGGGGAAAATAATGGAATACTTGCACTTTTTTTTTTTTTTCTTTTTTTTCCCCCGGTTCATTTCAGTGACCAAATGCTCTATGCTAGCTGGAGAGCAAAAGCTGACAGCAGGTACAGTAAAGTTTGCATGGTGCCATTACAGCATCTCAGGTGGTGCTCTTAAAAGCAGTGCTGTTAAGGGGCTTTAAGATGGCACAAAGAAATAGTTTAGGGAGATGGATTTCAATGCAGTGTTATAAATATAATATGGTTTTCAGCACCATATTTCAAAGGAAAATGTCATGCTTTCTTCACAGACTCCGTAGTAATAGCATGTATAATAACCCTTATTCTCTGCTAGCATTTTCCTTGAGATTCACATTTTTACGCTTATCAAATGAACTGGAAAATTGATTGACTTTTGAATATTACAGGCCTAACTTCCACTTACTTTGGCAATATCCTAACTTGTTTTCAAGCTGCATACTTATATTAGCAAGTTCTTGATTAGGTTCTCAGCCACCCAGAAGTAACCTTTCCATGGTTTGCAATTCAAACCAGCATGGAGCCTGTTCATTGAACGTTGCCGTGTCRAAAAACAGCTGATAATCATGTAGGAAACAAGGAGGGAGAAGTTTAAAAATGTGGGAGTCAGGATGAAACTATCTAGGAAAAACAATATGAATCACAGAACCAAGGGCAATAAAGTAAAATATATATTTATATTTTAAGATGTGAGCATGTATATAAGCATGGGAACTCCTATCTCAAAATAATGAGCAAGTCACCGTTTTACCTCCGCTAGTAGCTGGGTCATTGCCTGGACAATAGCTGCTCTGTATCAATTAAACATGCTCTAAGCTATTATTGCATCATTTGTCTCTTAAATTAATAAAGGCAGATGCTGAAAAACTAGAAGGAAATAGCAGAAACAGTTAGAATTGTCTAGGAATTACAGAATTTCTCAAAGAAGAAAAAATTATTGATGCAGTGGTGCTTTCGTGCTTCATCAGGAGGAGGAAAGAAATACATACTTCAAAGTATACTTGATTCTTCTGAAATTTGAGCAAGACTGGAACTGCTAAATATTGGTCCACTTAGAGCAAAAGAATCTGTAAGATCTGAGGGAAAAAATAATAATTGTCTTGTTCTATAGAAGAGTTTGAATTATATATTCTGTTGCATTCATACTGTGCTATAAGATCACTTGTTAGGGAAGGAGTTATATATTCATAGTCAGAAAATCTGCCTTTACAGAACAATTTTGCTGCCCTGTACAGGTCGGTGAGATTTAACCTCATTTTTTCTTGAGAATGTGGGTGACTTGGGTAGTTTCTCAAGGAGGATCTTTCACTCTCTTCAAGGGACAAGATTTTTCTTGGACATGCAAACATTAATTTCAGATTCTCTGACAATACATCTTTATATTATACCAGCCATTTTAGAGTGTCTCCCTACCATCCTTATTGGTGTTGGTTATCCACAGTGTTAACACCTTCAGTGTTCTTAAATTAACGTCAGAAACATGGTTTGCTAGGAAATCGTGTTGCTCTTTTTGTGAAATCCTTTCAGCTTGTTCCTCTGAATTTTGATGGCGATGCCAGAACTGAATGCAAATTTGGGCAGGTGATATTCAGGGCTGTACAGCAGAGGAGAGGCTGTTATTGCTGAGCTCTGTAATGGTGCTTCTGTATATTCAGCTCATAATCCCATTGGTCTTTTTTCTTGCTGTGTATCACTGCAAATTCACRTCTGATTTGCTCTTTGCTACCATCTATAAATTGCTGGTAGCATTACAGCATTTCAGATTTCTCTCTTATTGAATATATCTATTTGCATAGGTATGTTTTACGTTAAGAGTTCATTAATATAATTAACGGCATTCATACTAGAGATTGGGTTACATTGTCTTTTTTGAAAGAATCTAGTCAAAATATAATGCAAAAATAGACTATTATAATATGAAACAGCTTGTATTTTGGAATGCTGACATGCTGTTTTGATTATTTTAAATACAAATAGTGTGCAGAACAAAGTAAGATATACAAAATTATTTCATATTCTCAAATTTTCATTATATTTTAAATTGAAATGTACTGGGGTTTTTTTGTTTTGTTTTGTTTTTTTCCAAAGGAACTGGAGGAGCTCCGAAAGCAGGGTGAAATTATACCACAGCTAATGTCAGAATGTGAATCCGTTTCTCAGAAATTACAGGTACGGTTTATCAAACAAATGATCTAAAAATAGTTGATACATTTATTTTATATACTTCTGTCTGTTCAGACTTCAGGGTTTGAAGCCAGAAGAGCTCCAGTTTGTAAAAACAGGAAGTGTTAATTATATACAAAATGTACTGTGCCCTCCCCAGCACAGAAGTAATTAAATAGCTCTGCTTCTTTACKTCACTATTCATAAAAATAGGCTTGCATGGGACCATGTAGCCTCTACCTGCCGACAGATTCTGCGATATTCTCTACCCCATCCTTCTAGTGCTGTGGGCTGAGGTAGCGGCTCCTGCACGGCCACTCTGTGCCCTGGGTGCACTCTCTGTGTGGCCCTCAAGCGGCTCTTTGCTGCCTCCTTCATGTGCCTCTCATTCCTTTTTGGCAAAATACTGCTTAGCATAGCTGGGTTTTCACCTGCAGCTCCTCAGCTTGGAGATGAGCACATGGCACATCCCTCTGACAGCTGAAGTGCTGTCCAAGCACAGCCCTGCCCAGCTTGGGGCTGATATTTGGACTTCTCGGAAAGGCATGTTAAATGCCGTAAATTAATAAATGAAGGGAGTAACTGGTTAACACTGCAAATGTTTAACACATGAGTTTGGCTTGATTCAGCATGGTAAAATACATTACCTGTGTTTTTTGGTGAGAATACATGTGTGATTGCACTCTCATGAAATGGAGAAAATTAGGCAGAAAGGTGATAAGAGGGGAACATAATAGAGCAAACTGCAGCAAGGAAGGCCTTACATTGCTGACCCATACTTTGTCTGAATGCTCGTGCAGAGTCAATTTAAAAAAAAAGAGAGATCCAAAAGATCCAAATCAAGTGGTTTTATTTCTCAGGCAATATTTTGTTAAGTTTGTCTTTCAAGGCTAAATCACTATAGATAATTTTGTRTATAATTTGTGGTATGGTGTYTAATTCTTTAACTGTAGCAATGACAGAAATATATGCGCAATGCACGATTTAAATCCAGCTGAATTTTAAGATATCGACCGAATGACAAAATCTTATGCAAAGCATCTTTTCCAGTTAATCGGTGCCTTTCCTGCACTACTCAGATTAAAAAAGAAGTGAGGGAAAAAAAAAAAGAAAAAAGCCCACACATGTCAGTCACTTTAAGAGGTGCTTGTATTAATCAGATTGCAGAAGTCAAAGCAAAGTTTTACAATCTGGCTTCCATTTGTTGCTTTACTCCATTAAACGTTATTCATCAGTCTCATATGATTCATGTTACTGTCTTTTTTGTCTTAAAGGCTGCTGAGAAAAAGAACAAAGATCTTGAAGAAAAAGTCGTAACACTAAGGACAGAAGTTGAAGAGAGCAAACATAGGCAGACCAACCTTAAAACTGAATTAAAGAATTTTTTAGATGTACTAGATGGGAAAATAGATGAATTACATGATTTCCGACAAGGACTGTCTAAACTTGGGGTGGACAACTAGATGGCAATAGATTTTTTTTTTGTAATCTAGAGCCTGGATGTTTGATGTTTTCTTGATCCCAAACATGTGTTTTACAAAATATAATTAGAATGTTCCACTTGTTTGCATTGTTTTTGTACATATAGGCTGAAAACTTGCTGTGGATTTGGGTTTTTGTTTGTTTGTTTGTTTGTTTTCCAAACCAGTTGTGCTGCTCACTGAATTCTGTTGAGAATAGAAATTTTCTATATTGCTGCTCTGGCTGCGTGGGGTTGTGAACAGGTAGAGGGTTCTGTCTCAGGAATCTGGAACTAGATCTACCTTAAAATGAATATGCAGTTAGTTGTTGCAGGGAAATTTATATCTTTCTTAAGGGCTGTTGCAACCATAGAGACAGAARACAAGTCTTTTTTCTATTCTGGACTATCAGCACTCCTAGCAATGTACACTTTTATTCCTTACTGGAGCAGAGAGAAGATCAGATGGAGCTCCTGCAGTTTGTAGATTGGGCTTGTAAAATGTGCCTGTGATGAGCTGCAGTCAAGTGAAACRCTTTACACAGATGCCAGTATCCTTAGGGACCCTGTCAGTCAGGCCTGATTCACAGAAAAATTTCTAGTGGATTTCATATAACTTCTGATACTGGCAGTATGTTCTTGCCTGTGCTCATACAGCACAAATTAATGTGTTGGAATTAATTTTATGTCTTCAAGTCAGTAATGCCTCTTACCCATTGGTGATGACAGCTTCTCCTGCTTGACTAGATTATCTTTCTTTGGCCCACAGTTTTGAACCCTTGTTGTTCAGTTGGTAGAGATATCTCTGAAAAACGCATACCTCATTCTTGGGACCAGATTTTTTTTTTTTTAAGATAGGTTACTATTTTGTACACAGGGCACGTGTACCTATGTGTAACTTGATCACTGTCCTCTCACTGCCACTGTAGTGATATAGGAGACGCTGATGTGAAATCGTTACAAAGCTACTTTAATGGATGTTGCTTAGAGCAGGTCTCTGCGGAGGAGACTTGTATGGTAATGACTGCATGATACCAAAATCTTTTCCCATGATTGCTACATTTCCACCTTGTGGAATAGTAGGATGGGAGTTAGACACCAAATTAAACTTGCAAGGAGAAAACCCCAAAGGCAGAAATGCTGTTGTGTTCTATACCTGATTATTCAGCAGCTCTATATACATTCTGAATGAGGCAAGGTCATATATTAGATTACAGTGAGAAGGAAGCTTGGTCCATTACAGGCAATGATGTAAAAAGAAACAGGGAGAATTCAGCCCAAGACTTGCTTTTATCTCTAAGACTGCCTTCAGATTCTTTCTTYTCTTTCTTTGTAGCTGGTTTGAGATACTGTTTGCACAGGATCTAAATTCATTCAGGAAAAAAATGTTTATGTGATATTGTTGTTTGCTTAAAGCAGGGAACAGTCTAGTTAAGCACTGAGTTACCGCATTCCAGCAGTGACAGACATAAAATGGCCATGTCCTGATGTTCACCTGTAACAAGTTAGGGTTTTCCTTTTCCTCTTCTCTTCTCTTCTCTTCTCTTCTCTTCTCTTCTCTTCTCTTCTCTTCTCTTCTCTTCTCTTCTCTTCTCTTCTCTTCTCTTCTCTTCTCTT
>PTEX01000108.1:1990257-2018210 GCA_003342815.1 Eudromia elegans
GCACATCTCTATTACAAAGGCAATCTTTAAAAGAGCTGTGGGTTATAGATTAAAAAATGCATTGAATACTTTTTGTACATGGATATATGATCCATATGCTGGGACTCTGTGGAGTTAGGTTCTGTCTGCAGTTGTCCCTTGAGTTTTGATTTCATTTATTACTCTCTTTCTCTCTCTCTAAATATATAGGTTTAGACATTTTGTATTTTTGCTTTTCCTCCTCTTAAACTTTTTTCTTGGAAGTTTGGGGCCTTTTATAACCATTATGACCATTTAAGTACCCACAAAAGATTGCTGTAGGCTGTTGAGATTTAAAAATAAAAATAAAAATCAGGTACATAGCATGTAGGCGTGTGAAAATTAGATTTTGCCAGTTTGGAATATTTAACAGTTGCATAATGTTATATCAGACTTCTCAAAATTGAAAATGACGTCGGAAACTGAGTGTGGCTGTGAACAAGTAGTCTCCGTTTTTAGTGTCTTTAGTTGATAGCAAGTCAGATAGACACAGGCATTTAACAGGCAGCTTGCCCCGCTTCAGCTCTGCATTTTTAATATGCAAATATCATTTTAATGTGGTTCTGGTTGCAGAAGATTCCACAAAAAAATTCTCTTGTTGGGAATAATTTTTTTTATTATTATTTTTGTTTCAGGTTAGGCCCTCCTCCTCTTCCATGGATTTTTATTCCCACCTTCCTGAGTGGGCTGTGGCCACGTGGGAGGTTTTACCCTACCCCCAAACAACCCCAGAATGCCAAGGGCCGTGTAGCCTGCTGGCCCTTGGCCAGGGAGGCAGGGCTGAGATGGGCTCTTGAGGAGAGCAGCCTCTCTGGGATATCCCTAAGGGGAGCAGCCTCTCTGGGATATCCTTGAGGACGAGCAGCCTCTCAGGAAGATCCCCGAGGATGAGCAGCCTCTCCAGGACGCCTCAGGTGAGCGCGGCCGGCTGGGAGCTGCTCACCGGCTCTCACACAGAGCCAGCCGGGCTCGGCGCGTCGCTTGTCGCGGTTTGGTGCTGCCCTGCCTGCGTTTCCCCCTTCGGCACGAGACGGAGCAGGTTAGTCCAGCATTTTCACTGAGCCCCAGGAGGGCTCTGTTCAGACACAGTGGAATTTTATCTTGCGCCATCGCAGTCGGCATAGGTTTCTCACGGGAAGTGCTTAATGGCAGGATACGTCCTACCTCAGCTGCACGGTCTTTTGCTAATAAGACTCCTGTGCTTGGCACCCCTGGTGCACACACCTGCCATGGGCACTTCCTGGGATCAGCGGTGAGGCCTGGGAATCGCCTCCTTCCCCGTGGGCAGGTGCAAGATGGCGGACAGGCATCAGCGACCATCTTCCCTGCAGTGTCTGTAAGATGGCGGCCGCATGGACAGCAGCGGCGYGTGCTGTCCTCTCCTGAAGCCTGGGGAGAGTTCCACAGGGCTTTCCAGGGAGACAGGCCTCTGTGCTGGGGTTAGAGCTGCTGAATAATATTTAATTTGTAAGTTACTATTTTTTCCCTCGGTTGAGTGGCCAATGTGAGAAATCAAATAAAGTGATTCACTCTGCATTAGCAAATTTTCTATGAGAGAAAAAAATCTCCATTTGATTGTTTTTAAGGGAAGTAAATGTTAAATATTTCATTTAGCACTTTCAAAAATGAACTTAGCGTACAGTTTTGAATAAATTATTTGAAAATGAAAAAAGAAAAAGGTGTTTCATACACTATCATGGGGCTCTATAAACCTTTTGCTCCTCGCCCCCTCCCAGCAGAGTCTTTATTTCCTGTGTTTGGTTCAAATTCACAAGCAGTTTTGTTTGTTTTAAAAATGCGTTTCAGCAAAGTTAGTACTTTACGATGATTTTCTTTATTAGTCTAATAGGTATTTCTGGTACTAAGCGAGTGCACTGGAAGAGAGCAGCCTTTTCTCTAGTAACTCAATGCCAACCTGCATCCTATACCCTGTTGTTGAAAATAGGATATTTTGTCTATTTTTCTTTTTTAAAAAACACCTTTTCACTAGCTTCTGTACCGGGAAAACAAATGTTATTTAGGTAATGCCTTCTTTTTGTAGACAAATGCCTGTTTTTATTTTTACGTAAGCATTTTTATCATAGCTGCTCCATGAACTAGAGGCGGTGCAGAGGGTTTCCCAGCCCCTCACCGTGCCGCCCGTGAGGTACCGCCACGCGTGGCAGTGTGGAGAAGTGTGAGCCGACATCGGACGGTGTCTGCACGCTCAGGCCGTGTTTGCTTACCCCGGTGGACACGTCCCACAGCAAAGGAAGGTCCTCCCACATGGTTCTCCAGGGGCAGCTTCTCTGTCACCTACCCACGTTTAACCTTTCCTCCTCTCGGGAGGAAATGGCCTCCTCCTCTTCATGACCCAGCCTATTACTTTCTTGTCACCTTTGGCTGCTTCGTAAATCACTGAAGGGAAAAATCCCCATTTTTCTTCATAGTGGTGGGAGTTTCTTGGCTACCAGGCTGTGATTCACTGCTTTTCATTAGGCTCTTCCAAGCAGTTACTTGGGCAAAATTCTTGAAAGCATGAATAGCTGGTAAYGAATACAGTGTTTTGTCTTCCACAGTGCATGGATTAACCAAAATAAAACTGCTGTCAGGGTGAAATGCCCTGTTCAKTTYAGTGCATTATTGATGTTGAATCCCAGGGGAAGCAGTTTCAATGGGAATCAAGCGCTAGCAGCTGTTTTTGATGGTCATTTCAGCAGAAGCTTCAGTGAAAAATCGGATCTGTCCACGATCCCAACTGTGCCAAAAGCCTAGGATAGCTGCCACTAAACTGTTTTTGTTCTTGACTTGCAAAGCTATTATCTGTAAATATCAAAGTTTTCAGCATATCAAACCTTGAAAATATGAGGTAAATACTGCTGTCCACACACAAAGCTGATGGCTAAGACCATTACAATACCGAGCAACAATACKTTTTTGCTGTTAGAAATACTCATCCAGAACCAGGGAAGGTTGTTGCCAACCTCCTTGCATCTTGCAGAACCAGAGGTCATGCAAAGTGCAGAGTTTTAGCTTTGTAGAGGCAAACACCAGGCTCTGCAGCCCTGCCATTACCAGCAGCGGTTTTGTCTCTCAACTCCTGTTGGTTCGGGCTCTTCTGCTGATCTTAGGAAGTCTCATTATGGGAATGGTCCAGAGGCTACGAGATAAAGTGACTTCTTGCAAGTAACTTTTCTTGCCATGAATTATGTTAAATAAGCAACTGTGCATGAGGCAAAGCAATACTTAGTCATAGGACCCTTGATCCACAAACATCCTCAAAAGGAGAGTCCCACTAACCCACAAGCTGTCTAGAAGAATTCATGTAATGTCTTACAGCTTGAGGATCTTGTCAATATTTTACACATTTTTAGAATACAACTTTGACAGTTATGTGAAGTTTGCATGTCTTAAATATGTTCTCTATGTTAAATAATAAGATACCTTAAGTATGAAGAATGGTAAATGTGATGAATGTGCTTCCCAAAACCTGTTCTCCTGCAGGCTGAGGGACAGAGCTGGTCCTGGCAGGCTGAGGGGTTTGCTACCCACTTTGGGGTATTTTGGAATGTTTAAACCAGTTTGATTTTCTACTATGTTTTTCTTAGCTTTTTTTTTTTTTTTTTTTTTTTTTTTTAAAAACAGATAGCCTAAACACATAGTTTTCAGATGATGGTGCCTATACCTGCAAGATTTTTATATGCACATTTTGAAATAGATTGCTTTTTCCTTTCTAGTCATTTACTTACCTGATAATAATGACACATACAAACAAGGCACTTGAGGAAAATCTATCTGCTGTTTTAATTTGTTGTTTTTTTAATACTGGTCAGCAATAATTCTTTCAGCCATATGCTAGCTAAAATGATTGATAATGTAAGAATTGGGAATGAAGCTTCTAAGTTTGCAGTAYGTTGATTTATTTGGGTGTGTGAAAGGGGGTTATGCTCAATTAAAGAGTATTTTGCAGCATTTAGATATTTTAATTGCCTAATAGTGATCATRCACATAATATTCTGTAGAACTCATCATGAATGACAGAGCACATCATTTTTAATATAAATATATCCCTTGTAGTTGAAAATTATGGGAGTGTTTTAGTGTGGTCTGCTATACCAAAATACTTAGATTATTTTGAGGTTTTAGTACTAAAAATAAACATACACCCTGTTTTTACTAATTCAAGTAAAGTTTAGTGAATAACTAAATTGTTGATATACAACTGTGGGAAAACACTACAGAGCTCTACATGTATATTTTTGTTTGGTTTTATTATATTTAGTATTGGTTAATTAAAACTGAAGTGTTTACTACAGTTGGTTCATTGTAAAAACATCTCTTACCTCGTCATTCTGTCTACTGTGAAAAGGTACTTTATTCTTTTTTTTTTTTTAATTACCATAGACGTAAATGTTAACATTTAGACTCCTAGTAGCAGTAAATGCTGGGTTTTATATATATATATATATATAAAAGAAAAACTTGATTTTTTTCTTTATGAACTTATTATATAACTTTGTGATTTTTATCTGATTTTATTGTAACATAAGGTTGTTTTATGTAAAAATATATAGTTTAAGTAAAATTTCTTGTCTGTCTGTCATTCACTTCTGAAAATGAAAACCCTTTCTCTCACACATGTAACCTGGTAGTTTTGGCTCTGGACTTAGGACAGCTTTGTCCTTTAATACTAAGAGCATGGTTTTGATCACCTGGGATCAAAAGGGTGGCACCTGGGGTGCCTCACTTTGTGAGTGCCTCCCGTCTGGGCTAGTGCCAGGCTGGGTTGTAGCCGCTGACTGGACTGGAAAAGCAATATCCAGCAGTTAGATAACGTGGGTTAATGGATGCTAACACTGCTATGCCCAGGGATGGATATTTCCCAAGTGGGGACTTTAGTTGCCCATACTGTGCATTTGGGAAAGACCTTTCTTCAGAAGAAGATTCTGAGGAATCGCCTTGCTTTTCCCCAGACTTGGAGGAGTCTCTGGAGACTAMCCCTTGGGTAGTTCTCGTAGCTGAAGTAGCAGCTTGTGGTACCTCTGGTGTTTTCTTTGGAAGGACTAGTTAAGATTTAATGGAAAGACTAGTTAGGACTCTTAAACAATTTTCTATTTTGATATTAGAGATGTTTTATGACATATATCTTCCACATTTATCTTCCACATCTGCAGTTGATAATAAGAGTCCTCTCAGAGAAGAGTGTTTGAAAGGAGCCCCCGGTGATGTCTGTGACACAGCCCTGGTAGGACAGTGCTTCCCTGGCCAGGAGGTGTCTCAAGTGCACCTGCAGACACTACATACCCCTGCCTGCAGCTCCAGTGCAGTCAGCCTTCAGAACGGTGGGTGCTGTCTGTGCATGAAAACAGTCTTCCCCAAAGGGCTTATAGAGGCCTGAAGTGCATTGAAGGGTCAGGCTCATTGTGCCTTTATAATTTCAGGCTAGAAGACCTCAAATGTCAAATACAGAGTGAACGAGAACACATCTTTGACCATTTGCCAGAGCTCTTCTAGTGGAGCTGTGTAGGTAGCTCTGCTGTGCAGTCAACAAATCCTGGCAGTCCCTGAATAACCAGAAGATATAAAAGCAGCTTATACATAGTGTAGCAAAATGTAAGTAATGTTCTCTAATTCTTAGCAAAAATATTTTTAGAGCTGGATTTGCATAATTATAAGCCTTAATGTAATAGAAGTAACTTTGAAAACATCACATCACAAAATGAAGCACCTACGCATATCCTAAGCTATCCTTACTGTCCTGTTGCCATGYTAGATGATGATTCTGTGGTGCACCCGGTCCACTTAAAATGATGGCAYGTCCCTTCAGCCATGGGTAAGGGCCTTGTCCCGCTAGTAATGTGCAGGTTACCTGTTCGTATGGGCACATGAAAAGCTTTTATAGCTTAATAGCTGCATTAGTATCAATATATTTCCAGCTTTGAGAAGGGAACTCGTACCTCTGAAATGCTTTTCACTGGCTTTCTGTAATGCAGGTGACAGACATTTCCAAAGGAGAGTCTGGTCTGAGAGATGTGATAGGGAGCTCTCAGTGCTCAGTATCTGTAATCTCCTAATTTTTGTRTTCTACTGGGTTCATATAAAATGCCTGGAAAGTCTCCTAAATGAGATTTATCTTTCTAAATGTAATCATTAGGCAAACATTTTTTTAAACCTATTTGTGTGATGCTGAGCTGTAATATGCCATCTTGAGATTTCTGATGAAAATACAATCTATCTAAAATGAGATAAAGTTTAATTTTTCAGTTTGACATCTAAGTGAATGAACAGTTTTTCAATATGTGGATTTTTTATTACTTTATTGTATTCTTTCAGCAAAATAAGAGAAATTGGATGCTAACTTCTTTCCGTTTGGCAAAAGGAAAAGGGGCGAGGGTCTTGTTTTCTCTTCATTATGAATGTAAATTATCAGCTTCTATGCGATGCCCAACCTGTCTGGAGAAAATATTGATGGAAATTTTGCCACTAATATAGACAGAAGTATGTGTATATTTACATATACATTTATTTCTTTTTATCTTCCCAAAAGCTTCTAAATAGTTTTGATTTTCCAATCACAACCATTCTGTGATTTCCATTGTTCAATACCCTTTAGCCAGTAAGCCTTACTTATTCAAACAGAACTGCAGCCCTGCTCATCAGGTGAACAGTAACAGCCTGGTCTTTGCCTTTGTGTTTTTTAGGAAGTAATATCTGGAAAGTAAACCCTGGAAATAGATATGTTTTTGACCATGACCTGCAGCTGTGATGCAGCTGTGCTTCAGACACTGAACTGATTGGAGCAAAATTTATCCATAATTTAAAAGCAGAATGAAATACCCTGCCAGSTGCTCTGCAACACTAGAAATGACCATTCAAAGACTTCTAAAACTGCTTTCCAAAGGCCATGCTAGTTACCTGAATCAGGGGTTTTATGATTTAACATGTATTGGAGCAGCATAGCCATGCCGCTGTCTCAGGCTGTGGAGGTCTCAAGAACAGTGAATTTGTAAAGCCTGGCTAAGCTTCCAGGCAAACATCTGCAATCCTGCCACAGTAACATAGTGCTGGGAACATTTTGTGACTCATCACAGCTGAGTGGTGCTTAACTTAGATCTCTGCATGAACGTTTTTCAAAGACAGATCTCCTTGACAGATCCTGCTTGGGTGTTAACACTTTCCTGCAAATTTGAATATATTTCAATAGCTTTTGAAAACTGTTAGATCTTCTTAGAAGCTCTGAATGAAATGATCCCTACCCACTCGCCTACGTGTAGATGGAAAACTCTAAACTTCTACTTGGGTTGAAGATAGATGAAGAAATTTTTGTTGCTGGTGAATTTTGTTGGTGCTGATAAAGAGCCTGGCTTCTGACTTCAAGGACGGTACCCCAGATCCCAGACACGCAGCAAGAGCAGTTAGTTAGAAACATTTTACTGAATCAGTCTTCTCAAGAAAAGAAGTGTTTAGTTCCAGCTGGTTTCCAGTGCAAAATTCAGCTCTTCTTGCAACAAATGCTCAGTCCTTGTCTTTACGTACTGTATGATTTGTATTCAGTATCACAGAGCTAAATGTCATTCAGCTTTTCAAAAATGCTCCTCCACACTTGACTAGCTGCAACAATCTGAGGAGTAAAATACTGTGAACAAAATTTCTTGACACTGGTTTGCAGATAATTAGACAATTTTGTGAGCAGATGCAGTTATTGGTACCTGAAGCACGTTATATTTTTTTCTTTTCGTATCCCCTTCATTGATTAGTATTGATAGTCAAGGAAAAACAAAATCTGACTTGTTGCAATCAAGAGGGAAAGAGCTCTTACTTTTCTCCCACTGTCTGATTATTGAATATGATTTGTTCRTATGCCCTGGATTGTGCTTAATGGATACTGACTGAAGGTAATTCAGACATAAAAGGAATTMCATATAACACCTGGACGAACAATCTAACAATCTTTTTACTCTATCATGTCACACTGAAATGTATTAGTTTTCAAAATCATTTAGTTTAGGCCCTTGTAGTTTAGCTACAGTTTTCATGTTTCCTCTGGATTTGGGCCGCACTGTTCATTAGTCTGCAGCTGGATGAGCTCCAATGGGAGAGAAGAACAAAGAATCCAGGAAGGAARGCAAATATTTGTATCTTTCAAATCCTGATAGCAGGTAGCAGTGATAGGTGCATTTCTAATGTATAGCTCTGAAACATTTTTTACTTTTGGGTCCTGGAGTGGGTATTCAAGGTTAAGGATGCCCTACAGAGGTTCTTGAATGAGCCCTGAAGAATTTTTTTTCAGTAGTGGATTGCAATGACTTTTTGATAATTTCAGAATGCAGCCAATGTTTGCAGATCACAGATGTATTTAACCCCTCTTTAGAGAAGAAAATGGAAGGTACGGATAGGCTATTATGCCCTGCAAGTCCCTATTATGGGTATGATAAATTCCTGTGAAAGCCAGAACCAGCAGTGCTGGCAGCATAATGGCACTTGCCATGTTTCTTTGCCTTATTGCTCGGCGCATGTTCACACATGTCTTCAGCAGTTCTGTTCTAAAATAATTGGTCTGCCCATTTTGGAAGGGAGGACAGCAGCAGGGGAGTCCCCTGGGGCTGATGAGAGAGCAGGAGACCCATCTGCCTCTGCCGTTACCGCCATCCAGCAGGCTGGACTGTGGTAACAGGGTGACTTGCTGGTGACTATGGATCAGAGCATGTTTGCAGGATGGGGGGCACATCCATTTCTTCATGTTTGCGCTGCCCATGGCACTGTCCAGGCACTGCTRTCCAGGCACTGCTCTGGCACTGCCACCTCCCCAGCTCTGCGAGTGCCTCCCGCGCTGCGGCCACATGGAGCAAAATGAGGAGGCTGCTTTTGGCTCTCTGAGACCAGCGACCTTCCAGATTTATAGAGGCCTYGTCCTCCATGCACTGGAGTGAGGCTAATGCAAAAAAAAAAAAATACCTATCGTCTGACAAGAGGAGGGAATTGCAAATGGCAAATTGCAATTTTTGGCAAGAAAGGCATGTTTTGACTGCAGTCTTTTGCTTCATTCTAGAGTTTCCCAATAATGTGGAGAAACCAGTGCTCGGGCTACAGCCTGGCCACTGTCTGAACACAGCCAAGCACACAGGGAAGTGGGCCCCGAGGTGGAGGAAACAGGGGCACCACGATGTCTCTCTGTTGTAGATAGATAGATTAGTCCTGGTTTCAGGCTAATGACGTTCTAAATCTGAGCTAATGTTGAAAGTCAGGCAATAACATTGCCCCTGTATATCTCCTCCTGGCTACTAGCAGGCCTGCCCTGTATTTTGGGGTGGATCTATGTGTGCATGYGCCTCATGTCCTCCACACCTGGCTAAAACACAGGCTCGACAGGGAGGCACCAAACCCTAACTGCCAAAAAGCCACAGTTGCAGGAGGGAGCCTGTGGGGATAAACTGCAGAGAATAACCATGAGGAAGTTTGGGATAAATTCATGGTCTGAGCAGTTTGTGGCTCACTTCTTTTGTTGCTAGAGGAATGGCTTGCTAAATTGAGCTTCTTTTACAAAGTGTTTTCACAAGTAGCTAAACTGCTACTGCCGCCTGAGTAGATTTAATTGTACATCCCCTTCCTTTTTTGTCTCACAGAACATGCTGAGATGATTGAAAATCACACACCTTTCTCAACAGAACAAAAAAATATACCATTCTAGGAAACTTTCTAGCTTGTCTTCCCTCCAGGGATCCTTTCGTGTATTGTTCTGAGTCTGCACTTGCTGCCYGTGTTTGCAGTGGCATTTATTAAATGACTCCTTCTCTGCCATTCACCTTTTATCACTGCTGTGTTTTTAATGGACATGATGTGGTCTTCTTTCTTGCCAGCATCATAGGATTACGAGACTCAGTGTGCAGATGTTCCCTGTGATGTAAGAAGGAAGGTTTAGATTAAAAATACACTTTTCAAATGAAGGAGGGCAAGCATTTAAAAATAAAGAAAACCCCACAACATATTTTTTTCACTCCTATTTACCAGTCTTTGTAAAGCAGGACTCAAAAAAAAATCRGAAGTAATTTTCAGGTTTTGTGAATATGTCCTGAAGAATATGAACTCAGACGCAAACAGACACAGTAGTCCCTGAAATCCAGTAGATTTCCATGGGCTCTTTGACCCTGCCAGGCTGTATCCTGGGCAGTGTCAGTGCTGACCAATGGGGCCAGCTCCAAAGGGCAAGGGGCTTGCAAGGTTCCCTCATGCTGATCACTCTCCAGTCACCTCAGAAGCTCCTATGAAGACCATATTGAATGTATATGTGTATGTGTGTGTGTGTGTGTGTGTGTGTGTATAAACACACACAAGAGTGTTTGGGGGTTTTTTTCAACAATTTTCAGACATGATGTGGTTTGGGCCACCCTCTTTTTATGCTTGCAGTGATGGGGAGCTGACAATGGGGCAGCTTGGGAAGGAGGAGCGAGTGCTAAAAGAACAGTGGTGTTAATGCAAGTTGATGCTAGGGGAAGTGCTTTCACTGTGCAGTGCTGTCAAGGTCCAGCTCTAGGAGTTTACAATGATCCAGCCTTGATAAGGAGCCTCTGCTTTGTTTCACCACAGGATTAATATGGGCTCTCTGCTCAGCAACTCACACAGCTCCTGTGCAATGACTGTGGGACCTGGGCCTGGTCCCAGACTGTCCCCTGCTGCCCCTACAAGCCAGCACAGAGAGAGCTATCACTGTGTCACTGTGCTCAACAGTTATATAAGGCYATATCAGTGGCAAAACAGTATTGAGTTCATTAGAAGAGGCTCTTTTTGAGCTCAGCAAGGCTACAATTTTTACGTGAGTARAAAGTGACATACTTGCTTAAGTCTCTGTAAGAGCTGTGCCTGGCTCACCTCARGGCATTCACACTCAGGCTTGATTCACTTGCTTCAGTATAATTTTGCAGATAAAATTGTCTGTATCCAGATTGTGAATCAACCCTGTGTGTTCAGCTGTGGGTTTACTTATGGCAGAGCTCAATAAATTCCACCCCCGACCRCCCTCCCCTCCAAGCATATTGACAAAAACGCTGACAAATCCGTAATGGGGAGATAAAGCAGTTGCGATTCTCTCCTCACTGTGATCAAAGCACTGGGATTTCAAAGGGAAATTCTTTTAGTCAGACCAAGCAGTCTTTGAATATATTAACGTTAAATCTCCCTAAAAATACTGCCAGCTAATGTCTGCACTGCCCACGTCTAGTCGAAAAGATCACAAGCCATGGTGATACTGATTTACATAAATTGATTCTTTTTTTTTTTAACCTCATTAGTGGGCTATCCAGCAGGTCTGTGAATTATTAACTCTTTAATGCTGGGAAGCTGTAGGTTTCCATGTAAATGGCTCATCGTCTGCAGCTGGACAGACTRTTCCCATTGAGGAATTCCTTAGTAGACAAGGAAGAGACACTAACATGAGTATTAAATTTCAGAAAGCTGCCACAACAGTTTTGCAGCTGATGAGTATTTTTCCTCGTCCAGTAGAGCTGTTCATTGCAGGGCCAACAGTCCCATCCCCTTCCATGAGTTCTTTGCATGGTGCTTCCTCTGCAGTATGGCAGGGTCTTTGTCCAGCCCGAGGTCTTTTCTCTTAAACTGGCCAGGGCTGCTTTTCCAGAGAGCCCACGTTGGCACCTCTGCTGTGAGGTGCTGGGACCTACCTGCTGTATCCTGCCCTTGGCTGGCACAGATAAGAAGTCGCAGAGATGATGGGGAAGAAAAGGTAACAAATGTTTTCAGTTTTCTTTAAACTAGGGCTTCGCTCAGAAGAAGAAGGAAGAGAGCTGCAGCTTTCACTGTGGAATGAATACTCCTTGGGGCAATACCCTTGTGCACAGGCCCTGTGGAGCTGCTGGTCACAGGTGAAAAGTGGTGCTGGTGCCATTGCCAGGAGTGACTTTGTGCTCAAGGTCTGTTTGTGCAAGTGGGATTTAAAGAAAGACACATCATGACACAAACACCACCATCTTCCCGGTCAGTCTGTTCCTGGGTTTCCCTGATCCTACTTCCCATTGTTAACCTTAATCTTTTTTGCTCTAATTCAACACACAGAACAAATTATTCTCTTTTCCTTTGCAACAACCCTGTACGTGCTTGAAAACTGCTCYCCCAACCCTCCTACTTGGAGCTAATGCCAGTGCTTTTGGTCTTTCACCCAATGGTGTTTTTGGTGCCTGTGGACACTCAGGCTCCAGGGCCTCGCGATTGTTGCTGGCTCCAGGGAAGAGCAGGTCTCCTGGCACTGTGATCATCCCACAAATTACTTGGGGMTGTGTGAGCTCTGCTCTTGCTAACACCTATCTCTGATGCCAAGCATGTTTTTATTTTTGGGTAACAAACCAGGTGGTGAGGCCAATTATAGAGAAGAAATCACAAAGGAAATCTATATAAGAACCTTCTATAGAGAAGAAATCTTCCATACCACCACCAAAAAGGCTGCAGCATGGTCTTGTACAGCAGATGTGAGCTAGTGCAAGTGAAGTGGGCTTCAGATAGCAGGCGGGTTCTTACCATTTCTGAGCAGGTTTTTAAGGCAGTTCTTCAGACTGAGACATAGAAAACTCTGTTGAACACCTGGTAGCAGAACCTTGCTGAGCTTTAGATATGATTGCAAAAGAAATCTCTAGGTAGGAAAATACAATTGCTGTCCAATATCTTTGTTACTCACCTGTCCCTCCTGGGTAAAATTGCTGCTGTTAAACATACAAAAGCCTTGTGATTTGCTGGAGGAATTGTAGCTCACTTATCCTCTGCATATTTTTAACTGCTCAACTTCATTTCCTAGTACTGCAGCTGAGCGCTTGCTTTGAGAAATAACCCTGTGCAGAGTTGTGCCCCAGGCTGTGCTTCAAGGTGTGAGGTGTCCCTGGGTCTCTTAAAGTTGGGCTAACAGTGAGTCTGACTTTCTCTCTGTGTGTGTGTGTGTGTGTGTGTGTGTGTGTGTGTGTGTGTGTGTGTGTGTGTGTGTGTGTGTGTGTGTGTGTGTGTGGATCGGCAAGACTGCAGAGAGCATGAAATACCTCTTGTGCTCAGGCAGTGGGAGAGCTCAGCCACTCAGGCCCATGCTGCAGGGCTCTGCTGTGTCCAGGCTGTGGCATGGAAAGCAGCTGAAAAAAAAATCTCCTTTTCGAGTGAGTAACATGTGCAAAATACCCCTCCTTGGCTGTGAGAAACTGCAGTGTACAGGAAATACAGTCCTCAGACCTGGCCCAGGAAAGAGAGGACTTGATGTAGCTTAACATGATGTATTCAGGTGTGGGAAATGGCTTCTGAAAGGTGCTCTGTGGTGGTTCCTCTGTGGGCACTTCTGTAGCAAGGGCTTCTCTTGGCTTGGGACTCCCTTGGACAGTTYTGCTCCCTGGAAAAAATGCTGCTAATTCTGGAGCAAAACCCACACAGCAACAAATATGGCTGTGCCCACAGAAGGTTCATGAATCTGGAACCTGTTTCAAGCCCCACCTGCTCGTGAACCTCAGCCCTATTAGAGGAATAAAATAGAAAGCTGAGCCCCTTTCTTGGGTTTAGTCTGCCACCACCACATAGGCCCACATACACCCCAACTCTTGCAAGTGCTGTCTGGATTAAATGGATCAGCTACTTTATAATAAAATTTGGACTTAAAGTACTATAATTACAAGTTTCTTGTCAAATAACATTTCACAACCATTACAGAGAGTAAGGGCCTTTACTCTCTCATTTATAGTGAAAGTCAAGTTAGAAAATAGTTGCTACTTCTTAAAGTGAGAGTAGACCAAGTCCACTGGTGTTGGATATATTTTTATTAAGAGTCAAAAATAAACTCAGAAAGTTTTTTTATATTTTAGATAAATAGTGGAAAAATKATCGTTTCTATGTAATACAGTTTAATTTAAAATTTGTTAAGGTCCAGGCACAGTGTAAATAATTGCCATTTCATAAGGTGCTTTTAGACTACAAATTCATGAGCCTGTATAAGTGTGAATTGATCTCTTCTGGAGAAACAGAGCTCCATATTACAGGGCTAGATCACAGAAAACATTACATACAATAGTTTGGCACTTTTTTATGCCAATGGTTCACTAGAATTAGACATAGAAAAGTCACTTGGCTTTTAAAAACACTCTAAATTTCCATCTAAAAAGTAATCTTTTCACTGATTAGTAGAGCAGTGTTTATTTCAAACTTGGTAATTGTTTTCCCATTGTGCATTGCCAGGCCCTTCCAAAGTGTTCATTTTACGTCATGACAAATGGAGTATCCAAGCAGTTATTTCAGAGTGAGCTGTAGAAGAGAAGCAGCACATTAGAGGAATTGCTGGACAGGGGAGGTAGTGATAAGAGCTTTCAAACTAYGCTAGAATCTCTGGTTCTACCCCCACTGCTTTGGTTAAAGTTTTCATTCACAAAGCAGGTCTTTAGTTACCTTCTCGCTCTTCAAATCTGTTGAAGTACTATTATCTGCTGTGCAGTAAGGAGCAAAATAATTATGTTTCACTTCAGTGTTCTGATTGTCTTCAGATACGGTGAGGACACTGCAGTCTGCACAGCTGAGCCAGAATTGCCTATTAACAGCAGCATCTTTGGGTAGATTGCCCATGCAAAAATAAAAATCCACAGCTCCTGTAGAAAGTCATGTCACTTACCACATGAGAGATTTTGGACTGTGACGAACATACACACACACACACACACAGTTCTTTCATTTTGAAAGGAACAGTCTCCTACAATGTGCAAAGTGAGACACACACTGTGTTCCAGGCAGTACATCTGTTACTCTCACTGGGTTATCTGTCCCATTCCCCACTGTTCTGATCATCRTTTTCCTCTTCTTCAGAATCAGCAGACACTCTCTTAATTCTCTGGATGGCTGCCTTAATGCTTCTTTCCAGCTCATTACTGGATTCTTTACTGATATTTTTCTCA
This sequence comes from Eudromia elegans, assembly GCA_003342815.1. Lineage (NCBI taxonomy): Eukaryota > Metazoa > Chordata > Aves > Tinamiformes > Tinamidae > Eudromia > Eudromia elegans. Next base: position 2,005,167 of record PTEX01000108.1, read on the forward strand.
GTATTCACTTTTTGATTCACTTTTCTTAGTTTAACCCCTCGCYTTATGGCAGAGAGGATGTCGTCTTTCACAGAGGCGAAGGGATCTGGCGGTGCCGCTCTGCGGAGAACGCCTTCCCCATGCTTGAGAGAAGCCAAAACCTCATCCATGGATCCTGCAGGAAGAAGTCAGTTGTTAGTGGAAGAAAGAACAAACAACCCCACGCAAAGGTATGAAACTCCATCCATGTGTTCACAGTTCTTCTCTTCATCTATGCCGGGGACAGGAAAAGGGAATGAACTGTTCTGGCACAGACTCTTGCAGCTTTTGCTGCAAGTGCCAGTTCTGAAACCAAATAGTTAAAGCTTTTATAGCTTATTTTGAGAATGCAGCACCTCTTTATCATTACAATTTGTGCACTAAAGAAGAAATTATACACAAAGGAGGATGCTTCTTTTTTCATTATGGCTTTATGTGTTTACAAAAAAAAAAAATTACTGAACCAAAAAAAGTCTTTTATTTTATATTAGAAACAATCCACCTCTCCTAGCTCTCTCAGTTGCCTGCTGAGACTATCAATTGCATTTTTGCTCAATGAAGAGAAAAATAAAATTATGTGAGTAGAAAGGTCTGAAACTGCACCACTGAAGTCAGAGGGAGCTAGGTCAGCCCCTAAGCAGGTTAGCTGGCAGCTCTTTTCTGTATGGACTTAAAAACCAAAATTTTACAACCTGTTTTAAATATCAGGTATATGTTCCTAAACTTCAGACCATAGAGGACACCACATTGAGAGAGCTTCTCCCTGCTGAGTACACATTGTAATTTGTGCTTTATTCCTTTTGCTGGATTCTTTGTTGCTAACTTCAAACTGTCTGACAAGGAAGATGGCTTCCCTGGACGTCAAACAGCAACTCCTCCAGCCATGGGTCTAGGCCATCTGTGCCTCGCAGGGAGAGGCACTTCTGTCATAGGCAGCATAGAGAAGGTTATGTGGTTAACATCAAACAGTGAAAATACAACATCCTGATACATTCTGTGGTACCTTCAGAAACTGAAAAGCCAGAAAAGGATTGAGGACACATCTGCAAATTAGTCTTACAAAGCTTTCCAGTAAGTATTAAGTRTATCAATCAAATGTGCTGCTGGTAAGAGAACAATTAAAACAAAGACAAGTTAATACAAAGACAATTAATAAAAGTAGTTCTACTTGGAAAGTGTGATGATACCTTAGAGAAAAAAAATGTAAGCACCTGAATGTGCACCTCTTCTGACTTTTCAGATGCAAAGACACAAGTAGCTCTTGTGTTACTGGAAAAAAACTCTCTATRAAGCTGTATCAGCAAGTTCCTATGGTGATATTTTTATAGAAATTAACAATTTTTTTTTCTTAAACAGAAGTGTAAATAACCAATTGGATCCCTACAAAAAATAAAATAAAAGTTTTTCCTTACCCGAATGTAACTAAAGGCCATCAGGGTTTGCTGTGAATGACAGCAAATACCAGCTATTAGTAGGGTTGTTCTGGTAGCAATCAGATCACCCTGCTGCACAGCTCCTCTTGCTAATCAAAGCTGCTCATGGGTTTTCTGCAGTAGTTACTCCATGGACAGAGGCAGGCAGACTCATCTACTGGATGCCCAGCAGTTTGTCATGGCAGCCTGACTGCATCTCAGCCCTGCCCCTGCTTCTCCTTCACCATCCTTGCAAGAACCAAAGACAAGAACTTTTCTGGGTATTTCTGCCTGTAGTATGCCTCTCAACTGCAGAGCTAAAGGCTCCTCAGACGTATTCTGAAGAGTGTGAAAAGGAAAAGGAATGTGCCATATATAAAGCCCTGCTTCATTCTAATATAAGCTCCACTCTGAAAACTGACAATGAAAAATCACTGCCTTCCCACTTAGATCAATCTCCCTGGCATAGTCAGAATATTTGCTTGCTTTAGAGATAAAAATAAGCCTGTTAGCAGGATATAGCCAGTGCAGGCTTGGGAAATTGCTGAGCTCTGTTCTCATCCCAACTGCTGTGTTTCAATTGCAGAGTTCAGCCTTCAGTTACACCTCCACAATCTGGCTAACAAAGCAGAGGTGTAGGAGAGCAGAATTTTTGCCCCAGGAGTTGAAAGTATACCTAAGCTATCCAGCTATCTTTCAAACCTTGTTTGAATTCTGCATGAACTTTATTTAGAAACTAAGCAAATTCTAGATGGACACAGACTATGTTCACCTTATAAATGTGCATCGTCCAAACTGATGGCTCTGTGGTATGTAAGCGCGAAAGAATAATCTTAATGCAGGCACAAATATACTCACAACTGTCTTGACATGATTAAACCTCAAATCAAATGCTACATTCAGTTCAAAGGTGGCAAAATTGTGGAAAAAATAAACCTGGAAATAGAGATTGTTTCTCATCAGATAATGTGACTAAATCCCAGCTTCTTGGAATCACTTCTCCCACTTTCCTCTCTGCTAAAGTAGTGGCATTTTAGGTATCATGAGAAATATAATCTCCACAGAACTATCAATGCTGTGATTAAGAACAGTTTAACTTAAATTGTAAAGGAATTGCTCTTATGGAGATATGTAGGATTCTAGCACAGCAATTCAAGTCCAAATGTTCTAAAAAATTGACATGGATGTCCAACTCATCAGTATTTCTCAAAGCATTTTGAGTTACCCAAACTAAAAGTCAGGGCCCTGTGACGTGTATCAGACTGGATACCCAAATTATTCATTTAGCATCTTGACTGACGGTCAGTGTTATTTTATGTTTTAACATATTTATGTTTCATGTTTATCTTTCTAAGTTTCACTCTCTTCAGCAAGACTGTAAAACAATGTCCACATCTAGAACTAGAGGCAGAATTGAAAAATGAAAAAAAAAAACAAACAAACCAAAAAAACCCCCAAAAAACAACAACAACAAAAAAAACAAACAAAAAAACAACAACAAAAACAAACAAAAAAAAAAGAGCAAAAAGGAAAAAAAGAAGAAAGGAAAGTACCCATTGCTGTGAGCTTCCTCACCTATGCAGTTATTTGCAGACGTCCTGAAAGAGTCATCCCGTCTGTGCATTACAGGGACCTCAGTGCTAAGGGGAAATGGTTTATCCTCTATTGCTGATAGTGTCTTGAAGTGGAGAGGTAAAGGGGGAGGGGGGGGAGGAGGAGGAGGAGAAAGACAGGCTAGAGGAGGTAGAGGAGGTGGAGGAGGAGGTGATGGTGGTGAGGATGGAGAGTCCATCAGCCCCTCACTGTGCTTTTGTTGCTCTGAGTCACCGTCAGCCACAAAAATCTGGACAGGAATATCTGCTGAGGTGTTTTGATGAAAATTTAAAACACTGCTTTCTGCTGGCTGTATGCTTAATGGCTGCTCCAGTTCTGGCCTCACTCTTGATGAAGGTGGAGGGGACAGTGTTGCAGCTTGCTGGGTGGTGCTTTGTGGCACCCTGGTACTGAGAGGCTGGGCAGATGTTTTCAGCACAACATGACCTGGGCTTTTCTGAAAAACAAAAGGGAAGGCAGAAGGTCACTTTGCCATTGGACTGGCAAAAAAAGTATTCCCAAAGAGAAGAAAAGCTGCAGAGCACAGACGTGTACTACTCACCCACACAGAAAATTCAATACCGAGCAGAGTTAAAGGAGTATCATGGTATTTCTTTCAAAGTGATTTCTGCAATTCTACTCTTTGCAACAGGTTCTGTACCTGGAAGCTATTCCTTAGAGGAATCCTTTCACTCATTGTACACAATCTTMTTTTAGGCTACTCAAATGCTGGGTTTGGATTCTGGACTGTGCTCACATGGGATCTGTGGCTACTTTCCAACTCCCTGCATTGATACCATATAGGATTACCTACCCCCCTGAATGCTCGCAGCCTCTCCAGTGTTTTCTTACGTTCTTGGCTTATCCAAGCTTTTTTCTTCTTCTCTTCCTCTTTTTGCTTTTCTCTCTTCTGCAAGGACATTTGCATTACACACATAAGTCAGCATTTGTACATGAAAACAAGCTGCCAGATTCTGCAAGGTTGACATTCACTACTCACAATCTGTATGCTGTGGTGCTGCTGAAAGTGTTTCTTACTCTCCTGTACCTGCTGCAGTCTCTGCCGATGGCTTGCTTCACATTGATCCTGGTGAAACAGCAAAATTCATTAAATCCTTAGTTAATTCACATTTACCATGTGTGGCAGTCTGTGCCATTACCCCATGGGTAACAGTCACTTTAGAGTGACCAAAAAGGCCTCAGAAGTTGGAGGTTTCAGTATTTTCACCAAGATTCCCTTGTCACTGTGCAGAGATTAGCCACATAGCTGGGTAAGCATTTGCAAATTATGTGTCATGTGGCCTTAGTATTATATAACTAACAGACAGCAATTAAGTGCATGAAAATGGAAGCAGAGGCAGTTTCTGCTGAGAAAGCAGTTGTGTGACACATTAACTATTCATGAAATATTTCCAATGATACTCCCATCTTGTCTGGACTAGTGAGGAGTGAAAGGCCAGACACAATTGGCTTAAACTCTGTTCTCAAGATCAGCAACGCTACACAGGTATAAGGCAAGCCCAGCTCACTGGGAAAGTCCATGAGAATCAATTGTGGTCTCATTTGTTTATTCCTAATGTTTTGCTCCAAATGGGAGGCAAAGGAATAAAAAAAAATCACAAATCTGAGAGCCAGTGGGTTGCAAGAATAAAAAAAAAAAAAAAAAAAAAAAAAAAAAAAAAAAAAAAAAAAAAAAAAACCCAAACACACAAAACAAAAAAAACTCCAAAACAAACAAAAAAAACAAAACAACAACAAAAAACTGTCAAGGCTGGAGAAAATTGCAGCAGTTAATTTTTACTTCCTCTCCCATCCAAGGGTAAAGTAAGTATCACAGTGTGTGCTGTTCTGTCACTGATGTTTCCTTCACTGCAGGCCAGGTTTTCTCCTGTGCTGCAGCTGCTTTAGAACAGGCTGCCAGGGCAAAGCTCCAGCTGGCCACAGCATGGCCCTCTGGGAGGTTTAGCAGATAGAGAAACAACCTCCCCACGTCACTCAGGTAAGTCGGTGCTCCCTTAATACACGAGACAGTGTACATCACACAGTGGAACATAAAGGTGGCTTAAAAAAATCCCTCTGCCCCTCTTTCTGTTTTTAGGCACTGGCACCAAGTCGTGCATGATCTTCAATGTTCTACCCAAAGCTTCCCTAGTTGCTTTCTGTTCATTCCTGTAATTTGTGACACCAGTTAAAGCAGCTGCAGAGTTGCAGGACTGCATTTACTTTTTTGTTCCTGAGGTAGGCTCTCCTCGCACAGACAGTCCCCCGCTTTGTCTCCAGTTGCCTGGTCTTCCGCCTCAGCTTTGTCATTTCTGATGAGTTAGCACAATGTTGTGCCATCATCTGCTCCATGATCTTGAGCTCCTCAGGATTTTCACATGTATCATAGTAAACAACTTCATCCTGTTTCTCTAAAAAGGCATTTGGTATTAAAAAAAMCAAAAAAGCTACAGTTAACATCTAAAGTAGTTATGACATTTTAAAAGCCACTGCAGGCAGTTATCAGAAGTGTAATACTTGAGAGTCAAGCTTAGTCCTTCAAAGTCTTACATACACATATAATGCTATTCCCAGGGATGCTTTGCAGGATCAAATTTAAGCTGTTCACATTTTCTGTTATTTAGCTTCCTGTTTCAAATGTCTCTGTTCTGCTTTAACTCTTACCTTCACTGACTGGAGTTTTCCTGGGAAACTGAAGACTGTTCTGATCAGCACTGCATGGCTTATTACTCTACTTTGCAGGTTTAAATTATGCAACAAACAGAAGCAATGATCACACAACACAGTAATAGAGAAATCATAAAGCACAAATAAGCACAGGAGTACTGCCTATTTTTTGCCATAAATTTGTTAAGGGGAGACAGTTAAACTGGAATACATCAATACTCAAAGTAACATATAGCTARAAATCATCTTTTTGTCATTTTGCAATTTTTACATATTAAATTACATTAGTTTCATGATGAAAAAGAACCTYTCACCTTTCAACAGCTTCCCTGAAGGAAATTTCAGTTTCTATACATAGCTAGTGTAATAGCAATAGGCACTTCTAACAAAATTATCCCATGAGTCAAAGCAGTGTGTGCACATGTGTACCTCAGCTGCTGTCAAGAATCACCAGTACAGCTTTCTCCCCATCCCCTTTTTTYCCCCCCTTCCTTTTTCCTTTCATGATAACCTATGTTATCAAGTTACTTTAAGATGACAAAATATCAGCTACTGTCCCAGCACCAATGTTTTCCAATGAGACTTTCTAGTATCAAGCAGGAATCATAAACATCTATTTCTTAATACAAAACCAGAGATAGCTACGTAACTGCTGTTTGACATGTGCTTAAATACACAATGTTGATTCTGACCTTTAATCTGTCTCCTTAAAGTTTCCAATTGTACAATAAGAAGCATCTCTTCATGTTTTAATACTTCAAGCTGTACATTATATAATTCCAGTTGAGTTTCATAATACTCCATTTCCAGCTCCTCTGCTACAGTTAGGTTCTCTTCTCGTTCATCAAGGTTCTCCATCTTTAAAGAGAAAGTTAAAAAYATACATGGCAAAATATGCACAAGTAGCAGTGCACCCTCAAAGGAAGGAGGAGTCTTCCTCTATCCCCTGCCTCTCAGCCCACCTTACTGCAGACTTTAACTGTGCTGCTCACTGGGCTCTGCTCTGCCAGTTCAGCTCAACCAAATCCACACAAAACTGGTTTCATTTCCTGCTTGCTGACAGCTCAGGGAGAGGCTGACAAGAGCAAGAGCTAAGAAATGGTAAACATTGGGAAAATACAGCCAGAAGCAGGACCTCTCCCTTTTCCTTTGCCAGCAGAAAACTATGAGGTGCGTACAATCTGTCTTGTGCATCTCCTCCCTTAACCTCTGCATCAGGCTCTTAAGTTTTAGAGAGAGAGAAGGTTATCAATAAGCTGCAATCCGAGAAGAAATTTATGGGAGAAAAAAAATTGTCCTCCRCATTCATTCCTCTACTTCCAAATGAAAATATAAAACCAATGAGGTGCTGTGAATTAGAAATATATTGACTGGTCATTTAATAATTCCCTGTTCTACTGCAGGTTTAATTTGTGAAAAGCTTCATTCAAAAACAGGTATGGTCCACTAAGCATGACACAGCACCACAACCATTCTTTAATTCAAGGGATAACTGTACCCTTGTGATGAAGATATTACTAATGATAGTTAGTCACTGTGCTGAAGCCTACCAGGACAGGCTTCATTATAATCTGCACAAATAACCCTGTTCCTAAGTGCAATTATAGATAGCGCAGTACATTAGCGCCAGGTGCTCATAGCAGCAGTTACATGGCATCAAGTAGAAATGATCAGAATATCAAGTAAATATCTTCATTTTGCAGTGTTCCCTGAAAATAGAATCTCAATCTTACCTTCCTACAACTAATAGCTTTAAAGGTTAATATCATAAATGCTAACATGACACCTGAACTATAAAAATATTTATCCTAAGCTTTCCTAAACATCCTAATGTGTGCAGCAGCAATTTTTTTCTATAATTTCAAACTGTTGAAAAACAATTACTTCAAGCTTTCTGTTTGCTTGTACAATTAAAAACTGATTTGTTTTTCACAAACTGCCAGCACACACTAGTTAGTTTATTTGKTTTTTTTAAAGCAGTCATACTTAGCCAGGTCAGCTCTACAATTCAGTGCTAAACATTTTACAGAACGTGTGTGCTTTGCTGAAAGACACCTTCCGAGTCCAGTTTCATAGATAAGGACTTTAAAAGACTCCCCACGCCCTTTCAGTGGGTTTTGATCTGCCCCTCACAAACCTGTGGCAGAAAGCATGCTTTGCAAGGATCTTACGTTTTTCTCAATGCCTGTTTTCTTCTGCTTCAGGCACAATTCCCTTGCCCGCAGATGCTGAAGCGTTTCTTTAGCTAACATGTACTTCAGGTTTTCTAGTCTCGGCAAAGCTGACGCCCAGGTGGCTTGACCAAATCTTTTCTTATCTTGTTCCATCTGTTTGTGCATTGCTGCAGATTAAAAGATTCCAGTAAGATATGAAAAATGCACTATCCTAACAACCTTTGTGTTCTCACTAAAGCTGCAGTACAAAAAAAGGGTAATGCTATTAAACAATTTCTGAAATTTTAAGACTGAATTTATGACTTTATAAATGCAAGTTAAATATTTAACTGTACCATGTAAAAATACATTAACAATTACATAGCAATGTACTTAGCCAAGATCCTGAAATCCTTAGCACTGTCATAGCAAGGGTTAAAGTCATGTTTGTTTGTTTGTTTTTGTTTAGAGGTCTGCAGCCATAATTCTCAGGCCCTTTTGATGACATCTGCGCGTAAACCACTGCAAATTATGAATCAAACGGATTAAAGATCTAAGTCTAGGTGAATAAAATACTCATTTCTTAAGTTTGACACCCATCCTAACCTCAGTGTTTGCAAAGACAGAACAGCAAAGGTGATAAAAACAGTTTTCTAGCCCTGAAGACAAGTGTGAATCACAACCTTTTGTGTAAATTCTCTGTGATTACCTGTCAGGGCCTTTACAGTTTCCTTGAAGTAGTTCACAGTGAGCTCCTGAATGGAGCACACGGCATCCTCCGCCCGCTTAGTCCATTCATCAGCATCTTTCTGCAAAGCTGCTATTCTTTTGGGCCCAAGCTTATCATACTGTAAAGACTTCTGCAAGGAGACAAAATTCTCAGTTATCAGCTGGCAACCACAGCAGTGCAGCCTATGTTAGGCTATCCCAAGAGATGCTGCAGGGAGGCAGAGCTTCATGGCAAACTTGACCCTCCCCTTCCCAATGCAAGTCACAACCCAGACCAAAGTCCACTCTTTCCCCAGGTTAATGCAGAACCTGTCACGACTTTTAATATTTGCTTTATTTCTTAAAATATTTGTAAACTTGCATCTTAAATATCATGATCATCTGAAATGTTTCTGGTCGTTACTAAAAGTAACTAAGACGCACTCTTCTATGTGCAATATTCTCTTCTATTTTTCCCCCAAGTGTTGACAGCAGATTCCTGGCAGGTCCCCCTGTTTGGCAGTTATCTCTGCTTCTGTGTGAAAGAAAGAGAAGCAGCATATCTTCAAGCCCACAGAAAACTGATATGAAGGTATGTGGGTATAAGACTTCATATTGAATTTTTAAGAAATACTTAAAAATCAGTCTAAAGTTCCTTATGTTATTTATATAGGAAAACAAACAAAAAGAGTATATTTAATCTATTCCAGTTTTCACTTAATTTTCAGTACAGATTTAGCCTTTCTGTATCTACAGTCCAAAGAGTCTTAACTCGTGATTGTTCTGCTTTTTTCTGCAATATTAACAACTCACTATAATGTTAAAAGAATAGTGAAAAGAAAGCTAAAAAAGCAGAAGGCTGTCTTTTCTAGGGGCATCCTAACTCTTCTTCAGTTTAAGTGCTTCCAGTTTAAGATTCATGTAGAAGAAAATGAACAAAACTTGCAAGTGATGTGTTAAGCTTGTACTTCTAGCAGGCTCAGCAACAGAAAACTGCCATGTGGTGGGACCACCTCTGCCTGCCCTCCTACCAGGGCTCACTTAGATGCTCCATGGGCACTGCTGCGGGATGGCATCCCTATGGGATGGCATTCCCAGAGTCCCAGAATAATCCCACTGTGAATGGCTCATCATAAGTTACTCACATCTTTGTACACTGAGCCTATCAGAGAGAAAACCAKAGGCATGAGAAGTTCAGGGTTTTTTTTTCCTTTGTATGCTTCCCAGTGGAGGGGGGCAGGACACTGGTGGAAAGCTAGTTGGGCTTACAGATGCAAAACTATTTAAGCCAATGCCATGCACTTGATTGCAGCAGATCTGCTTGGAGCACACTTGATCTAACTCTGAACTTCTCAGCCACATCTAGAGGCTTGGAAGGAAAGGGAAATAGGTGAAATCGGGGAGTCTAAATATAATGAAATGATTTGGAATCTAAACTGCTCCAAGAGCTGCTGATGTCCCACCACATAACCTGGCCTCTCACGCATAAGCACAGACCTACCAGGATCTCCAGCTTGCACAGGGTGGCCAACTCGCGCATGTCTCTGAAGGGCTGCAGTAAAAACTGGTAGAACTGCGTTGCCATGGTAACCAAGTCCTGGTAAGTTTCGTCTTCTTCTTCATAAACCTTCATCAACGCCACCATCGTGTCAGCACTTTTATGCTGCTGCAGAACCTACAAGGACACAGGTGGGCCCCATTTGGCTGCGCTCTGCATTCGTGCATGCCGACCGCAAGGTGCTTTGGTGCAAAGACCCTGTCACTCATCACGGGAGGAAGAGCCGAGCCCTCCCGCCATGCAGAGCGCCACTCTGAGTGCTCAGCAACCTGCCCCAGCAGGAAAACCCATTAGCAATGCTCTCCTAAGGGCACTAATTGCTATATATTGCATCGGGAGGCTGCAAGAGCAATCATGCCCAGGGCCTTCCACAGCAATAGCRGCTGCACACAGCTGACTTTTTACAAATACAGGTGGCTCGCAGGGGAAGTCTGCACTCTGTAAGTACAAGTGATGCATTCTGAAACTAGCCCTTGGATCTCTTTCAGGACTACTAATTGACATGAGCTTCTGGATCTAGAATTTCTGATTTCACACGTGGAAAAAAAAYAAAAATTAGATTTTCATTTAAAAATAAAAATTCAGAATGACATCTCAATCCCCTATATACCCTGCAGTTAAATTCCCTTAACATTTTTGTAATATTATTTGTAATATTTCATTATGTATTATTTTCATAATAGTTTATTCTAATCTCAGTTCTAGAAATATTTCATTTTCTAACCCATACTACTTCTATGAAGCAACCATCTATTAGCCCAGTACTCATTTAAGGTATTCACTTGCCACTATGATGAAAAATGAATTTGCAAACTTTCTTTCAATTTGTTTCTTTAGCAYCAATCAAAGCTTAAATAATTTTTCTTTGCCAGCAGGTAAGAGAGACCATGATGCCAGGACTATGTCCAGGACAGAGGCAGCTGAGGAACCACAGGTAAGCTCCTTAAGGAAAGGAGAGGAGGGAAGGGAAGGTGCTCAGTACTGTGACAATCAGGAACAAAGAACACTTGGAGACATGGGCCTCATAATGCTGCAACTGAAAAGCACTGGCATCAAAACCTGCTGGTGGCTCCTGCTAGCTGAACCTGGGTTGAAGAGTGGGAGCAACGTTCCCTGCTGCAGCATCCCCCTGGAAGGGCAGTGGAGTTGGTGCGAGGCTGCTGCCTGCTTATCCTCTCCTTGATACGGCAGGGACAGGGAACCTCCAGGGCTGGACCACAACGTTCCCGGCCAACCCAGGAGCACAGGGCAGCCCAGGCACCAGCACAGCAGTCCGGGCTCTGCACAGGTAAAGCTAGGCAACCCATTCACACACTCCGTGCTTCTCATGCTCCCTGCCACGGCAGGATGTTTATGCTAGGGAGAGGGGATGCTCTTGTGAAATTAGTCTACTCATGAGAAGTCTGTCACAGTTTTTCTGGAAAATCCTTGCATTTACACAGTTTGCTATTCTTTTAACTGAACTCCAGTTTGCCATTAGCCAGAATGACTCTGGGAGTGGTGGTGGCTCTTGAGTTTTTAAGACTGTTTTATTTGAACAAACAAAAGACACATCTATACATTGTTCCTCTCCTCTATGTTACATGATTAACTTCTGCATTCTTACAAATGCATCTCCTTTTACCTCTAGTCACCTACCCCAGAGGATGACGCATCTGAGGAAGAAACAGATAAACATGGATATTTAAGGTTAGTTTGAAGGCAGATGATATAGGTTTCATTTCTGCCTTTTCTCTGTGAGTCTTGGGCAACCTGGTCTATACCGCAAATAATGAATTTATGTATTTATATAAATTTATATATTTTTAGGCCTAGGAATACAAGAGTACTGTTGAAAGCATCCTTAGGCGTAGCTAAGATAACTACCACCCAGGAATTTACTCTTCTGAGCTTCTTGCAAAGGAGCACAAGGACCAGAATGAATTTCTAACAGGACCATGGACGGTTACATACTGTCATAGATACTGTAACTTTTATAAACAACACTGGGCATGCAAACTTAGGTCTTTAAAAACCAAGAAGAAATTGAAATCACATTATAGCTGCTAAGCAGTGAAACAGAAAAACTTGGCTAAAGCCAAAACTGCCTCAATTTCTTGCTAAAGCAAGAACATTTGCATAAAATGTCTTTCAACAAGCTCTTCCGGGGAGAGCAAAAAAGGTTTGGGAAGAACAGCTCTAGGGATCTCACATCTCAAAAGATCTCAAATTGCAAAAAATCCTGAAAGTCTGACATGAACATGGCAATGTCCTAATGCACTAGCAACCATCCTTGAACCAGAGTACTTTGAACCAGGAAAAGCGCCAGCTAGAACAAGCAGGAACTTAGACTAAGACTAAAGGGCTGGGATCTTAACTACGCATTTGTCAGGTCAAAACTGTATACTCTGAGAGAAAAGCATCTCAGTAGAGATTACCTATCAGGTACAGGCCTGTGGCATGGCTGGGCTGAATCAGCCRCTGTGGGCAGAGCGCACCCCGGCTGGCGCATCACTGCGAGGAGGCCACCGCGACCTCTGCATGGCGCCTGCCGCGCTCCATTCCTGCACGGGCAGGCAGCGTTTCAGCCTGCGTGTTTGCGCAGGAGCAGCACGGGCCCCAACGCGTCGCGCTCGCAGCGCACGAGGGACTCGCTCCTCCCCGCGCTCGAGGCAGCGTTTGCGAGCGCGCCGCCTGACCCTGGGGACACGGCGAGCGGCAGGACGCGAGCGGCCGGGCCCTACCCTCCGCAGCGCCTCCTCGGCGCGCGCCACGTGCCCGCGCAGGGCCCGGCCGCGCAGCTCCTGCGGGCTCTCGTAGTAGTCGTCGTCGTCGTGATCGCGGCAGGSGCGCTCGGCGCCGAAGAGCACGTCCAGCAGCACGCGGGCGCCGCAGAGCTCGAGCGCGCCGCGCAGGTAGCGCTCCAGCTGCCGGCACAGCTCGTGCAGCTCCGCCT
>PTEX01000108.1:2018290-2263677 GCA_003342815.1 Eudromia elegans
GCGGCGCAGCGCGGCGGGCAGCGCGGGGAAGGCGGGCTCGAGGCGCGGGCACACGGCCGCCAGCTGCGCGTGCACGCCCAGCAGCGCCCGCGCCGAGAAGAGCGCGGCCCAGCTCTGCCGCCCCGCCGAGGCCACCGCCGCCTCGCCCGCCGCAGGGCCGTGGCACGTGAGGGCGAACTTGCCCTCCGCGTCGTTCCAGGCCGCCAGGAAGCGCAGGCGCGGCGGGCGCGGCTCGCAGAAGGCGGTGTCGCGCACGGCCACCCAGCCCTCCAGGCTGTCGGGCTGCGCCTCCATGGCGGCGGCGATAGCGGCGGCAGGGCCGCGCAGCGAAACAGAAACCGGCAGCCCCGGCCGGCACGGGACCCCGCGCGCGTCACCGCGGCTCGCCGCGCTCATTGGCTCCGGGACGCCCTGGGGGCGTGGCCACCGAGGGGCGGGGATGGCGGCGGCGACAGCAAAATTGGGGAAAAAATGTAAAAACTAAAGAAAAGTTGAGGAGCTGCGGGCAGGAGTCAGGGAGCGGCCTCGCTCTGTGGAACAACGCGACGAGTGGTGGAAAACCGCAGGCAGTTGCGCCGCGGCTGAGGCCGGAGGCCRCACGGTGGCGGCTCCTCTTTGAACGTCAATAAAATCTGACAGCAGAAACGTTAATGCTGAAGCGTTTCTGCCCTCATCCCGTAAACGACGCAGGGGCTGTCAGCACTAATGCAATTGTGGCTGCGTTAGTGACTAATCAGTGAAAGAGCAAACAATTGGATCACTAAAAATGGGAGGAAATGACACCGAATGAGCTCCGTCTAGATGCAATGAACATTTCCCGTTGCACTGGCCTTCTAAAGGTCAGTGTGTGTGCATATATAGACACATATACATATAATGCAGTGCTCTCAGATAGATTTAAAAATATCTTGCCCGCAAGGATAGCTCAGTAGCTAGCTCACACGCAGAGGATTCTGTCTGCTGGATAACAGGTGGATTTAAGTGGATACAGAGAGCTCAAGTGCTATGGTGATCACAATAATCAGTGGTGATATATGGCCTATATATTTTTTAACTAGATGATCTGCTACTGAGCATAGAATAAAACCATCCATTCCTATGAAAACTCTCTGTTTGCTGGGCCATTAGCTACTTTCCTCATTATAATTAGCTTTCTATGAGGCCTAACATATAGATGCAGGGGGCAGGGATGTATGTATTTGTGGAACAAGTGTGTATGACATTATGTTTTTCGATAGTATTTTTCTAGAGCCTGATCTTGATTCCAACCAAGACCAGTAATAATCCTGCTCTGTATTTAAGAGGGAGAAAGACTTTGCCATTAACCTTTCATAAAGAAAAGGACACGTACTGACATTTGATTTTCTGTGTTGCACTTTCTATATGTTTATCCATTTGAGTTAGTTTATACAGGGTATATGCTCTGTGTCTCAGGCACAAGATACTCACCCACAGAAAACATGTCTAGAATCAGTGACTGAAATCTCCACGGGATTATTAGTAGCCGTTCAGAAAGTGAGGGAGTGCTGTGGTTTTAAGGAGGGCTCCGTGTAAATATTCCCAGTACTTCAAGTCCAGGAACCACACAGAACGTTCATAAGCTTTTTTGAGGGTCTGACATTCATCCTGGTGACACTCAAGTATCGGGCAGCTGAAGGACAGCCAGGGCACAGCTATATTTGCTCCATGGCTCATTGCTGGCATGTCCCTATCTGAGCAGAGAGGCGGTCTAGGGTTACGGCAGTTACTTCCCAAGCAGTCACAGAAAAGTAACAGGGAATTGCCTTCACGTGAATTATTTTTTAATAGATAAAAAAAAAATTTGGAAGTTTGATGCCACTCAAGCTATCAAAAGGACTTATGACATCTTAAGATAGAAGGCAAGTTTTTAGGTTGTATCACCTCCTGGCTGTCTGTTTGAGATAGTCAGTGGTCACGGACTTAAACATTCTTTACTGTAACTGTATCTATGTCTGTAAACTGAGTAAACGGATCATCTGAAAATTGTATTTAGGCAGCAGGGTTCCAGACCAGCTTAATTATGCTCATTTTAATTTATGTAATTTCATTTTGGTAGGAAAAATACTTGTTAATTCACTTTCCTATTTAGTAGTAGCCTGTAAAGCAAGCCTGATTGTTATAATTATGGGGAAAAAAAATCTTTGCAGGAGCCAGACGACATTTCCCGGTATGCTTCAAGACCTTTTCTCTGTTTAATAGGGTAGAATTTGCATGATTTATTTTATCACCTTAGCATAAATAGTATTTCTGCCTAACTTTAGTATGTTTGTCTATAGATGTTGTTAGCTGTAGAGTATATTTTTATGTTTGTAGTGCCAGAAGAGAACGATGAACTTTGGTATGTGTTTTTTTAATAGATCCAGCAGGCTGAACTGTTTTCAGTAATTGATACAAACCTGGAGACTGGGAAGTTTCTCAGCATTTTTCATCAGTCCCAAGGGTTGCTTTCTAACCAGTCACTGTGTTGACTTTATTAGCCAAGCAATTTTCAGGAATATTTGTAAAATATTGATGAAATAGCAAGTCTGGGAAATTACAAGAAGCATAAGAAATAGTTTGAACTCAAAACTCAAGTCTGCATTCTGCAAATGACTGAGATTTTAATGATTGACTGACCTTTTGGCTTTTTTTTTTCTATGAAAAAATCATTTTAAAGTTTTCACRTGCTTCACTGAGTTAGGACTAGATGTCACTTGAGTTTCATTAATATTCTTWATGAAGCTTAAAGTTTTCCATGGATTCTCTTGACTATAGTAGGAAAAACTACTGGGAAATGGACCTGAATAGTTTTGGGACTGTGATCTTTTAGGGATGATGTATTGCAGAGGGCTGTGCAGACACCATGGCTGTGATGGAGCACCAGATGGTCCCCCTGTGCTTGCATCGTTCTGTGTGCTGATATTAGGAGTAGGCTGGTTGGAAGATGTGGGTCTGGGGAGCCTGAAAGGGGCGGCTGAAGCTGCTGGCTGTGGGCAGGGTGCATGCTAGCAGTGCAGGAGATCTACAGTACATTATATTTTACCTCATTTTCAGTATCTGTGAGGCTGCTTGGGGTTTTCCATGCTGGTTTTCCAGTTGTAYAAAAAGTTGAGCATGTAAGAATTGAACAGAAGTGTTATGGAGAAAAAAGAAATCTCCTTTTATTATCACAAACTGCATCAACTATTGAAAAATGCTATTAGAACATTACTAAGGCTTCAAAGCAAGCTTTCAGAAATAGAAAATGCTAGAATTCATACTGCCTTTGTGCCTTTAATATTGTACCACATGTGTCTGCTTTATAATACAGGTCTGTGTTTCACATCCACATTTTAGATGCACACCTCCTACCTGGCATAGAAGAGGCAAARGTACAACAAGCTCCAGGTCAGACTGGACACCTCTTCTTTCAGGGGTCAATGAGCTGCCTCACTTCTGAGCGCAGACGTTGGAGTCATAGATCAGCTACTCAGAAAACAGGATACACAGGTAGAAGAAGCAGCAGAACACACATCCGTCTAGGAAATGAAACTACCAGCTTTGGTGTTTGCCATGCCGTGCCTACCTGAGGGTTATGAGCAGTCCTCAGCCAAACCACTTCCTGCTGTTTAATTTTAAGGGGAAAAAAAAAAAACCACCCTCATTGTTGCTATTTAAGAATGTAGCTAAAGATTTTCTTTTTTTTWACAGGATTGAGAGCATCATCTCAAAAGCCTCTTTGAGGATACCAATGTCATCCAGATCTGGCAATACACAAGAGTATGAAACCAGGGATCCATTGCCTAGTTGTTCAGCTGCTCCACCGGTCCAAGAGTCTAGTGAGCCTGAGACTGAAGGCTTGGTATTTTATCACATGGATCTTTATGGATCAAGTGAGAGGTTTGATATCTTCCCTGAAGAGCCACATGGTCAAGGAGACAGATCTCAGGAGGATTTTAGAGAGGAATCTGCACTGAGTAGCAAAAAAATGCAGAGCACACAAGAAGCCGGATATGACTTGGGAAAGGAGGTTGAGGAGCTGGCCAAGATGTATGGACTTGATGAGGACAGAGAAAAAGAGCTTGAGCTCCTTGGAGAACATCTGGGGATGGTGGAGAGCAAACGGCCACCCTCTCACGTTGGAAAAGCAGGATCRCAAGGCTCTTTATATAATGCATCAAAAAGCAGCTCTCCAGCTCAAAGTCAGATCATAACGCAACAAGGMCTTCTTTGTGAGGCTTCTCAAGATGAAGATCAGAACAAATCAGGAGTGGAGGACGAGGCTCAGAGCCACACGTGGTCCAGAGAGGCGCTCAGCAGCTGTGGTGTGTCGGAGGARCGGAGTAGCCAGGCAGTCAGTGAGGAGGAGGAAGCAGCTGATGTTTTTTGCTCCACTTGCAAGATTCCCATCCGAGCTTTTGACAAATTGTTTGGGGAGCACAAGGATCACGAGGTGGTTCAGCTCGACAGCGCTGTGGAAAGCGAGAAGGTAAGAGTAAAACAAGTGTGGCCTTCTTGTTCTGTGTGCCCATAAGACACTGTTCAAATTGACAACCGTGCTGTGTTTGGTAGGAGGAGATTCATAAAAACATGTGCAAATTGGAAGAGCAGATTGCTCAGACAGAAAACTTTGCCAGTCACTTGGAAGAAATCTTCATCACTGTAGAGGTAAGACATTTCTTCATGGGCTAACTCTGTGGTGTTGCATTCAGAGCTGTTGTGACAGAATCACAGTGTTCAGTTGTTAACAAGGCAATTAAAACAATAAAGCCCAGATTTATCTTGGGGTTTGCTAAGGCTGGGGTATTCACAAAAATTCATGCTAATGAGTTTTGTAAGTGGCTTAGGAAAACCACATTAAACATTTGCACAGACACTAGCATTCAGAACTGAAGTGATCCCCACACAGTATTTCAGTGGCTGAGGACCTGTGACCCAGTGCACTCCTGTGCAGGGCACCCTCTGTGTGCGTTTTGCAGGAGTGCCAGGCAGAGCCCAGCCCTTGGACAGGGCACATTGGACGTTGGACAGGACAAAACATGGAAAGGGTTTTGCTCCTGCTCACTCGGCTGATGTCAGCCTGGCCCCAGGGGCAGGGGCCCAGCTGGCAGCAAGTTGAATTGAAGCAGTGACTCAAGGCACCTACTGTCTTTTTGCTGCTGCATGTGGCACAGAGGGACACTGGTGCCTGAGCAGGGGGCAGCTGCTGGCAATAAAGCCTTGCTTGCTCCTTAAATCTTCCCTCCTAATGGTTTCT
The DNA here is from genome assembly GCA_003342815.1 of Eudromia elegans. Classification (NCBI taxonomy): domain Eukaryota; kingdom Metazoa; phylum Chordata; class Aves; order Tinamiformes; family Tinamidae; genus Eudromia; species Eudromia elegans. The sequence continues at coordinate 2,023,527 of PTEX01000108.1, forward strand.
CCAACAGCGAGTAAGGATATAGGCATTAGCTGCTCAGCTCCCCACGAGCAAATCCATGGATCCCACTGGGTTGCCATGGTTTCTCTAGTGGAAGGATGTGCTTGGCTGTGTCGGAAGCACTTGAGAGATTATGGCTAGAATGCATCCCTCGTTGTGCTTCCCAGGCTTAGGTTGGAGGTAGTTGCCCTGCATCATTGTTTTTGTTATCATTTCTGATGCTCTTATTATATATGGAAACAAATCCAATACTCCGTCATGCCTCAGTGGGGTTGAGGGATTTGAATAAACTCCTAAAAATGCAAATTAGTCAAATAACAATTTCTATGTACAATTGCTATGGACTGGCATTGCCTCTCTGGCAGTGAGAATTTTAGGCAGGTCCAGTTCTCTGGCTGAGCTGTGGGTCAGGCCTAGGCAGCAAGATTCAAGACCCCAAATGCCTTGCAGGAGAACTTTGGGCGGCAGGAGCAGAACTTCGAGGTGCATTACAACGATGCAGTGCAAGTGCTCGCCCAGAAATATGAAGAGCARGTGGAAGCACTGGGGGAAGAGAAGAGAGAGAAGCTGGAAGCTTTATATGGGCAGCTGGTCAGCTGTGGGCAACATCTCGACACCTGCAAGGAGCTGACAGACAAAACCCAGGAGCTGTACCTGGAAAAAGACAAAGCTGATTTTATAAAGGTAAAGAGTTTAACCTGGCAGATGATCTCAACCGCTTGCATGTAGTTGTAGCTGGGAAGTCCCAAGTGACTTCATTACCGTAGAGCACTCGAGGTGCCAGGGACCAAGGTGTTGTTCCTGCTGCAAGGCCTTAAAATGGTGTCACTGACTTGGTGGGGCAACACAGTGGAGCAGCAGCAGCAGGGTGTTGCTTGTGTAACTCAATGATTTGTGGTCTCTTTGGAGTTCAGAGAGATGTTACTCTAAAAAGCTTACCTCAGGAAGCCYTGGAAGCATCTGGCAGCGTTCACTGCTTCACACAGCCTCATCTCTCTYGCTCTGTTCTGGGCTTACGGCAGGGCAGACCAATGCAACTACTTTGGAAAATGGTTCTTTTTCTTGCTCATTTTGTTTGAAAGTTCATCTGAACAGGAGGCTCCAAACTAAATACATTAAGAGTTCCTGCAAAGTGATGGATGAATCCCACTACCAAAGAGATCAAGAAGTAATCTTTCTTTGGCAGGTAGAAAAATAAATGGAAAAAAATAACCAGAATTTTCACAGCTAATGACTGATCGTTCTCATCTGAGCTGTCCTGTGACTTGGGTGGTGGAAGCATTTCTTTAGCACAGCTAAGATAATTTTTGAACTGAACAACTCCCCTCTCTAACACCTCCAATCTGCTGCAATGGATCAGATTGCTGTTTCAGTCCAGCCTGTTAAGCTCTTTTAATGAGYTGACCTTTTCTGCGTCCCTAGGAATAAGCATATTTTCTCCTTAGCTCTTCAGCAATTTTATATCATCCTAGGAATTACTATTCCCAGCTTTTCAGGGTTCTGAGGTTCCTCTGCCAACAAGATATCAGCAAGAAGTGAATAGGTCTAATCACGAGATGCCCTCAGCCTGACTGCTTAAATTTTTCCAGGAACTGCAACTTTATCCTCAGAACAAAAGCCCTCTGTGTGCTCACCAAGCTCTCTTCCCCAAATACTGTTGGTTTCTGTTTGTGAAGGGTCTCCTGGCAGTTTGCACACTTGAGGAAGGGAATAGTCGAGAGTCTAAACTGGCAGTCACTGCCTGATATTGCATGTTAACCAGCTGCCCATTCACRCAATTTGAATGGGCAGTTGGGCAGGACTCTAGAGATTCAACTGGTGGGTTCTGAAGGCTGCATTTGAGACAAGTTCATATAAGTCAATAGCAAGTTGTAGTCTGCTTAATGCAAGAAATGGATCCTTTCTATCTTTAACCTTCTCTCTCCATCTCCTACAGGCAGCAGTAACCATGGTTGACAGGTAGTATCTGAGTCTGGGGTTTTTGTATTGCGTTTCTGCTCATTAGCTGACACCATGACTAGAGACATTTGCATGTTCTAAATGTCATTCAGATACATATATGTGAGTGATGCTACTAGAGCTATTCATCAGTCTGTATTGTTTAAACTGCTGCAGGATAAGTTGCTCTAAAAAGTTTTACACTCAAAATTAGTTCTGAGGAATTTCAAAAAGCGAAAAAGGGGAGTCAAAGCAGGAATAAATCATTGTTTTCGGCTTAGTCATAGTGAACTAATTTCAGAGAAACAGGATTGCCAAAGATCTTAAAAGAAATGTTCTGGATATAAATCTGTCTAAAACTGATCTCCTTAAATAGACTTATTAGTAACAAGCTTATTCATGCATTACCATAGAGGGCTAGAAAGTCAGGCTATGCTTTCTCAAAACAGATAGTGAAAGATCTTGGAGCAATTGGAAGAGATTTTAAGGAACACTAAATAAATTGCAAAAAAAAAAGCATCTTAATTCAGTAACATCCATTATGAAAACACGCAGAAGAGATTCGCCTCTGTTTCAAATGTCACACCACCTAAAACCTTGAGGCTTTGCACGAGTAGTCGCATCATTTAGTAGTTCTAAATAATGAGCTAACAGCTCACTTCTCCCAGAGAGGTGCTAGGGGAATCTCCCTCGCCCGCTCAGCAGCAGCGCCAAGTGACGCCGCAGCGTGGGCTGCTGTTCCCACCGGGATCCAGCTCTGCTCACATTCATCAGCTTGGAGCACTGAGCTGCTGGCCACGTACCCACAAGGAAGGGGCATGGGGAGCCTGGGCTCTGCACAGCTACGCAAACACTGCCTTAAGGAAGTAACTATTAGTCTAAGTTTGCTGTTCCTTGCATGTTCTTAACATGGGTATTACAGAAACCTACTCCAATGGTATGGAACTTTCAGTTAGGCATTTTTTTTTCCCTTACAATTATAGACTGGAAGAATTCTTAAAAAAAGAAGTGGATTTAGAGCTTTCAGTGATGCCAGACTTCGAAGAAAGAGTCATAGATTTCTCTGAAGTTGAAAAACTAATGAACTCTCTTAATACTATTCCAGGTACTCTTCCAATCTGATTATTATCTTAGACATCTTTACATTTAATTAAGRATGTATATTAAACAGATATCCATGCCTTTTTTTKAAAGGTGAACTGCAAAGGCAGAATTAGCTTTTCCCTATTTTTTTCTTCTAGATTTCTTTTGTTCTCCAAAACGTAAGGAGACACTGGAAGCTATTTCTTTTTTTTCTTTCCTCATTTGCTTGCAGTATAAAATTCCTATAACTATCAAATTTGATCTTTACTTTTCTTTTTCCTGGATGATTTCTTAGAAGACTCACAAAGATTCACTCCAAACTGACGTGTTTTCCATCCACAGCTCCTTGTGCCCCTGTGATCAATCCCCAAGCTCCCAACGCAGCAACTGGCACCTCCCTGAGAGTTTGCTGGGGCCTCTTCTCAGACGACACTGTTGAGTACTACCAGCTGTGCTATAAACCAGTGAGCAACGAGAGGTGCAGTGAGGAAGAAGCAGGTAAGGAGGTCTAACTCCAAGAGGACAGCTTGACTCCCAGTGACAAAAACTGCATGTTCCCAATGCTGTTCTCCACTTAGGCTGTCACACTGGTCTTGGTGAGCATAGTAGCTGGGGCGTGATGTCGTCTGGCACAAAAGGAACAAAGTTTTCCCTCCTTGCCCAAATGTATGGCAAAATTAAAGCAGAGTGAAATCTAACTCTTTGGAGTTACCCTAGCCTTTGTTATGGCAGCCAGTGCACCTTCTGTAGCTACCCTCCCTGCCACCAGATCTGTCTCACCAGACACAATAGCTCCTGACCCTGTTACTCTTTCCCCTGCTAGGTCTGCTGCCATGACCCACAACTGTGGCAGAGACAGGACAAGGGAGCCCCTGGGATAGGAGGATTTGGAAGGGGAATGGATAGAGCCAGACCCTGCGTTAGACACAGATGTGCTGCCTCTGCTTCAAGGCACAGTATTTTTGGAGAACAAATTACCATATTCTGCGTGTGCCCACTTAACCCCCCCTGCCCCCACCAGTCATTTTACAGCTTATCTCAGTGCTAATAATAGGCTGCAACTTCCCACTACACACACACACACGAAAAAAAMMCCTACACAATCATCTCAAAATGTCCCAGCCTGGTRAAAGAACTGCATTTGCTAATAATACTGTTGCAAACTCTTTCACTGAAAGCACAGTCACTTTTCCAGCAGACGTGGAAGCCTGTAAGGTATCAAATGTCAAGGAAAAGCAGAACCTGTCCAAACTTAATAAAAGAAAGAATGAGAAATGAACATGCAAGGTCTGTTCAGAGAAAAAAAAAAAAAAGTGACAGGTGGGTGTTTTGCTTTTTCTTTTTTTTTTCTCTGAGTGACATTGCTGCTACAGAAGCTGATACCTTCTTTGATTTATGCCTTCTCAGAGGAAGGAAGGCATCATGGTGCAGCCTAATAGCTCATTGAAGGGCAGGGACAACAAGTAGCTCTCCTGAACTCAGCACACAAAGCAACGAGCCTCAGTCTCATTATCTGGGGAGGCCATGGGTGGACAACTGTATGGATACACTCTAAATGCTTTTTTGTCTTYATTTCAGAGCACACGCTGAAAGTCAAAGAAACATACTGCACCATTACTAATCTGTTGCCGAATACACAATATGAATTTTGGGTCAGTGCCTTAAATGCCTCTGGCATCAGTCCACCAAGTGAAAGAGCAGTTTATGTAACAGGTAAACATATTCTGTTAACACAAGTGCATGACCTTCATAGGAAAATTTGTTACAGTCTCTGGATTTTATGCCAATACTTTTTGGGTGCTTTTTTTCTTTCTACTGACTGCAGGGGAGTTTCTCATCATCCTTGTTTTAGAGTTGAGAAAACAGAAGCACAGACACAAAATAACTTGTTGAAGGCCAAGCATATAGGAGAGCTGGGAGCAGGGCTCACATCTGCCAGGTTCCAATACCAGCCCRTGCTGCCCTCCTTTTATTGGCCTGTGAGCATTTTGTGGGTTCAGCTCCTGTGCTACCCTTTGGTACTGCGGTTCAGTGAAGCACGTTTTGATTAGTGGGGCTTGATTTAGGGAATTACTGCTGATAGCTATCTGYAACAAGATTGAACACAGACCCTGGTTCTCTTCTGTAAAATCCTGATATCAAAGTGAGCAATCAGAGCAGAGCAATCAGAGCGAGCCCTTCAAATGCTCATTCCAGAGATCTTTGATATCTTGGAGCAGAGAAAGGATGCACCTCACAGTAGTATATATATAAAAAATTACAGAAAGAAAAGGGTTTGGGGAATTGTCGTTATCTACGTTCCTTTTTTTTTTTTTTAAATCTTCAGAGCATGTTTGTTGCAAGCACTGCCAAGCAACTACTTAAAACTGCTCTTTTACTTATTTTTTTTAGCTCCTTCGCCACCTACCATTAAGACTAAAAAGATACGAAGCTGTGAAAACGCAGCACTTGTGTGCTGGGAATCTAGAGATATTAATCCTGTTGATTCCTACACGGTTGAATTGTCCAAACTGACAGATGAAGAAAATGGAGATGTTATCACGGAGTGAGTCACCATCTCACCAAGTCACTGTTTTGTAGAGGTGAAATCATTTCATGTCACGTGGCACGAGCTAGCAGTAAGAAAGGATCCATGATTCCTTGGTCAAAACCCCAAGATAACGTATGCAGAAAAGTACAAGTCCAAGAATATGCAGAACATTCCCTAAGCACAGTATTTGGTGTCTGCAAAAAAAACGTACTGTGTAAGAGAGTATTCTAGTAGCCTGTAATGCAATTTGCCTGCGTGAGGAAGTAGAAATTCTCAACTGTCATTAAAGCCCCTCTGGACATGAACCACAGCGGGATCAGGCATATAWGTATTTGAGCTTTTGATGTCTAAAAATGTACCGGGCTAAAGTCAGGCCAAAACTACTTGGATGTAGAGGTCCCAGAATGCTGCCACAAGGAGGAAGCAGATAAATTTAGTATTGCATTTCAGTGTCCCAAGGTATGATGAATCAATCTGCTCTTCCTTTTTTTTCACTATGACTTAACCCAGCCAAAATGAAGTAGTATGTGAAATCTAATCACAGAAGTCTAGTTCTWTTACAGTGACATTCACATAATCTCTCCCTTCCTGAATAGCCACCTGGATTTGCAAGTTCATTCATTAGATTTTCAGGAGACAGGAAGTTTAAATCCAGTWTGAAATCATCTGATGCGATTGTAAGTGATGATTGTGCAAATATTTCATAACAGATTATTTAGAAGAATTAGATCTCTGTGTTTGAAGGCTTTCTGTGAAGAACCTGTGAATAGAAGCTGATCATATAATTTCCTCTTGGTTGTTCAGAAAAACAATCTCTGGTCCAGAAAAACAATCTTAAAGCCTTACCTTTGTTTCCTACTCTACAATTTTCCATGTATTTGTTTTTTGCAGATCTATTACTGGGATCCCTAACTGTGAAGCTCTAATTCACCTACAGCCAACACAAGGCTATCGCATCTGTGTTAGAGGTCTAAACCTGGGTGGTTCCAGTGAAAGAAGTGAACCTGTACTGATACACACCACAGGTAGTGTGCACCTCTGATCAACTGCCTAATGTGGCATCTGTTATCTCAACAGAAAGATCCCTGCTGATTTCAGTGGTCTTTCGATTAGGTCTTAATCTCTTGTAGATAATTATACACTTGGTAACCGTTTATAGAGGAAAAACATTTTTTTGTAACAATAAGCTTTAGCTCTGTAATACAAAATTATTTCTGTTGAGTTAGATACTTGAAGTTACTCTAAACAATGCCAAAAGACTAGATAGTGCAGTGCCCCCTGCCATTGCCAGCTAACCAAATATTGACACACCAGTGAAGAGAGCTCAAGCGTAGTTTTAGTTTTAACTCAAAAGATTACCTTGTAATGCTGCTCCTACTGGCAAGCATGGCTGAGCCAGTCAGTTGGCACTTCCCACAGCCACTCGGATATGAAAAACCTTCCTGTGCACATGTTAAAATATCTCCAGCTTGGCTGATAAAATTCTGCATTCTGGTTCCCACAGTCTGGGCTAGCTGAGGGGAAAAAAAACAGTACTGCTTTGAGCTGGAGGTTTTGCAGTTCGTAGCTGACATAGTGTCACAACAGACAAGCATTGAATGTCCTCCTCAAAACCAAAGCTGAAACCCTTTCCCCTTCCAGCCTCTAATCAGAGCTCATTTTAATGCCTCATAGGYCGACACCTGTTTTCTTTTGCACCATTGCTAGAATGATTGTAGCGCTTCAGGAGGGAGTGCCTTGGACCTCCCACACCCCTCACACGCACTCTGCACCATACTTGTGCCTCTTCTGCACTCGCTTTCTGTGAAAGATTTACAAACTATACTTAATCATCAAGCTGACCACATATCCATGTAAGACATTAATCTAGGAAAGGGCTTTAACAGAACATTGGCCATATTTCAGTAAGAAACCTGTCTGCTACACACCAGGAATACCTGAGGGAAAAAAAATGACCATTCTTAAATCCCTGGAGAAGGCTGTCAGTGTGTTACCGTCATTTGTGTTTATTTCACCTACTTCAGTCAAACTCAGAATTTGAAATTACCAGTTCTGCTTCCACAGCATGTATTTGTTTTCAGCAGCGCATGCCTATAATTGCTGTCATTGTTTGTACTGTATTTCCACTGAAGTAACTCACATTTTGATTATAATGATTTCTTTGGGGATTAGCATAGAGATATTTATTTTTCCAGAGCCTGCATTATGCAAACAGCTGATGCAAATTGTTCCGTCAACTGCCAGCGCTCACCTGCAATGCTAGGAATAACCTTTGGTTCTTTCTTAGTGGAGCTGACACACAAACATGAACCACAAACAGCGGCTGTGACGTGCGCTGCTGCTCACCCGAGCACAGCGTGTTAGACCTGGTTAGCACGGTGATGCTTCCCGAGGGAGGAAAGCAGAAATTCTTTCATCTCGGGCTGGCCCCATTGACTGGGCTCTTTGAGGGCTCTCTGAGGGCTCTCTGCTAGAGTCACCCTCAGGATAAGGCAATTCCTGAAGGGTCCCCAGCACCACTCTTKGTGAAGCCCAGTCAGGAGCAGGCCGGGGCAACTGGAGATAACAAGTAGGGGAGACCAAACTAAATGAGCCCCTACACTGGAGTGCCGAGTGGGACAGTTTTGCAGTGTTCCCATCTCTTCAAACTGTGCCCAGAGTTTATAAGAGTGGAGCCACAKAGAGGCCTTTAATCCCTGTTTCTCTTTTCAGTACTTAAAAATACACTTCACCTCTGAGAAAGATGACCTGGAACTGGCCACCGCATTGGCCAGGGAGAGAGGGCATCATCTTTGAACAGCTGCTTCCTGGGCAATGCCTGCAGCTTTATACCTTGTTTGGGTTCAGAAACAGACTAAGGCCTATTTTTTTCTTTTCCCAAGGCTGTATCTAAACATTATTAAGTTCTAAGTTCTCTGTAAAAACWGTTTATTTTTAAGTCCCAAAGCAGACAGACTTGGCCATTTAGTCAGCCAGATTTCTTCTAGAATGTTGATTAAACTTCTTAYGGATCCAAAGAGTATTTCCTTACACCTGTGCTGAAAACTTCTTGCCAAACGGAGCTGCTGGAGCTACTATCCTCCAGCGTTCTCCTCTCTTGCAGGTACCTACTTCTGTCTTAATGAGGACACAGCCCATCCGTTACTGGCAATTCTAGATGATGGATTTACAATTGCATGCGATGAACTGGAAAACCCAGACTGTGATTTGCCCGTCTACGATAACAGCTTTACAAGGTAAGCATAAGAATTTTGGTTGTAACTAATGCATGTGATTCATGGCTGCTTCTCTCACCACACACTTTATATTTAAATCCCACTAAAAAGATTTACTAGTATGGCAGCTTTTCTCATGTCCAGTTTGGGCACTAATTAACATTAACCTCCTTATTTTTCCCCTTATTTTTCCCTCTACTCCCAGCCAGCTTCTTTTACTGATTCCCAGTCCTGTCACTGTATTCTCTGTGGCTTGCTGCGCCTTTCAGAGAATTTCAAAGGTGGCAATTTCCTATAACCAACACCAGTTCTCTTTGCATGAGATTTTTTCACCAACTTCAGCCATTTATGAAACTCTTCCCATTTAATTCTTTACAGAGCCCAAAGAACTCTAGCTAAGGTTGAAGGAGGGAGAAAAAGAAAAAAAAAATCAAAACCCATAAGCTCTTAGTATAGCARTAATGGAATTTTTTTATAGCATAGCTATTAGGTTTTCTTTTAATTACAGTGATCCAGCACTTGCACACTTCTCTGACTTAAGCAGCTATTTCTCCCTGATGGCTGATGCTCCCTCTCCCCTGCCACATCCTCTACAAGCTGCCACATTGCCAAAACAATGCAGCCTCCTAAGTAATGTTCCCAAGGCTCTGCCTGTCCTTCCCATTTCTCACTATCTGTATGCAATCTGAGGGTTGTTTTTAGATAGCTCTATCTAGTGGGAACCACCCACCACTCATCTTATGTAAAATCTTGTTCAGCACAGCTAAAACTATGGGAGGAAGGAGAAAAAAAAAAAGAGGAAAAAAAAAATCTATTGGTGCTTTGGGCATCTGAGCCTCACCTATGAAAGGGGCTTTTGCAGTTTAGAGTAGACTGTTTTTTTATAGACACCCAGAAAGTGCCCAGTGGAGCTTTTTAGCAGCTTTCATTGATTTTTGTGAGCTGAATCCTCTCACTAGCTGCTACTGAATTTAAGCCTCACTTAGAAGTTAATGCAAGCTAGTAAAAGGGATTTCAGATGCAGCCAGCCAGCCACAATTATGTGYAAACCTACTCATGCATGTTAAGCAGCTTGGACTAAATCTGAACAGGTATTGAAGTGCCAAAGCAAACTCTAAGGAAAGGAGAGTAGTATGAGCACTTACCTCTGGCTGAAAAATCTAGCTGAGCTGGTCAGCTCATACTATTTGGGCCTGTAGATTTTGCTTTCAAAACAAAATTAGGCCCTTTCCCACTGAAGTGACAACTTCAGCTTGCTGCARTATATCATTTTCAAGTGAACTTCAAGGAAATAGCATAAAAGGAGAGGCATTTGCAGACACAGATAAACACAAACCCACAATTTAGCCCCTCCATGAAAATGCAAAGCCGCTTTTGCCATGCAGTGTTACTACGAGGAACTAGTGGAAAATAGCCAAGACATAGAAGATTCTCTTCATTAACGTCATCAAGATGAGCCTAAATGGGATTTCATCCACCTTCCACAGAGTGTTTTTATGTTTCACAAAAACAGCCAGAGCTGGCACTCATCTCATTCTGCACTCTGAGGCTGTTTGTGATGCCACTGTGAACTCTCAGGAGCTTCTTTCATGCCAGAATACAGTAAAAAAAAAAAAAAAAAAGTTCCCAAGCCAAAATGACTAATACACACACAATTAGGAAATTACATTGTAAATTCTTCTTTCTGAAGTTGTGATCTCCAAAAGACTGATGTGTTTCCTAACCACAGCAGCCCTTACAGTCTGACTCAGGTTTGCCTTGGTGCCTTTGCAACTCTCGTTGCTTTATTCACAGAAGTCTGCCCTTCCAGTTTTGCACTGCTCCTTTTTCTCTTCAAACTTCACCAGCACAGCTTCCAACTCAGCAGCGTTTATCCCATTCCCAAGGCATCTGCATGCATTTCTAATGAACTTGTGCTTGCTTTAAGTGACTGCTGCTGACACGGCATAACGCTTGGCCCTGTCCTGCTGTGCGTGCCCATCTTACACATCAGGCTCGCAGCATGCTGGAGTACAGGTTTTTGTCAGGTAGAAGGGTTCAGAATGACTGCCAGAAATGCTGCTTGCCTTCATAACTTACATCTTTACACAATTACCACAGAAACACAGACTGTGATTCCATGTTTCAAAAACGACCTGTGTTTTGAAACCTACCTTGTGATGCAGCATTTGGTACACTGTGTTCTTTTCCTGGTGCAAAACCTGGAGTCTTCCAGGACTCGTGATTCCTTATTAAATTGTTTCAGAAGCATTTGGCATAATTATCTCACCCAGCCTTCAAAATTGTATCTTCAAAGTCCCAAACTCCTCACAGTGCCTGTAAGTCAAACTGAAGATTCTCCTTTGGGTTGTTGTCTTTGCCTGTCGTACCTTCACACCTTTTCACAAATCATCTTCTATAGGGCTCCTTGCAGCCTCATTTCAAAAAGGTTCGTTGTTAAACTTTTCACAGCCTGAATACCTAGGTGTATTCTAGGCTCTGCTGCAATGTTCAGTTCCTGCTAGACCACCTAAATACTGCACAGACAGGTCTCCCCATCCCATGTGTCTCAGGAGTTTCATGTCATTACAGTGCTGCATTCCTGCTGGTGGGTGACATGCAAAGCCCTTGGTTTTGGGGAGAAAATACAAAACCTGTAAGCTTCCAGCTCACTATAGCACTGTATTGTCTAACAAGTAATAATTTATCCAGAAAACCCAGAGAGTGAAGCCTGCTATACCTCCTAGTCCTGAAAGTGTTCAGGGAACTCCTTATTGAAAGCTACACAAATATAAAAACAGGGGAGGTATCAAAAAGAAACCTGCAGGTTCTGGGTAAGGCCCTCAGCACATGAACCTCACTGTGGTCAAATATCACCCTGTGCTACCAGGAAGACATCTAAAGTGACTCAATTATTGATATACAGTGTTCGGATATGTGATACACCTGAGGATTTTAAACAACAATGCCAAAAATCCCTGACAAAGCACATAGTCCTATCTGTCTTCCACAGATGTATCGGGATCCTGGGCAGTCTGATCCCATTTCCAGGAAAGCATTACTGGGAGGTGGAAGTTGAGGAAGATACAGAATACAGAGTTGGTGTGGCTTTTGAAAACACTCCGAGACATGGTTACCTGGGAGCAAACAACTCCTCCTGGTGCATGAGACATATTGTCACACCGTCAAGGTAAGGGCCACGGAGGCTACAGGTTCTCCCCGAGACATGTCCTCATGTATTAGCTGGATCTCCCTCCCCACTGCCAAGGCAAGCCTGGTAGCTCCACTCAGAACCGAGCCCAGCACTCTGGATCCCACAAAGAGCTTGGTCAAAGCCCCATTTGATGGCATTCCTATCTATCTCCTACCACTTCTCTGAACAGCTCCCCACCCAGCCTGTAAGAGCTGCCAACGTGCCCCTGGGTTCCCTTGGGCAGGTAGCCTGGGATCACCTGGAGTGTGGACAAGAGGACACACACTATCAGCACATGGTAAGAGCAGCACAGTGCCAGAGATGCCCATCCCCTGCCTGCTGGTGCTCAGGGAGAGGTTTATAACTGCAGCACTTGGCCTGCTGCACAYCCAGAGTCAGTGCTGCCGTTCGCCTCCTACACAGCAAGAAATGCTGCTTAATGAGGGAGACTAAACCCACTGAAGCTAATGACTCTTCCTGACACTGCAGGGAGGCTAATTTGATTTCTTGGTACATTGAGCTAAGAGGTGCATTGAGGTTTGTTCTCGTTCTTCTGGAGCAATGAGCATGGACAGCAGGGGACACAAAACAGAGGCCATTGCTTGGTTGAGTCACTGCCATACCCATTTCTACAGGGAAATTTTCTCAGGTTTGAGYGGTGTGGGAGGAGGAGGTGTTTAGGGAAGAAGCTGGCCCTCTTGAAATGCCAGATAGCTAACTGCAGCTAAGCAAAAATTTCTCATTTCTGCTCCGAAATGCATTTAAGAGTCTCCTATTTCAGGTTTTGTGGTGTGTCACAATAGGAAGAGCTGTTTAAGTAACTGGTAAAGAACCTCAACAATACTTGAACAGAGACTACACRGAGGAGAAGAGGTCTATTCTCCTGAGGAAGTTGTTGTTTCACCAGGGCTACATACAGGGCACCTTCCTGCCCACTACTCATCTGTTGCTCAAGAGCCCCAAAAGAGAGGCCACCCTCTAGTAAATGAATATGCACAGTCAAAAGCAGACTGGACCCTCCTTACCAACACTAGCCTGAGTTGGGAGGTTTTGTAGGAAAAGCATCCAGAATTGCCATTTAGAGAATAGAGTTTAAAAAAGGAAGCCAAATAGCCTAGATGATGCCTGGCTCTCTGACTCAGGCAGCCTCTGCCCAGGGAATTATACTCCCTCACTGCTGCTCTCCCAGGGGGTGGGAGCAGTTTTTCCCATGCCTTTGGCATGGAAGAGGGCTCACTACCAGTAGCCCCGGGGGAATAAGTGGGCCTGGAAAGACAGGATGAGTCACCTCCCCACCTCTCTCCTTGCCAGCACCTACAGCTACCTAGCTGATCGATGATCGTATTACTCTGGAGCAAGTTTAAGTGGTCTAACACAGAGCACATCTCTCCAWGGAAAGGAGAACTTCAGAGAAAACCTAGCAGCACAGGTGCACCCTCTGATTGACCAGGCACCCACCACAAYACTTGTTTTGCTAAGAGAGAAAAGTTGGAGTCTCCCATGTCTTGCTCTAATCTTATCCCAGTCTGCGATGTGAAATAATATGCCTATTGCATGGGTTAGACAGGCAAGTCTGTGCATCGCAGAGTAAGACTGTGTGGGATAGAACACACCACTGCTAGGCAAGCCCAGCCACCACTCAACAAAGCAGCTGGAACTCGGGCTGTACACATCATTCACACAGGAGATGGGATTGTTTTTCACTCTGCGTGTGTGAAGCATAAAACATACCCTACAACACAGCTGCATCCACAAAATGCTTCCTTTGAGGGCAGTCAGTGTGTCCTCAGTTACATGTGTTCATGTTTCTCACCTGCAGGCATAAGTACGAATTCCTGCACAACGGGATGACACCAGACATCAGAATTACTCTTCCTCCCAGACGGATTGGCATCCTGCTAGACTACGAGAACTGCAAACTGTCCTTTTTCAATGCAGATATTGCACAGCACCTTTACACGTTCAATTCCCACTTCCAGCATTTTGTCCACCCCTGCTTTGCTTTGGAAACGCCTGGTATCTTACGGATTCATAATCGCATTGCTGTGCCTCTGGGCATTGCTTTCCCATAACCTTGCGTTCTGCAATTGCCACATCTCTGTACTTTGAGACAAGCCCTCTCTCATCATTAACTGCTCCACCATAGTCTTTTCCAGCTTTTTTCCCCATGGAAGGTAGTAAAACTTCCCTGCTCCAAAAAARCTGTCAAACATGAGTCCTTATACGCTTCATTTGTCTCCTCTTAAGCAGGACCTTAGCAGAAAAGCATTAGTCACAAGACCCATCAGCATCCTGGGCCTCTTCTCAGAATTCTCCAGTTAGGAATGGATACCATCTCCTCTCAAAGGAGATACTGCCACCAAGCAACAGTGGCAGCTGGATCACTGCTTCCCTCAGTACCCATTTTATGCCTAGGGAAATCCTTGCTCCTAAGCAAGCATTAACTCCACTCTTGTGTCTGATGAAGAGATAAAAAGTTAAGGAAAATAAAAACAGCAAAAGGCATGATCACTGTGCAGCTGTTAGACAGAACTGAAAACACTCCAACCACAAAGCTGAACTCACAATCAAGTATTCTTGTTCCTACATGAAGCCTGTGGCACATGATAATCAAATATGCCTCCCCTGTGTGTGAAACTGTTACCCTGCATCATGCAGCAAGGCTTTTTGAAATACGCATTTGCTAGGCTCTTAAATATTAAAAGACATTTTTACAAAATGCCCATGCTTTTCATTCACTCATCCATCCATGGAAGGGGAAAAGATAAAGAAAAAAAGAAAAYCCCAGTAGACTAAGGCCTTTTGTAGTGTATAGCTGCCCACATACAGAAGTCTCAAGCTTCACATTTAGCCTGATCTCCTCCACCACTTACACCTACCTGGATATGTCCTCATCACCCACAGCTTACAAACCCATTCTTCTCCTCAGTGCTGGAGAATCCTCACCTCTAATGTGCTCGTGCAGTTGACGATCTTCAATATGTGCTGGAAATATTCTGGCCAAACACTCTTCTGAAGTGTCCTTCAGAATTAATTTCTGGATATCACAAATGCAAAAGCACTGCCTGTCAAGCACTCTTGTCTAGCTCCAAGCAGCCTCATTTATTAAAACTCCATGAATTCAGTGAAGACTCATCTACAGAGAGGCTTTTCCACAGATTTATTACTCATTCATTACAAAACTATTGGCTCAAATTTCCATTCTAAGGAATAGTCAGGAACAGGAATGCTACAAAACACAGAGTCCCTATGAATAAACAAAGCCTGGCAAAATTTAAAGARATTTGATGCAGAACTGTGTGCCAAAAGCATGTCCGTTCTTCTCCAAATGACCTTAAAGGAAAAGAAAAAAAAATATATTTCCCTGAAAATTTCCTTTGGCTTTAACAAAACTACGCAAACAGGGCCCGAATCTGTTCTTATGACAGCAACTGCTCTCATATTCTCTTGTACATTGATTTGTTTTATAAGGCTCAAAAAATAAGGCTTTAACAATGCTCAGCTATACAAGCACAGCATCGTTTCTTACTCTACCAGGAATTCATAGATTTCCACAGCAGAAATGGCTGTTACCGTCCTCTGGTCAGACTTCCCATGAGGCAGGCCTGAATTTCAGTTACTGTGTCTTGCAGTGAGCACAACAGCCAATGCCTTGGACAACAGAGGCATCCTGGCTGGCAACCATGGAAAATGCAGAGCGCGTGAGGAGGCAGAGCCTRGCTGCCCCTGGCAAGGCCCTACCAGAAAACACAGCTGAGCGCTATTGATCCTCTGCACCAGACCAGAGCAGCACACCCCAAACTGTTTTACAGCCTGATTTTATTTGCTAAAAAAAATTATGCCTTGACTCAAGGCCCAGCTGCTACCCACTGAAATATCTTTTACCTTCATCTGGCAAATCAAGAGCCATGCTCCTCTTTACAGCTACAGGAAAGCATCTGAAAGAAGAAAAACACCTATCAGTAGAAGTGTTAGGATGACTAAGTCCCCAACGAAAGTCCTAAAGTCAAGAGGACTGCTAAATAAACTGAATGATTCTGGTGCAGACGTGTATTCTTTTATGAAGAGCTCCATGTGAACCCACTCCCCACCAAGAGCTTCCAAATACAGCGTTTAATCCATACCTGTATTCTGGCACCTGGATGAGCTGTTTGCCTCAGATTCTACAGTTTAGTCCAAAAGATTTCCCAGATGGTGAACTCTCCCGGGGTCCCCAGAAATCCACCCTATCTCACCAGCCATGAAGTGGTCTGACACCACAGGAATGGGACAAGCTTGGTCACTGCATTGCCAGCTGGATCAATCTGCTGGACAACACGAGCCTGATGGCTGAAAAAGCAGCAGCCCGCTGAGAATATGGCCTGTAAGAAGAACAAGCAACAACTAGTTGCCAGATCAGAATCAACACATACAATGAATTTGCCGTGCTTTTACTTAATAAAGGCTTCACCCGGGCACAGGTACAGTCAGCAGTGTCTCCCTCCTCCATGAAGGACCACACGTTCTAAAGCCCAASGTACCTTGTGTCTAGGGGCATCAGATATTTTTGACTTCATTTACTTTAATTCCCTTCTGTTCCTAGGTTTAAAATACCAGTATGCAGTGTCACCACTGGAGGGCATCACATGAAGCCCTTTCACAGACTGCCGTGGTTAACCSGTTAACGAGACCATCTCCTGCAGCAGAGAGTTACAGTTTCCAAACTGGTTACCCGCATCAGTCACCATGCCCAGCACCCCTCGTCATCCAGTCCTGGAGCCGGCAGCAAAGGAGTCCAGAAGGCTAGGAAAAAAAAGATGCACACAGGTGAGACCACTTCAAAACCACAAATGCAACAACCTGACAGCCCTAAAAAATGCTTCGGTATGCTCTGGTCAAATACAATAGCCCACCGCTTTCTGCAGAAACACCCTTGCTCCCTGTAACTGCCATGTAAACTTTGTGGGTAGAGGAAGTAGGTCCTGACTCCATCTCGCAGGCAGGCCTTGTTCTTCCACCGGTCACTGTCGGAGGAGAGTATCAGCGGAGTCAATACACTTTCACTGACCCCACTTTCTTAGTCCTCCAGCTGAATCTCCCTGAGAACCTCCTGAGAACGGCCGTGCTCTCCTGAGGAGGCTTCACAGCTAGGCCCGCAGCTCGCCTTCCTTCCCTAGAAGGCACTTCCTTGCTGCTCCCCTCAGTCCCGCTCTATTTCTGCACGTGCCCRTCTCTTTCTTCGCAGCAGTGATGGCGGCGCTCAGCAGTGCTGCCCGGCACCGCGCGGGAGGCCGCGCCCGCTCCCCGCGGCGCTCCTGGGCTCCATTTACCCGCCGCTCCCAGGGGGCTGCTCTCCGCGCAGCGCGCGCCACCGCCGCTCACCTGGGCCGGGCACCGGGCAGCGCCGCCCGCTGAGGACCCCGCGGCCCGTGCSAGTGGAGCGGGAGGAGAGACGCCGTGAAGGGCAGGTAACCGCGCCCGGCCGCCGCGGAGCCACCATCTCCCGCTGGCCCGCGGCGCCATGAAACGGCTCTGGGGAGCGAGCGCGGCCGCTCACCGGGCCCCGCGCCGCCACGTGCTGCCGCCGCCATTTCCTGCAGTGCCCGGCGCCGCCGCCACCGCCCGCACGGACGCGGAGGGCGGGCGGCGGCGGCGCCGGGCGGGGACTACGCCGGCCTCACCCTCAGGGCCTGCCCTTTCCCGCCGCCGCCTCTTCTCCTTTTTCTTTTTCCTCCTCCTTTTTTCTTGGCTCCTCCTTCCTTTAAAGCTGGGACGGCAGCCGCAGGTCTGCGGTGCTGCCCCCCCCCTCCAGCCGCCTCACGGTGCATGGAGCCTCGTGGTCACAAAATGGCTGCGGCTGCAGCGGGGCTGTCGCCGTCCTTCTCCGTCGCGCGCTGAAATCTGCACACGGGTTGTGGTAGTAAGGGTTTACTGYGTCCATACAGTGCGAATCACAAGTAGTTCGTGGTTGTCAAAATTCTTGAAGGAGCGAGTGGCCATTGAAGGGCCGGGCCATTTATAGTCTGTGTGTGTAAAGGTGGTTCGGCTCTCCCCGTGCTGGTTGTGCCCTGTGTTGCAGCAGGGAGCTGGCTGGGAGGCACCGCTGCAGTCCCGTGAGAAGGTTCAGCACGCGGCCCGCCGGTGCGAGAGGAGCCAGACAGGGGCTTAGCTGGCTAGGACGTACCATGAGAGTGAGTGACCTGGCGAGGAAAAGCCTGAGAGAGCAGCCGGTGCTTAGGTACTGGATTTCAGTACAGGCACGTGGGAGGGTTTGGGTGTGCTCTTGGTACATGAAATCATTTCATTTCTTAGAATTCTTGATGCTACTGCACCAAGAGTTAAACGGGTCAGTCAAACACGAAGCCAAGTCTGTGTTTCCCCCTTTGGAGAGCAGCAAGTCATCAGAAGGGCTCAGCTGCTCATGAAGGTTCAGGTCTTTAGCCCTCTTGTGATCCAGCTCTTCTTCCATGTTTCACCGCACTCGTAGTCCTGCTGGGCCTGTCGAGCACTGTCAAAGTCAGGAAAACGGACGTGGGAAAGCAGGCCTGGAGCGGACGGTCCCTGAGGTTCAGCCAGAGCCGCTGTCCTGTGTAAAGAGGGGCTGCTGGGGCTTGTCCCGGAGACTCTGTTCCTGCCCAAAGAGCCAGCCCCGGGCGAGGGCAGCAGCCGTGCCGCACCTCCCCGGGCTCCGTGTGCTGGGGAGAACAAAGCACTGCTCAGCCCTAGCGAAGGAAAGCGGTTGCTCATCAGACTTCCCTTCTGAGCAAGATAAACACTTTGCCTCCTGCCCTTGAAATGGCTTATCAAAGAGCAATACCTAATCAAAGCTGCTTTCAAGCCTCGGCTAACTACCATTTGTGCTGCTGTTATTAACTCGAGGCAATTTGGGAAGAGGAGGTAGGGGACTTTGATTCCTCTGACATGAAAGCTTTAAAGAAGTCACAATATCGACCTGTGGTGCCACTGCATGTAGATAAAAGCCTATCTGTCATTTTTGCCTGCAGAGCCTCACCGTGACTTCAGGGGCTTGACTTTGGGGTGGCTCAAGCCTGATTTATGAGCTGCAGCTTTTCCGCTCTGGTCCCACAGAGCCTGACCTTTCTCCTGCATCAACCCCCATGCCAGCACGGAGAAGGTCACATCGCTCCCATCCCTGCACATGCAGGAACAGGGGCTAAAGCCATGATTTGATTTCCAGTTGTGTTAAGCTCCAAACTTGTAAGAATATGCAAAGAGCTCACTTGTACTGACACACAGGAAAGGTCACTTTATGGAGGTAATTACAGAACTCATCTGACTTCTTCGCTGCCCATCAGATCTAAAGGAAAGAGCCTACACTCCTGGTGCAAACTTCACAACAGCCATTTCAAATTAAACTTCCCCTGGTTACAGCCTGCTCCCTTGCTTTGCAATCCTTTCTCTACACATTAACCCTCCAGTTAATATATGTCTCCTAAGAGAATTAGATAAGTCAGGAAAGTCAGCGACTAGACTGACACAAATATATATATGGTGATCTGTTAGTCTGATTTTTTTTCCTTTGTTTCACATGGAAAAGCAATTATCAGCTTGCTGTGCTGTGTCCTTTCGGTGCCTCAGTGGCTTTCTGTGCAAAGCTCGTGTATCTTGGCTGCCACGGACTGGCTCAGCTGCAATTCCGGTTTCCCCAGGGCCTTGACGTGATTCCAGTCCTGAGATGGTCCCTGGGCTGCATCCCTGAATAGCCTTGTAATGGAGAGATATTAACACAGAGGTCTTGCTGGGGTCTCTGAGGAAGACAACAGGCAATAAACATCATCGATATTMATTATGGCAAGAGCGCTAGATTAAGCATATACTTTTAAAATTTATTTTGAGGAAAGTGATTCCTACTTTGGGCATCTGCTCTGTTTTACTTTCTGGCAATTGGGACAGATGAAGCTGAAGCCATTGCAAGAGGTGACAGCCACCCGGTGCTCTGGGTGATGCCCCAGCTTGGGTCACCATGAGAAAGAAATACCTAAGAAACACATGACAGCTACAAAGTTGGTCTGTGCTTACACACCAGTATCAAACCACAGCTTGGGGAGCAGCCGTTGGTCAGAAGAGATGGAAAAGGTCAGAGCTTCACTCAGCCGGTGGCGTATCAGGTGCAAAACGTGCCCCTGTGACTGTATTTGCAGTCAGGCTGGGGCAGACTTCCCTCAGGACGCCCACATGGTCTCAGAGGAGGATCTGTGGGTAAAAAGCACTAACAGCCAAGGGGCAGAATAGGGGCTAAACTAGGCCGGTGAGCGAGGAGTAAAATTGCCCATCGGGACGTCAGGAAGGTGTTTCTCTTCTGGTAGCCCCAAGTCTAGGCCAAGGTTTCTACTGGATGATCTCAMACAAGTCACTGTGCCTCTCTGCAGCCTTTTATACCCACTCGCTAAAGGGCTAAGGGGGGCTTTCTTGTAAAGCACTTGAGGTCTTATCAAGAAAAAAAAAAGCTATTGTAAAGAAAACTATTAGCAGCAAACTAACATTTCTATTTTAGCCCCGAAAGGCCCTGTTCTCACTGAAGATGCAAAGCAATATTCCTAACACATCCTAAGGTCTGTATACCAYGGGAGTCCAGTCAAGGATGCCACAGTTTATCTTAGTGGCTGAGGATGAACTCTTCCCTGCTTGGGAGCCGGAGAGCTGCAGCATCGCGGGGCGGTGGCCGCCCCTCGCCTGTGAAATGAACTCGGYGCTCAGCCTGCCCGGCTCCAGCTCCATGCCTGCGCCTCGGGAGGGATATGAGCCCTCCAGGACTGAGCCAGCCCTGGTGGTCAGCAGGCCCTGGGCCGTGCGGGACTCCCCTGGCTCCAGCAGTGACTCTCGCCACTCGAGCGGGGGAGCAAGCAAACCGAGGAAAGAGCRAGAGCCAGTCGGATTCCAGCAAGCGCCCAGGCTGCTCCTGTCTGCTCACGCAGCCCTGAAGGCTGCTCACAAGCCCTTTTAGGTGCTATCTTTATACCCTCCTTCTGTCTGTGGAAACCACTGAAAGGCTTTCAGCCGCGGTGTGGTGTTTTTCCAGGCTTMCTTTAACTTGAACCAGAAAAAGCAAGTGGTGGCGTGCTGATCTCTGTAAGCCGCAGAGCCTCCTCGAACGGGAAGATTTAGAGCTGCTGCTAGGCTGTGTTTGAGGGAGATTTGAGGCCGGTGGATGTTAAGGGAAGTCCTGCTGGCAAACTGGATCAGAAGAAAAAGGGAAGACAGAAACGGAAGATAGGAAAACAAGCAAGAAAACAAACTGAAAGCATGAGGAACGCTTTGTCCTAATAACATTCAAAGCAGTCAGCTGGAGAGAGCCTTCAGTCGACTGCGGTACAGGGAGCCTTTGCCAYAGAGCCAGAGCTTCAATAAAACAAAAGATACCTGCAGCACCTTGACATTCCCTTCTGTCCAGAGCGCAGCGCAGGCTGCACCGCGACGCAGGGGGTGACTTGAAYGCCTGTTTTCTGCATCCAAACACTGTATCAGCCTGAAGGGCAGCCCAGGCAGCTCAGTCTGCCAAGCATGCCGGGAGGGCCCTGCCTTGGAGGCAGTGTGTCCTGCGCCCGCAGGGAGGCTGTTTGTGGGGAAGCTTGTGAGCAGCCCTGAGACTGTTGCAGCGCTGCAGGCAGAGCCGTGACTCAAACAGAAGGGCACAACTGACAACAGACGACTCATGCAGTTTCCGGGCACCCTGTGAGGGATTGGTAGATATTTAATTTTATTAACTTTTATTCTCTTTTATGAAAGAACATCTTGAATTCCTTCATGTTTGTGACACGTTTTCTTAGTGTCCTATCAGTGAAGTCTCCATTGAGATGAGTAGAGATGATTATAGAAAAATGCAATGAAGCAAAAACTCGGTGCCTAGTCAGTTTCAGGTAATTTTTAATCTATCTTAAGCCACTGGAAAAATTGTAGCATGAAAACCAACCTCAGATCTGTGACAAGGCAGCTCTGGACAGTGTCTCTAGTTCCTCTGTTTGAAGAATAATCCATTGCTATGAAGCATTTTGTACCTGTCTCTTGAAGGGTCTGGGATATTCCACTAGGACACCTCAACATTTTTCTAGCAGATCRTTACAGTACCAGACTTACCTGCAAGCAACTAAAATGATAGCCAGGTTTAGCAGCAATATTGCCAGATTGAAAATAGAGCCAGGAAAATAGAGCTAATAATTCTAAATGGGTCATTTAATGCTGGAGGTTGAGCCTTATTCAATTTAAAACACAAAGCTTTAAGATTAAAACCCCAGAGGCAAAAAGAACTCTCCAGTATCCTGGCTACGTTGGAAGTAACACTTGTATTAGCCTTAAAGCAAGAGCAGAACGGATAGCTACTCTATAAAACTTCCAGAAGCTGGGAATGTTTCCAGCACACTGGCAGTTTATCCCGTGTCCTGCCTCCTCCCATGTGGGAAGGGCCTTCCCTACCTGAGCCCAGCACCGTTTCTGGCCGCTGCGGACTGTTCAGAAAACAGGAGCAAAGAGACTGTGAACCAGACCCCTGTTCAGAGCACAGAGCATGTGATGTCTTGTTATGAAGAAAGAAAAAGGAGCTGGAATGTCTGAAGAACCCAGAGACAGCCCAATCCTGGAGTGATGAACGTCAGATTGGAGCATTTACTGTTTCACAATTAAAAAACCCCTTCCATTCCGTGGCCAGAAGCCTGGGCTGTCCCTACCACAGAGCTCGTGCACCTTTCCACAGCACAGGGGCCTTCAGGTGTATTTGTCACAAAAGTCTTCACATGCAGTTTTTCCACGCACCCTTCCGGAGTCATCCAGTGTCTCCATCACACACCCACAAATGTGCAACTTCAAAGGGCTTTTTTTTTTAAGCACTATGATGACCGTTCATCTCTAGGTAATGAAAGAGGCTGTCAGATAGGGAGTGGTAACTATTTATTCCTAAGACTAGATTATTTAGTAGACTGGAATGAAATGAGACATATCTAGATTTACTTTTTTTCTCATCTTTAAAAAAAGTTTCAGGTGTTAGGGTAGGTTAAGCTGCAGATGTAGAACAAAATCCTGCACAAGGAAATAAGAGAGAGATACTGGGACTAAAAAGACGATAAAATGACCTCATGTATTTTAAAAATTAAAAAAAATTAAAAAGGAGCTATTCCCTGTGACCTTTTAACCCATTTTGACCTCCTGATCTTAAGAAAAAAAATACTTGTGTCTTCTGCCAATTCATAGCTCACTCAAGGATATTTTTAGCCTTATTTTTACAAACCTGTTGTCAGAAGCAGAAACAATTGGAGTGAATCCACCCTTTTCGATGCCCTTTTGCGCAGCGCTTGGCCTGGCTGCCCRCTTGGCTGCAGGCAGGGAGAGGAAACTGGACAGGAAAGGTGGGAGGTGGTTGGGATGGGATTGGAAATAGCACTGCAGAGCCGTATAGCTCGACTCGGCGCTATGTTTAGCACACATCCCACATATAGGTTAGGCATCCGTTTTTCTACCCTTCTAAGCAATCATGGCTCTGTTGAAGCTTGCTGAACACATCCTCCTCCATTAAAAGGCCCCAAAACATGKGCAGCTTAATTCTGGGATTTTCCCTATGTCCCACGAGCAAAATGTAAAAGGCTGTAGGAAACATGAGATATGTGGAGAGGTGGCTGTGAGCCCAGGGAGAGGCAGGTCTTAGGTAGGAGGAAAGAGCGAGTGCCCTGCGCAGTACGGAGTTGTCAGRCTGAGAAATAAGAGAAACAGGATTCGCGGAGAATCTAGCTGGAAAACGTTCTGGGTGAGGGTCAGACAGGATAGTTCCTTTAAGCACAGTCTGCCCCGGCAACAGCAAAATTCAGAGGGACAACAGAACAGGCAGCGCTGCCTTCAGTGGCTGCAAAGCAGTATTTTAAGTTATTGCTCAGCAGTGTAGACATAGATGTGGCTRACGCCGTAGGCTGATTAGTACAGCACTATGCTCCAAGTAATGGYATTAATGACACAGTATGAATCTCAGGGAATTAATCATATCGATTACCTGCTTGTTTTTCACAGCAGGTTGAATGAACTGCTTTTACTATTCGTTACTACAGCCAAGCGTGTTCACAACACTCAGGAAGAGATGCTTATACTGCCTTCCTACAGACAGTCTCTGGACCCACAGGCTCTACTTTTCCTCTCCTCTCCTCCTTGCAAGAGACAGGAGAGATATTAGAGCAGGAACAGTGTAATGTAGTCTTCCCTCTTGGARCCAGAGCAGCTTTTCCCTGAATAAAGCACAGGAACCTGCATGCAATGGAAGAGATCAAGCCCAGGTGGTAAATTACAGCTGAGCACAGTAGGTGCACATATATGGAAATACAGTGTGTTACTGCCAGGAAAGCAAAGCATCCAGATGCCTTCCCCCCCTCCTTGGAAAAGGGGAGACTTGGTTCTTCAGTCTGGCCTAGGGATAGATCCATCGTCCCCCCTGTAAAACCTGTGGAGCTCCTGGAAGATGGACACAGACAGTGCACCCTCAGCAGGGATCCCGCTGCCACTGCTGAGCTAATGCCCAAGCCTGGGGCAGACCCTGAGCCCTGCAGGCCAGGCAGTGACTGAGCATGGGGGAACTAAGCRAATGCCCTGCCCTCACAGGCACAAACCTCATTCCAGGTAGGGAAGAAGAACACTCAGGCAGGGGGATGGAGGAGAGGCTCCGCTCGAGCCTGTGCAGCAGATAGTGGTGGTGGCCTRGGGCTCGTCAGCTGGAGGTGAAGAGGAAACAGAGGCAGAGGACAGCTGTGAGGCCGCGCGCACCCTCCTTACCTGCTCTGGGGCTCCTGCTGCTGCAGCCCTTGCACCACTCTGCTCCATCAGCCGCTTGTGCTTCTTTCTTCACAAATGGTTCAGAAAGTCCCTTCTCGGGCAAGTGTCCCAACACTGACATAGCCCTTCATTGCGGACCTGGAGAGGTTCCTGCCCAGCGCCAAGGCCTTCAGTCCCCAGGAGACCCCGCAGCAAAGGGCCCCTGGCTGCACGGGGCCGTCCAAGGGCAGTGYGGGGCAGCGGATGCTTTGCAGAGGGCAGGACCGGCTGCCAAGGCCGCCTTCCAGCCCCAGCGCACCCCATCTCCGGGCAGCGAGCRGCTCAGGGATATTGCAAAGGATTCCAAGAGCCTGTTAGACAGTCTGCAAACTACCAAATAAATATACATTTCACTGCAAAACAAATACACATTTCAAATGAAATGGCTAGGACTTTGACACTTCTTAAAATATACATTTTATTGTTTTCTGGTGCTTGCTATGAAGGTTTCATTCAAACTGTGAAGGTACACAGCCTTTACAAACTCCTTGAGTTAAAGGATCGTGGTGGTAGTGTTATTTTCTGTTTCTGTAATGGCAGAGGAAAGTACACAGGCTATAAAATGTTGAAATTCATTAGATGTTTAGTATCACCTTTTCATATATGGTGTGGAATGCTTTGTAGAAATACCATATAAAATAAGGCAGACTTTGATAGGGAATTCAATCATAAAATTTCATGGCGGGGGGGAAACAAAAAAATCCGACATTTTCTTTTGTAGTCAAGGGAAGATCAGGTGATCATCACTGGTTTGTGAGAACTACTGCCGTTCTGGTGCCCAGAGAGTATATGTTTCTTGTTTATTTTACTATTCTCAAGTGAGATCTTTTCAATAAAACTTATTTTAATTAACATAAATCAGACAATATTTAAACATACACATCTATCCTTACAGTGCAATAAAAATGTATCATTGTATAGTATTTTGTATTTGCATTATGAAAATAAAAGGTCTGTACATCAATTAAATGTATATTAATGAGTATGAATCATGTAAATTTGTAATGCATCTAAAGTTGGCTTTGGCTTTTAAGTATTTATAAATTCATAGAAAATATTGAACATCTAACAAAATAAATAAAACATTTTAATCATAGATGCTAACGATCAACTTCAAAAAATTTTGTGTTATTTTTTACATTTGCTACTAAATTTCTTAAAGAGAACTCACTTTCAGTAGTGCCCAGAAGTGAATGATTGCACCTTCTGTGATGTGAAAAAATAGAGTACATCTATTTTTCATAGATCAAAAATTCCTTCATGGAGACTTGCATTTTAAATGTCTGATTGTTCTACGTAACTGTCTTAAGTGCTTATAAAAAGCATGTAGCTTTCCAATAAAAGCTGTGAGTCACTATTAATAGATATTTCTTTATTTCTCTTGCAGAATTGAGGACTAAGCAAAATCTTCTAGTGAATGTCCTTTTTATGAGGATTCTTCAAGGTCTTCCAGCTTCACATACTGGTAAAGAGATAATGCGAAAATATGTTCACTAACAGACCCTCTTCAGTACAAGTCCTGCTGCATCCAGTGTAATTCCACTCGACAGGCCAGGTTTGTTGGAGTCCACACATGTAGCTTGAGGGAGTCCGCTGCTGCCCTTGTGTTCGCTCAGATTTGAAAGCTCCCCTGTGCATGGGCTCTAGCCTTACTGTAATACTGAAGAGACCAAAACAAATCTGAAATCACATGAACAAAAGTGAGCTTGAATAAATATGCAGTGGGTTAGTAAATTACACACCATGGCCTAATTGCTATTCTGGTGGTGGTCGAAGGCTCCGCAGCTTCCTTTCATCTAGTCCTTTCCAGTATTTAAAGTTATTATCCAGATGCTGCATCAAATTTGGCAGGTCTGCAAATGCTAGGGAAGAAAGGGCAAAGTGTATTTAGTCTGCAGAATTGAAAGAGCCACATGATTCTGCCTGCTGAAATATCAGTTGCAATGTCTGGGCAACTGGGCTAAGTAGGAATGCTTGAATCTGACATCCTGATCATTGAAAACCCTTCTGGCTTTATAGCTCTCATCAGTCATGCATCTTCCCAGGCTATGGAGACAGTTCTGAGTCTGCTTAATACTGGTATTGCAATACTAGCAAAGGGACCCAGTTTTCCAGGAGAAGCATAACTAATTCTGCCTGTAATTATTCTACTTCATCCAGTCTCCGTCACATGTCACGATCCAGCGTTCAGGGGAGTCACATTTCTGACCACTTTTACCACAGAGGCAGCACTCAGGAGGAAATAGCTGCTCCCCCAAGCAGTTTCCAGACTGGAGAAATTTTGTCTTGCAGAACTCATGTTAACATGGACAAAACAGCTATATGCAGTGTGGTATCAAAGTGAACGTGGTCTATTCTCCAATTAGAGAAGCCAGCTTAAAAAAGTTAAAACACTGCCTGAAACTCATTCAGAAGAGAAGCCCTAGGAATCATTCATAGCAATATCAAAATATTTCTATTATAATGCTATTACAATGCTATAATGAGGTTATTAGATGTACTTAAACTGCAGAAATTTTCCATTTTATTCACCTGTTTTTTCTTAGGAATTGTAAGAAAACAATTTTATAACACAACAGTTTCAAATGCTTGCAAAATAATTATTGATAGGAAACAGCGGAGTTTTGCTTACCATCCCAAGCATCAAACATATCAGTGATGAAGTAATCAATGAATGATATTTGGGATTTGGGGATGCTACAAGTATTTCTGTCAAAAACTGGCATCACCACAGGTAAGCCTTGCCTCTTTTCTTCATCAGTCTGCAAAGAAGAGTCATGTGGTTATTCATCTGAGACAAACTCTGTTAATGAGCTGCTTTTAGCAAGATTCTTTGGCACTGACCAAGGTGTRCAATTGCTAAATAAACAGAAGAATCGGAATAAATCTAAAGAACAAACAAATCCTAAGTACCTAATTGTGCAGGTTTCAGCCAAAGAGTAATAGCATAGAGCCCTGCTGTGTTTCCCACAAAGTGATGCATTTATTTTCTGCATGAATACACAGCTGGTCCTCAGGTACTTCACAAGTTACGGATTTAATTTATGACTGCTTTGGAGTGCAAAGATGCTGCACCACTTAACCTCCAAGAGCAGTGCCATTCTGTACATACTAGAGGGCGTGAAATACCTTCTGTTTTATATCCTCCTTTACCCCTTGAGGCAGAAAGGCCCAAATTCAGTATTTGGTCTGCCATCCATAAGGAGGCCTCTGGCCTGCCCCCCCGCCCGGCTCCCCCTTGCAGCAGGGCTGGGAGCCAGCACTGTTCCCACACTGGCAGTGGGGGACACTCCTCCTGAGGCAGAACCAGCACATGGGGATGCGGGCGGCTCCCTGCCCGGCGTCTTGTGACGGCGACGTGCCTGGCTGAACGGCAAACTGAGCAACATGAAAGCCTCAGTCTTTCAAGAACTGCACTGTAGAAGCCATCAGTGTCCTGCGTGAAGGCATCTAGTCTAGCATTGGCACGAGTAATAGCCAAACACTAAAAGGAAAAATTCTATTTTTCACGTTACGTAACACAGCTTTAAATTTTCTGAGATGGAGGCAGAGGTTGGCAGTATGTAAGCAGCCTTCTCTTGCTTTTGAAGGAAATGCTCACCTGGAATGTAAGCAGCCCTTTGTAGGTGCCTTACCTGTGCAAAGTACTCCTCAGAGATGCGTCCGGCCCACTCGATACACTGCTGTAACGGTCTGCAGGGATTGGAAATGTCTGCACACTTTATCAACATACGTTTGATGAGGATACGGTTTTCAGGAGACGTGAGAACGTTTTTGACCGACTCTCCATCACCGTTATTCTGTAACAGTTGAGAATTAAAAACAATCCATCAGYAAGGTCTCCACACGCTTACTCAGGAGCTTTGTGCCTCGGGAATGTTTCTTCACAGGAACCAGGCCTTCCTCGATGACCAGTAGCTCTTAGAGCTGAACTTACAGGGAAATGCAGAGAGTCGCTACAGCGCTGAACTAGCACTGACCTCTCTAGTTGCTGGATTCACTCACTGTCTTTATGACAGATCTCTTGGATGTCTTTGGGCAAGTCACTTAATCCCTCTGCTTTATCTGCCTCGCTAAAAGCGTGTTGAGGAGGTGTTCATCGCTGAACACACAGCAGTGAGTGCTGTAAAGGCAGAAAAAAAATGTCTCTCCACTGAAATCAGAGATTAATGGGCTTTTACATTAAAAGTGGAGTATCTGTTAAGAAAAGTGGCGTGCCCCAAGACCCAGGGCCACCCTCTGCACACAAATGGCCTCATGTGAGCACGGATGCCGGGCAGCAGGAGCAGAGCAGCTCCGCACCGCCCCAGGCCTGCGCCTCCTCCYGGCCCGCAGACTGCCCTGACCGGGAGCCCGCCTGGCCTGCCCTTTCCCAGGGGCTATAGCGCTTAGAGGGGCCTTATACAAACACACTGCAGAGCGCCCTTGTCTGTCTAGGGAAGGGTTCAGCCCACACATGGTCTGTATTTGGTTTCAGGCTGCACGTACCGCCACGTGAGCTGTACYGGGAGCTCATGCAAGGGAAGGCTCCAGTGATGCAGATCAGAAGCTATTTTCTACAGAGCTCTGATGAAAGAAGTTTCCAAAGGATAAGGATCCATGATTAAAATGCCTTAAAAAAAAATCACTCAGCAGAACCTCATTGTTGCTTGAATCTTTACCTGGATGGATGCAGGCAGATTTACTACATAGTCTCTTATTTCTACTTGCATTAGAAACTATTCAACCCAAGGAATACGCCAGAGTGCTCCAGTACATACCAAGGCCTGGCTCTGTATTTGGTGCAGCAAAGTCGTACTAGGAATAACAATAATAATAATAATAATGATGCCACCAGTTCCTGCAGGATTTTATATGAAGAGGTAGATACCAGTGAGCTGCTACAAAGCAGCAGAAAGTCTGTTGTTTTATTAGGATGTACATTTCATTATGTGGAAGAAAGTTCTCTCTGAAGGAAGAAACTGAATAGTTATTAATCTACAAATTATTAGGTGGTGGTTTCCTGGTTCAGAAGCAACAGCCTATGGAACCAGTTCTTCCCCCATTTTTAGATACACAGCAGGGAAAATGCAGAGGAAAGTGTGAGCTGAATATATCACCAATTGCACAGAAAAAACTGCTTAGAGATCACTCAGCTAAGGAATAACAGATAACATCCTACTAGATAAATCACCAGGAATCAAGCAGGGATATTTACTTCCRTGATCCATTCAAACTAAGAGCACAGTCCTGCTTGCTGGATGCGGATGTCTTGGGAATAAAATGTGTTAACTGTGCTTAGTCCTGGCATCCTGCTCAGGGTGCAGAGGTGTCTCTGCATGTCAGAAGTTGGCTTCCTGTTGAGGCTTAGGTGACATCATGAAGGGAAATGGGAGGATAAAGGATGCTGGAGCTGGAATGGATTTTTTTCAGTTTATGAAACAAAAGAAGAAAGGAAACAAACAGCAGCTTCTCAGCATGGCTCTTTGAACAAATATGTACAAAAATAATAATAAAAGAAAAGGCAGAGATGTCCCATTTGGAACACATGGTTGGCAGCGCAGCCTGCAAACATCACACTGAGTCACAGCCATGCCTGGAAAACAGGCCAGGAATCCCTTTGCTGCTGCAGCCAGAGGCACAGCCAGGCTTGGAGAAGATCTGCCAGTGTCATCCTGCTAGCAACAAGTGCCGCAGCCAGCTGCGCTGACCCCCTCGAACGCCACGGGCCTTTAGTGGGAACCTGCTGAACTGAGAAACCCATAGCGAAGGAAACGTTCTCCTTYCTGATCTGCATAACCACCTCACTGTTGTTCCTAACCATTTTTCAGACTGCTGCAGTCTAAGGGCTCCTGCCTTAGCCGCTTGGCTCGAGGCACCTCTCGAGTTCAGCACTGCCCTCTTCCCTGGGACTCTGTGCTGCATCTGCCGTCTTTGCAGGTTCTGCAGCTCCTCTTAGTCCTCCTCCTCCCAACATCCGTCATTTCCTCCTTGMTCTGTCAGACGTGCCCATTCCTCCTTCTCCTTTCTTCCTCCAGCACACAGGCGTCCTTCCCTCCTACCCCTTTGTCTCGTGGCTGGAGGATGGGCCCCTCAGCGTGCCTGTGTCCCAGCCCATGCACAGGGCCAAGGAGCAGCCCAGAGGGCACCGCAGGGAACAAGCCCCTGCCCGGAAGCCACCAAGAATCACTCCCCCTTCTTGGCTTCTTGACTCTTACATTCAAGAAACTGAGCACATGTGTTTACTCTCACTATCTGCTATTTATTTTGCCAGCCTTATGTTTCCATTATAATCTTCTGAAACAAAAATGTCCATCRGGCATTCAGATAAGTCTAATTATTATTATTATTCTCAAGCAAAATCTGATTCTGGAAAATAAAACCACTCCATAATCATAAACTAATACAAATATATATTTTGAAAAAAAAAAAAAAAAAAAGATAAATCTGAGTGAAAAAGTCTAATCATCAGAAGCTATGGTTGTAGGCTGGCCTGGAGGCTGATAGATACTTCATATTAAAAGATCTTGTTTAACACTGTTCCTAACTGCCAATTTACATTGCTTGCTTGAAGTTTCCCCACCAGGTGTCCACCTCAGGCAAACTTTTTTTTTTTTTCTGTGAAAATTGCAGTTAAGAATGTTTTGGTGGCTTCTAAATATAAGGTTAGAGGAAATAAGCATTTCGTGTTTATAGCAAAAAATATTGCTGCTTCTTTCTTGACTAGCACCTGCTCAGCTTTGTGAGTGAGGAGCTGGAATTTAGCTGCACATRTGGCTTTGGGTCAGGCAATCTGCCCCGTGCAAATCTGCTGGATGAGTTTCCAGCTCCGGAATAAGAAATCTGTGTTTTGTGCAGCCTCGGTAGGGACTGCTGGAGCCTAGAGCTCTCCCTGTAACTGGAGTTCTTGGCTGTGCTGGACCAGACATTATCCAGGCCCAGGTTTTGTAACTAAGAACAAGGAGCCTGTAAAAAAGYGACCTGAAAACAGCAGCATGGAAGAGGAGGTTCCTGCCTGTTTTGAATGAGAAGGAAATGTGAAGGAGGAGAGTGGCTCAAAGAGCAAAGAACAGCCTGGCAAGCAAGCAGGATGGGGAGAGGGGAGGAGGGTTGGAGGAGGAGAGGAAAGAGATGGAGCCAGTGAGAAGCCAAGGAGCAGAGTGGCAGGGGAGAACTGGAAAGAGCAGGACAAGTGGGCAGAGAAGACACTCTGAAATCACAGAAGCGCCTGTGAAAAACAGAATGTGATGGTACTTGTATCTGCCTGCATTGCAACATGCACAAACAAACGGAGCCCACAGGTTGAGGAGATGGTGTTTGCTCTGTCATTTACTAAGCTTTGAAGACAACTTTACGGTTTCAACRTGTTTTTGACCAACCTTTGGCAGTAGGTAGGAGACCACCTGCAGTAACGTCTAACTTACAAATGATCCATCTACAGATCATGAATACTGAAAGTAGTAGTTGTCTTCTCCAGGTTCTGGCAGCAGTGGACAGGCACTTGTTACAAGGGGGAGATGCATCCTGGGCAGAGACCTTCATAATTATCTAAGATCCAATGCAACATCACTGTCAGTCTCTCTGTGACTTTGAGCCACATTCTGCAACGTGAGGCTGTCTGGGAAAAACACTTCACAGCCRCAGGCTTAGCCTTTCTCCTAGTTTAGTCAGTAAAATGGAATCCTRCTGGGACTTTGGCTTCACATGCACATACTTCCCATTAGCATCACTGGGTGCTAAGAACAAAGCTAATTCTAGCCTGTGTTCCTATGGACAAAGATATTCTCCATCTAGCACTAATCTGCTCCTGAGGGGTGAGGAATGAGATCTCTGCCTCTCCTACCCTCTGACGACAGAAGGGCTGCCCTCCCGCCTTACACCCAACATTCAAAATGTGGCTTTCTGAAAACATGGTAGGAAAACACAGAAAACCATTACAGCTCCTACAGGACATCGCCACCAATGCAAACTTTATTATAACCATTTCTGAAAATTTTCTCTATGTAAAAACCATTCCAACAAAATTATACACTGCTCTTACTGGCAACAAAACTGCTAGTTGAAGCTGTTATTGAAGCTGGTGTGGTTTTTCAGAATGAGCCCCTAACAGGCAGTTTCACTGTGTCCATGGAGTTCCAGATGGCTATTGATTATGTCTATATGATACATAATGCCACCATCATCTATTTTAAAGATTAAAAGAGAAAGCAGGCAGAAGACCCATGACCGCTGCGAGGCCGCGCTGAAGGCCAAGGTCCCCACACCCTCACTTCCAGAGTGTCGTGTGGCACTCGACAGACCTACCCAGGGCTACGCCACCAGCAGGAATTTTGCTATTAGAGGATTCATGGCACTTTTAGCAGGAAAACATACACACCAGGCTTCTGTCACCACGTACATGCCTGGTTCTCATAAAACCTCACAGCACTGCAATGTTAATAGGATCCAAGAGTCTCCCACACATCTTCAAAACATGTGATAACCATGTTATGCAGAAGGGCATTCAAACTCGGCGGTTAAGGACATCTCTAATCTCTCTCCATGTTTCTAATGAACCTTGGAATACTACATAGGAATTTCCTTTTGCCAAGGGTTCCCAGGTCATGCCTCATCCTTTAGAGAAGACATGTAGTGTTGCTTACCCCATTTTCTTCTAGTGCTGCCAAGGGTTTATTAATGCTGTTGACAAACTTGTTGACGTGCTCAAAGTGCTTTGTCATTTCTGTTGCTAAGACCATGTCAATAATGGCTTGGCGAAGGGTTCGATACTCGTTCCTGAATAAAGAAGGAAACCATTAAGATGCTTGCTGGTTCGCCAAGTGTCGCCCACTGACTGAGTCTAACCAAAGTACTATGGACCGTTTTTGCTGTAGAGGTGCCGAGGGAAGAAATAACAGTGTGCAATGCTGGGGAGGGTGCATCTCTGCTGGATGAAATACATGCTGGTGTGCAGAGATGCGTGTGCTGGAGGCATCACTGGATCTTCAGGAGAAACTGTGCGCGAGCTGGGCACAAGCAGAGGCACCAGCTATGCAGCAGGGCTGCCAGGACGTGTCACATGGGCACATCCCCAGCTTTCAGCACAGGCACTGAAGCCATGGCTCACGCTCTAGCCAAACTGTTAGCAATACTTTTCTGCTTTGTTGAGAATGCCAAGGCAATGGTCACATCCTCCTGCTAAAATGCCTTTCCAGAGCTGGAAGGAGAGCAACAGGTCCTTACATTACCCATTCCAATGAAGCTTTTAATGTTTTAGTGACGCTCCCTGAGTTTTCCATCCTACTCAGCAAACACCTACCCACCAGCCACAGCTTATCCTCTGTGTTGTGATACCAAACTGTTCTCCTAGACTTGCTAATCTGAGAATCACACTGTATGTTCCTTAGGCCAGGTCTGTCTCTGTATCCACAGGAGAAACCCAAGCTACAGGAGGACTCCAGGCCTGGGCAAGACAGAGGCACTGTACTGTAGAGGCAAAAACCTCTGCAAGGGCTATACAGAGTTGTCCACAAGGCACTGTTGTCCTCCAAGATGCTTGTTTGCATGATCTTGTGTTACACAGAACAAAGTAGGAAATGGTAGTGGGTGGACAAGCCCCCAGGTTTGGAGCTTACCTTTCCATGTTTTTAAATATATTGCATTTGTCATCCCGGGTGGTGAGCTGGAAAGCCAGAGCGGCGTGATGGCTCTCCAGCACTGCCGTGTCATTGTAGAGAATTGCGAGCTCGCTGCCAGCATTGCACAGGAAAGAATTTGTTCTTCCTGGGTGATCCACATCATGGACTGCGGCAGCGATGAGAGCGGCGACCTCATCGATCGGATCCAAAGTTTGCTGAAAATAGAAAGATGCTTAGTTTTCCTGGCAGGCCCGCTAGAAACCCTACTCTGTCCGTAAAGGTTAGGCCAAGTTCCCAAGGGACAAAAGCCAGAATTCTGGAGATCGCTGAGGGTCAGATATTTTAGACAGAGCAATGGAAAAATCATTATAAGCTTCACTGAACATTGCATGACATTTTTGGCCATTTTGTGCCCATTGACAAAGTGCCTCACATTAAACAAGTAGAAAACACCAGCCTACCGTATGTTTTCTATAAGCACAACAATCTATGTTCAAAATTAGAGTATTTGGCATGGAAGAAGGACCAATACTGCTAAAAAATATTCTATTTTCATCAGACATCTTCATTTCTTCTGGAAACTGAATGTGTTTTAATAACATTTCACTTACATGTTGGCTAGGTTTGTGATTTGTAAAGAATATTTCATATATCTCCAGTTCTATAATAAGAGGGTCCAGGAGTCACCGCTAATATGAGTTCTGTGAACAATTCTTGATGCTTTATAGCCACAGAAAAATTACATGACACTCTGTTTTGCTCTTTCTGTATCAGATTCTTTCTGTTAGCATGCTGTACTCTATCCTTTATGTCCAGTATATTTGCCATTGCCTTATATCTAATTSTACTATAATGAAACATATGTTTTTATGTTTTTATACTCTAAGTTTAAAACAGTATTAAAAGCATAAAGGTGAAAAGGTGCCAAGCATCTCAAAAAGCCAGCTGGGGTCCTTGCCGGTCCCTCGCAGGATGCATTCRGGCTCCTTGCTGCATTCCCCTCATCGAGGGAGGGCGAAGGCTGCCCTTAAGAGCCAGTGCCCAGGGCTGGGCACGGCCAGGGCCCCCTCACGGCTCTGCCTTCCTGCAGGGCAGCCAACCCGCAGGGAGTGGCAGGCACCGGAGAGAGCCCAGCGCGCATGGGAGGTCACCAGAAGCTGGAGACCTCTGACCTGCTGCAGCACAGCAGCGCGTCGCGGGCTCATTTCCTGAGCCTGACATTGCAGACTTTGCAGGGATTTACATTTCCTTTTCCTCCAGCTTCATGTTAAGTATTTCAGCTTTGTCAGCTTAAGTCCTACAGCACAGGAGTGGAAATGATTCCGAGAACATTGCTTTGCTTTTGGGGCAAGAAACTTTCCCAGAACAGAACCGAAGTGAGTTTACTGAACATTTCTCAGCATAAATCTAGGAGGCAGAATCTGACCTCTTGCATTTAGGTTAAGTTGAGCTGTGAACAACAGAAGCAGCTGCGCAGAAACATTGAGAAGGTAAAGGGAGAATCTTGAACTTTGATTTTGCTCCTTCTGTTGCAACACTTTATTTTCCTTTGCCTAMAGAGGAATAGAAATAATATTCTGGGAGGGAGGAGGCAATCATGCTTCTGTGGCATTGAAACGACTCCAGATCTTGTCTGTTTTTCATTGATATTCTTGGGAAGACCAGCTAAGCCTCTAGCAAATACAGGACTGAAAATACCCAGGGAAGTTCCTCTCCCACTTGGCATGTAATATCTGCGAGTCAGCCACTGGAGAACACACTAATGAGCTGCAGCTCCAGGTTAAGGGACTTACTACACACTTTTAATGAGCTGTCAGAAACTTGTTTACAGTCACAAATGTCTCAGCCAGGTGCCCATCACAAACCCTATCCCTAGGCAGACCAAATCAGGGTAGGAATTTGTATCCAGAAACGCCATGCAGAAATAAATGCTGCCACCATACCCCAGACACAYGCAAGCACCGCTTTAATTCCCCATCTCACTGCGCAGCCTGCCCTCTGGGAGCATGGGAACAAAGGTTGCTCTGATTAGTTCTGGTTGTCAGTGGCTCTAACAAACCAAGGAGCGCTGTGGTCCAAGTAACCCCAACAAATAATCTGTCTAACACCCTCTCCAGGGCAGTTCAAGCTCCTCCTCCGCTGGGTGACAGCTTTGGGAGCACTAAACCTTCATTTCAGCCTACACTGTCCTGGCAGTTTTATGGGAAGCTGCCTTCACAGAGTGGAAGAGATGGCCATTTATTTGGCTAAGTCTGAGGGGAACCTCACAAAAATAATTGTGTCATTAATTGGCCCATCTCACTAAGATCATCTATGCCAGAAGATTTCTGGTTTGTTTCTTCTCTTTTAAAAGGAAGCTTTCATTCTCCCTTAATTCAATTCCAATAGTACCAGTATCTGTCATTGATCTCACACTTGATATAGTGGTTGGCACTAGGTAGACATTTGATCCTTGGCATCTTTCCCAAGACATCTCACCTGTACTTCCAACCCACTCTGTTCCACAGAAACATGGACTCACCTTTACTCTTTCTTTAGACAAAAAATAAGCAGTGGCATGGAGCACATCAGCAGAATGCGTAGAATTATGGTAGGAGTTGGAGGAATGGTAGTTAGCTTCCATAACTTGTAACCACGACCTCAGAGTTGACTCTGGACAGTTTAGGAATTCGCAGATTCCAAAGCGAGCAAATATTTTGAGACCAAGATACACCAAAGGTCTGCAGAGAAAAATAAACACAAAGTTTTAAAACAAACAAGGTTGAAAGAATATTAGATACTGTAAACAGTATGGATGCACACCGCATTTTAAACTAAAGGCATGTCAGATTAGGTATAGGCATTTAATAGCTAAGGAATTACAGTTCAAATCCATCAAGAACTTTTATCTAACTACAACCTGCAYGTAGTCAGAATCTGCCAGTTCCTGATACTTCCAGAAATACTAAACAGGCTCTGTATTGCAGCTCTACCCCACGTGGTGGCATTTTGGGAGCTGAGGAGTCTACCCTGGGTAGACTGCAGTCAAAATGAGACAAATGAGCATGTCCCGAACGGTGGGTGTGAGCGGAGGGCTGTCTCAGCGCAGCCCAGCTGGTTGAGGGCTCGCTGGCGCCCGTGCCGCTGCACATGCCGTTCCTCCTGCACGGCAGAGCTGCTCTGTCCAGTCCTGTCCCTTCCCTTCCCGCCTCCTGCTGCCCACTTTGCTCCTGCTCCGGGGCTGCCTCCCGGCRCGGCACCACGGGCACTCCCTGAAGKTGAGAGCATTAGTGCCACCCGGCTCGACCACACAGAGGTTTCCCCAGGTTTGTGTGTCGGGGAACTGTCACTGCTACTGCCCYGAGCTTGGATTTAATGAATCATCTCGGCCTTATTACCCTGTGTCGACATGGACTAGAAGTAATTATTAATAATATATTCATAGTGGTGATTCAGGGAAGATCACTTTAATTCCTTTAATAAATGGATTGCTTTTATTCAAACACAGCAGGAAGCAATCTTAATTACAATACCTTTAATAAGAAGATAGGTGACATCTTTTGTCCTTCTGTCATCTCTCCAAATCAATAAGAACAGAGAAACCTACCTGCTCATCTCACGCTTGTTGACCAGGAGTCAATTCTTAAGCTATTGCAATCTGAATATTAAATAGTACAAATCTTGTTTTTCTTTTTCTTTTATTACTACACCTATAGCACTCCATTAGCCATGAGAATGTAGCAAAGGAAAAAAATAAAGTGATTAAATGTAGATTTCCTCACTTAAAATAACATCCAAAATTATATCACTTTAAGGAAGGATAAAAACCCGAATGTTTTCCAATTTATTTGTCTCATAAAACTGAGATCTAAAATAGAAGTGAATACATGGAAATTAAATGCCTTGATACTTYGCTTAGACATAGTTTTTGGTATGCCGTACCTTAAAACAATAAATATTCTTCAGCTATCATATACATAAAGTGTAGCCTTCTAAGATCTAGAATACAGACCTTCCTTCAGTCCCAGAAGGCGGCAATGAGAATTCTGCCAAAAAGCCATATATGAAGATTTAAGAATAAAAATTTCTGTTTGGAGAGAAAGTAAAGCATGATCTACACAACTGATCAGATTAATACCAACATGGTGACTCTCTGCAGACATAATTTGAACTTAGATCCCCACAAATTTGATTTGTRTAAGTTTTTGATTTACTGAACAGAAAAAAAAAAGGTTTTTAAAATGCTGCTGCTTTGTTATTACACTTYATCAAAGATATTTAGTCTTCGCTGGCATCTACTAGAAATAGCAGAAATAGTGTGTGATGAAACAGAAGGTATTTAATGGGTTCTGGCACAAGAAGAAATGAGAACAAAGATATGACATTGAGAGAATTTCAGACACGTTCCTTTGAAAWTAAAAGTAATTCCAATTTGAAAACAGAGGTAGAGAAATTGAAGAGCTGATTACAGGATGACATTTAAGTCAATTTGCAGCAGCCTCATGAGCCTTCCAGCTTTACTGACCTTTTATGGGTGGCAGCCTCAAGTTCAAAGATATCAAAATCCCAGTGTTCTTCATTTTCCATTGCCTCTGTTATCCGGGGGGGTATGTCATTGAGGGAGATTGGAGAGATCAAACTGCTTGCAACCTGATGAGTTTCTGTGCAGGAACATATTTGCACATCCCTATTARTAAACTTGAGGTAAACTTTTAGTAAACATACATGTTTTCTTTTCCGCAATCATGCCTAGAAATAATSCTGTAGAACAATACTTATAAATAAATTATGYATGTAAATAATGTATTTATTTAAAAGTAAACATTGTTTATTAAGAAAGAACCACCTCTGATCACACTTCCCATGTTAAATTTTTATCACTTTTTAACATCTTAGTAACTTCCAAATTAAAACTTACGTTTTGCTGACAATAAGTATTCATTCCCTGATAATCGCCGTAAACCATCCTGTTCAATAAAAGGTGAGAGTTAAATGCAGAGTACTGAAAAAAAAAATCTGTAAGAACAACATAGGTACAATCTGGAATAGCTCAGGTGCAAATTGAGGTCTGCAATTACAGCCCCACATCCACCTTGCTTGTACAACACAGTCCTGGCCCTGGGTGTGTGCCTGGTGCTGCAGGTCCACTCACTTCCCTCGAGCAAGGCTCAAGGTGCAGGGAATGGATGGAAACAGCCTTGTGTGCTCCCCTCGCTGCATGGCAGACGAGGCCGCCTCAGCAGGACCAGGAGCTTGCGATTTGTTGCTGGGATCGCAGAGCAACAAATCACCAAATTACTCTGAGGCCTCCTTTCTATCCAAGGAGAACCTATGCATGTGTATTCTCCAAGCCAGGGCCTCCTAGGCTCAAGTCTGACAAGATGCCTGGATGTGCAGACTGAGCCTAAGAGTGAAGGCTAACAGAATGCTACACTTAATATCTACCTTTCAGTTTATCTCTACAATCTGTGGCCGAAATCCTGCTTCATCTTTTGATGTGCACACTGCTGGTTACTGTGCATTAATATTAGCCCATTAGGTATGTAAAAAAAAGTTATTTAAAAAACAAACAAGCRTTCATAATGCATTCTTCTAACTTGCTCACAACATTTGTTGGCCAAAGCATAAAGAGGTAAATGTTGACGCTCTACTGGAACCATCATGAAATGATATTAGCCCAGAGACATCCCTGACATCTTAGGAGACTTTTGCATCCAACACATTGTCAAAATCCTGGCTGTTGAGTCCAACCTACTGCTAACTGGCACACATATCCCTAGGGCACAGGTAACATTCACCCAAGTTCATCTAGTTATCATCAGAACAGTCAGACTCCAGACTTTGAAGGTTTAGGTTCAGTTCTTTTCTTTGCTACGTGCCCTCTGTTCAACTTGGGTCTATTCACTTCTTCTTTCAATGTCTCTGTTCCTTCTATAAAATGGTAATAACAAAATACAGGCCTTATTCAGTCTTTATTCAGTCTTTTTCTTGTAAATAATAAGTCCTGTGGAGCATGATTGTATTTTAATGTGGATGTTCCTGTTCCTAGTTCAAAGGACTCTGACCTTTCTGGTCTCCAAATACTAATATCRTCCAAAGAAGTAAGAAAAGTATATTTAGCATTCTTTTGAAAATGCAGTTTCCTTATAAACTGAAGAGCACCAACATGTGCATTTTAACACTAATGAATATATTTAAACGTCTAGTTGTCTTTTTTTTCTTTTTCCCTCTCCTATCTATATCACTCTGAAATGAAACATATTGAAAAAAAGAAGTGCTTTTCCTTCCCTGTTTTAATGAAACTCAAGTTTCAAGGGGACTGGCCAATTTCCTTCCATTTTCAGAGATAGTTTAACAGCACAGAGGAAAAGSAAACAAACACAAGATTATGATTTTTAATGAAACTTTGGCATTTTAGATGCTAAGTTTAAGTCAGACAATACAGACCAAGTAACTGGGAAAACCTTACCACTCTCAGGTGGTGGAATATTAAACAAAAGTTGTTTGTGGCAGCATGTACTTACCGTCATTAACCCTCCAACGAGGTCACTTGTGTGTGGATCTTCATCTTTCGTCCCCAGTTGTGGAGAATACAGCTCAGTGGTTCTTAAAATCTCTAAAACTCGGTCTAAAGCTTCTGCAACGGGCACAGGACTGCTTTCTTGTGCAGCATTGATGATGTTTATTACCTAGGTTAACAACAGACATGTTTCCAATTAGAAGTGATTTAAGAAAGGACAAGGACTTTAATCAGCTATTATAGAAAACCCATAGCAACTAAATGAGATCTACAACTTCAACTCATGTGCAGGAGAATCAAAGTGAAATCTCTAAAGGGACATTAATAAAGCATTGATGTTTGCTACTGACTTTTGGAACAGTATCATGGCCTTATCGACAGTAATTTTATTAGTTTGTTTGAGACACAATCTCAAAATGCCTTCAGATGGATATAGTATTACCTTCCTCTACGCTCCTCTGTCACTTTATTAAAATCTTGCTATGTCACAATTAGAGAAGAGAGCTTGCAAAGCTGAGTAAAGAGGAAGAGCCCTGACCCTGTCCTTCACACAGGTTGGGCTCTTTAGAGGGAGTCAGGCAGCGGCTGATGCTGGGGAGGACCCTCTGCGAGATACAAGCCAGAGCAAGGGGAGGGCACGGGAATGGGAGAGGGAGCTGCCACGAGGTGGGAGGCCCTGCCGGCCGCGCTCAGCAGTACCTTGGTGATGGGCGCTTCAATTGTCATGGAATGGATCCTGGCCATGGAGGAGTGTCGCCGCTGGGAGCTGCCTGCAGGGAGAGCAAAGCACAGGGAGSGCCCCCGTTTCAGCGGCAAGGCCCAAGGGAGTGGGTCAGCCGAGAACCGTGGCGCGGCCTTCTGATGGGCACAGACTGCCGCGCTTCTCAGAGGGGGTGTACTGCGGAAYGGGCACCCGCCTGCTGCGCTGGGAGCCACTGCAAGGAGATTCTGGGGGAGCCACTGCTACCCACCCCRGAACAGATACACAGCTCAAACAGCCTGGCAAAACCATGGCTTTGTTTTCGTATTCGAAATAAAACATTTAATGAAATATCCATATAAACACTATGCAGGGTTATGTGTTTGTATACTGGCAGCCACATGTATATAACAATTGCACTTCATTTTTTGTAGGATATACACAATTTTGCTAAATAATGCACCAGTATGACAAGTCATAAGTGAGTCAGCTTCTAAGCTGAGGTAAATCAGTGAAGATCCTCTGAAGTGAGACAACTACGCCAATTAAAACAGCAGAGGCTCTAGCCTATTATTTGTTGGAAATTGAAAAACAAACATTTTGCATCATTTAGCAATTTAGTTTCTGTACAGGAAAAGCCAAAATGGGTGTTTCTGAGCAGTTATGTTCAGACACGTCTCTCCTACTCCTGCTTTTGTCATACTCGGACACAACTGTATCCTCACTGCCACAGGCCTATTTCTGCCTTGCACCAGTGCCTGCTGCTAGACTGTACTGAGCTATGCTGTAACAAAACCATGTAAGTATTGACAAAAGTTTCCAATATGCAACTCATCTATCTGGTTTGGGATGATATAATGAAGCACAATACAACACAGTGAAAGGAAAAGAACACAGTAAGAAAATTAACGTCACATCTTTATGGAGAAAAGAAAGAGGTAAAAAATGTAATATTTTGTTAGGATTAAAGCCTGCCATTTCTTCTTGATACTTGTGTTTGATACTTCATACTGAAAGTATCCCAAGAAAGTTGAATCTCATGAAATTACCCAAGCAGGATACTAGGTGACATCTACCCTCCACTATTTGGAAAAAAAGATTCAAAGTTCATGACAATAATGGGGTTGT
Organism: Eudromia elegans; assembly: GCA_003342815.1. NCBI lineage: Eukaryota > Metazoa > Chordata > Aves > Tinamiformes > Tinamidae > Eudromia > Eudromia elegans. Next base: position 2,066,165 of record PTEX01000108.1, read on the forward strand.
TCCAGAAATGTAGAGTCATCCACGGACTGGAGACTTGAAATTATTACAGCATGTGTGCACATGTATATGTGTATATATACACGCATATGYACTTTATATATATATATGTACATATACACACATGTGTATAGAGAAGTAATAATAAAAAAATTAGAAATAATAAAAAAAACCTACTAATGTAACATACCATCACTGCCTCGTGAGGTTGTGGATCTGACATCTAGTGATCCTTTCCTCCTGTCTTTGTGTCTGCAAGTCTGAATATCTGTGGAGAAATGACAGCGTACAGTGACATAACCCTGCCCAACGTGAGCATTCAAGGAACAGACAGAGAAAGGCCGAGAGCTGCTGAGGGCAGCACTCAGTAGATGAGRGTCCGTGAAAGCTTCTCAGATCCCTACCCACTGATGTGGTCATGAACCCCCTCATAATCTCTGGCAAAGAGAACCAAAGTGGGTGTTTTTTTGCACGGGGGAACAAATAGACTCATTTATTCCTCCGGGCAAATATCCCACAATACTGTTAAACCAGTGCAAATACACTTGCTATTGGCTATAGACCAGCCTTGACAACATTCTGAATAGATGGTGTCCTTAATATCTTTAATTTTATCACAGGGATCCACTACCTACAACTGAAATGTGACACTGAACCCAGCACAATATGAACTCTGTGAACAATATGAACCCTAGTGCTGCCTTTTCAAGATTTGGTTGATTTATATCACTCATTTCTAAAACAAATCAGGAAAACTGCATCTACTTTGCTGCCTTCTGAACTGGATTCCTAGTTCATTGCTAACTATTATTTGCTGATTGTCTTGTGCAACCAGAGGTTTTCAGCCAGACCCCTAGCAACTGGCCTCATCTTTCCRCAGGCAAGTCCTCCACTTCTCATGCCAGAAGAGATATGCCATACCTGTCTGAGATTCAGCCTGAACGCGTTCACATGTTTTTTCGGCCTAAAAATCAGCATGAGAAATTCAGTTAGTTAGAATTTTCCCCTTATTTGTAATATTTAGGGCTCAAACTGAAGGAAGGATATAATCACGTTCACTTACCTTATTGTTGTCATTGCACAGTCTACTAATTGACACATAGTGTCTAATCTTTCTGTAGGCAAAAAACAATATGTTAGTTCCCATCCAAATCCCAGCTCTGATTCAGTGCTGATACACAAAATGGGGGATAACAATGTATCAATACAGGACAAATCCTGTTCTGGCAGGGAGGCTCAAGAGGGAATGGAAGAAAAGAAATAATAATAATAAAAAAATCCAACAAAACCCACAGTTCTGCTACACAGGATGGGGAATACAGAATTGGAAGCTTTTTTTTTTTTGGCAAAGACTTCTCTGTTCCTTCCTCTTTCTGTCCACCTCCTCCCCCTCCATTTCCCCATCTTCTTCTGGGCTATTCAAGGATATTTCAGGTATGATATAACTGAAAAATAATGCAATAGTGCAGACAGAATATCCCAAACCTTCCACAGGATTTTATGATAGAGCAGTCAGATTGCAAACTGTAGCCTTGATCACCAGAAAACTTTCTAGGTCAGCTTCAAATGAGCTTAGACTTCTTCCTAAGCACCAATGTATGCAATACATACTGCTCTTACTGGTTTAGCATCGTAATTTAAAAAGATCTTTTCACTATATTAATGGAGAGTAGAGAACATGAGTTATTTCCAAGGGATTAAATCAACTTAAACCACTGTACTTCTRCTAATTAAAAACTGTATTCCCTCTTCTTAAGGTATGCAACAGCCGCATTCAGCTCTGCCTTCATGCCAAGACACACCTTTCTAAACAAGTGTCACACCTGGGGAGCACACACTGTAGAGGGGGTTCTGCAGGACAAAGGGCAGTTCTTTTAGTTAATGCCTGTGCTGCCCTGGAGGGTTTTGAAACTGCAACTGCATGCAGGCTGATCCATTCTCTTACAGGAGGCCTTATTATAAATCTACCCATAACTAATATATTCCAGCGTGCTCTAAATGGTCTGCTCAGGGGCCAAGTGAAAACTGCATAAAAATCAAGACATGCTTAAATAGGATGAGATCTTTTCAGATGAATTTTGACAAGGATGAAAGCACCTAGTAACCTCCTCATAGAAAGGTGCAACAGCCTTGAGGAGGACACCCTTGCAGGGCAGCAGTGGGGCAGGACACAGGTTGGTAAGATGGGGAAGAACAGAATTAGCAGAATAACAGTCATGAGTGAGCACATCTGTATTTTTGGCTTCCTTTTTGAAGCAGATTAGCAGAATTCCTGGAACCAGCATGTACACTTGRTTTTGTCCCAAGGAATTAAATCCAGGGGTCTAAGTCTCCCTTCTTTGCATAAATTTTCCTTAAACTCAGTAACAGGATAATCCCATGCCTGCTGAAAGGAGCTGAACCAAACCGAGCCTTGAATCAAACCTAAGTCACAGCTTCAGCTTTCATACTTACCCTCCCTGTCCGATGACAGGTATTATCTTCACATTTTGCTGTACGCTGTCTCCGTTTTTCTTTTTCACATAGTACATTCCTTGCCATTCCTGCAAAAGAAATTCAAGAGGAAGGAAGTTCAAAATGCAATCGACAACTCGACAAATGCAATCGACATGACTTTCAGGTGYTACCTCCATGCAATTAGAGGTCTCTACACACTTCTTCAGAAATGCCTTCCTCCTAACCTAACATTTTATTTATAAAATTATTTTAACTCCAAATGACCATCTAAACAGCAGCTGAAAACAAGAAATACACTGTTGCTCTGCACAGCTGAGCCTTCCAGCTCCCACATGTGCCAGGCGCTGGGTTGGAACCCTACCTAGGTCTCCTCCTCTCATTCCTGGCCACCAGTGACCTGTCCACAGCACTGGTGTCTGCAACCTCCCCCTGACAAGCAGCCTTGTCTACACAGATCTCCAGCCCTAGAGATGCAGAACTGTGAGGGTGTTTTTCAAATGGCTGCAAATTTTGATCTGAGCATCTAAAAAGCATCAAATGATTAACATTTGATTCCATATTACATACACACATAATGCTAAGTTTCATCAAGTAAATTGTCTTTCAGTTGAGTCCATCAAGCTTTGGATGAGAACTTTTAGCATATGTGAAAATACCTTCACATGCCACAGATCTATCTGCGTCAGGCTGACAGTTCCCTCAGCCAAGCAGGCGAGAGCACAGGTACAGAGGGAACAGTTTTGCATTTATTCCAACGGAGCGAACAAATAAAGACTGCAGCCCACAGAGCCGGTGACAGGCTATGCAGAAAAAATATGAAGGCTTTTCCAAGGATCTGTCAGAGGAAAGGGCTGTGCACAGCAAATTCGGAAACAGACACAGCCTCTCCTCCAGTGAGCTGCATGAGGAATATAAATGAGGACAAAGCAAACGTCACAAAATCCAATGCTCTCATAATTAAAAACATGCGCATCAATAGCTCACTGCCAACCAGCACAAGGCAGAAATGAGTAACAGATCTTTAGATCTTTACAACCAGGTGATAAACAGAGAATATGCACCCAGGCATGAAGTCCTAAGGTGGTGACTGGTTAATTCCAGCACTGGAGGTGCATCCTGCCCAAGACAGGTTGCTATGTCATCCATAGTCAACAGACAGACTTCTCAACTTGTGAATTTCTAAAACCTGTGAATCTGTGGTAGGAAATGTGTGAGGAAAAAGGTCAGCAGAATTCTGGGAAACAGGAGGCCCCAGCCAAACTCTTGCTGGTATATAAAGTTCTCACAGGGACACTACTTAAACATATTTTAAGAACACCATATGCTCTCTCACAGAGCCTTGTCAGAAATCCAGCAGAGATAAGCTACCTTGCAAGACACGTCTTCACTCAGGATCATTTTTATGACTAAATTGCTGCCACATGAAGTGTTCAGGGTCTTCTACACGAGCTGGTGTGCCAGGATCAAATGCAGATCGAGAACCAYACACAGACAGTTTTTTTAAAAAAAAGAAAAAAAAGAGGCACTTCCAGGCCTTATACACCATCCCAGAAATTAACCCTGAGGCTTAGGACTTCATTCAGCAGGCCRTGGTATTCATCTGCCCGCTGAAATGATCCACTTGTGCAGAGCAAGGAACACTCCAGCTCAGCCTTCCTTTGAGATCTGGGGCTTCTTGCACTGGACAGCCAAGTCCAGCGAGCTACTTACAGGTAATAGAGCAAGTGAAAAGAAATGGAACACGTCAGGGAAACAATCTCACAGAAAGGAGCTCCCAGTCKAGGCAGGAATTGCCACAGACCGTTATCACAGAGCTTGATTGCTCTCCCACTCTCTCTATAAAGGTATCTGTCTCACAAATAGTTCCCAAGGAGCGAGAGGATGCGCGCGGCTCGCCTGATTTATCGAGAGCTATCTGTCTCACTTTAGAAAGAGGGAGACTGYGATGAAGAGCTTTGTGTCAAGCTGCAGAGATCAGAGGCATCCAGAACTCCAGCCAGAGAGAAATAGAATGGCACAACTCATCATCACAGATGTGATCTGAATCAAGAAACAAACACATAAAGAAAGTACAACCTGGTTCTTAACTCCTCACATATGGGTTAGTGAAAATGCCTTTCAGTAATTCTGGCTTCTTGTAAATTTTAGCCAGCTACAGTAACAAAAAGTGAACTTGCAGAGGTTTTCATTTTTTTGCTTGTTTTATGGCCAAGAGAAAGAACAGAACCAAGCATTGCTGTGCTCCCTCCAATTAGTGATTTTGGGGTACAACATCTGTCAGCTTTTGTTTGCATCTTTGTCAGCAGAAGAAGGAAAATACTGCAAGAATTCATCTTCCCACATTTCACTTCAAAAACAKATGCAGACTTTCCAAAGGTCAGTTTAATTAAAAATCCCGCTTCTCATTATTTTTGTTATTTGGCATGTTTGTTCAAACCAAAAAAAGCCAAAATCAGAGGAAAATACCATAGAATACAGTTGGCTTTTTTGGTATGTTATAACCTACTGTAATTAATACGTAGGTGACTTCTAATGCAAAGCAGTCTTACAGTTAGGACATCAAGAAATCACAGTATAAACACATGGAACAAGTCAGAATCATCAAGTTAGGCACCTCAGAAAATGCTGAAATATCTTGACTTAAATSATCTCAAACCAAAGCACCTTCCAAGGGCTGGAGTATTTCAAAGGTTATTCCATACAGTCAAACTGGACCTGCCTTGTAAGAACTTTATTTGTAAAACCTTTTTTTATCAATATAAAAATGAAGCTACATAGATTGCATTCTATAAAACATTTCAATGGTAAATAAAAACAATATGTAAATAGAACTGTCCGCTTAAAACAGTCCAAGTTGATCCAGGTAGACAGGTTTTAAGTATTTCTTTTGCCTTCACAGTTGAAGTCCTACAGCCAGGAGTAAAATATGGTACAAGGGAAGTGATGGATTAYGCTTAATTTCTATCATTCATAGACTAAGACACTTCATCATTATTAAAGACAATTTATCAGCACACTAAAATACCAAAAATTCTAYCACTTCATATCTGGAGAATTGATGTTGTAGTTTTAAAGTCTCACATGTGCAATGTATTTGAATTATAACTTAATAAATACTCCATCCTAACACTAGCTTTCTGCTGCACATATTTCAGCCAGGCAGCAGAGGGCTGAAGCATCGGAATCCAAGCTCTTGGAGAGTGATGGATCTCTTCCAAATGGCCAATACACACACAAGTGCCTGACACCCTCGTGTAGAGACGCACTCACGCTCTGTACCCAGACCGAGCGCGGCTTTTGCTGATGGGCACTTGTGTGAGTACCTCGATTCACACCRCGTGACTCATCCCAGCTCTGCACCGCTGCTTTCGCATCACTGCCGGGACATGCTGAGCACCGTGATTCATGTGAGCGGCTCCCTGCGCCGTGTCAAGAACGTGGTGCTTCCCAGCAGACAGTCAGTATGACCCAATTAGCTGCCGTGACTCAGGGATGAGCACAGGCCATGACGCATCTGCAAACCCACCAATTCCCACATCTCTCTGTGCCACCTCCATAATCCATCTGCCTATAGGGGTACGGTGACACATACATTTGGTGACATCAGAAGCATTTACACTCTGTTGTCAGGATGCAAATGGGAGCTCCTAGATACATCCCCACGCTGGTGCCACAATAACGTTCCCAAAGGGACGTCACAGAGAGACCAGGCCAGTGGCGGTGCCTCTGCGATGACATCCCTGAAGCCAGCTGCACTTTCTCAGTGCAGCTGAGAAACATTCCCAAGGGACATCCATTAGAGAGCTCCTGTGCCATTAAAAAGTACAAGATGTTGGCAGCAGACACCGCCTATCACTCCCAGTGACATTGCAAATGTCTCCTCTGGTGCTTTTACAATCTGAGCACACAAATCAGCTTCCACATTTCATGCTGAAATATTCTTAAGTGATTCATTTCTCATTTGCATCTCTCTGGATATATTGCAATTTCTCATTTTTTTTCTTACTATTCCCACACCTTTTGCAACATACAGCATATGTGATATGCTGAAGAAACATGGTAAGGCACTTCTTTTCATGAAATACATAGCTTTTCCAAGCAACTGAGAGGAATGAGTCCTTGAAAAAAAGCATTTTTGATTTCTTCTTGCTTGGGTAAGAAATTTGCACATGCCATATACCTGTGAAGTCAGTTATGTCGCGTGTCATCCCTGGAAAATGTTAACTTTTACAGGTAGTAAATTATAAGTGAAATAGATAATACTATTACTCACCTTTCCTATCTTTATGCAGGAATTTATAGTATCTAGGAAATCCGTTTTTTTTTCATTTACAGGCACTTCTGTTAATTCCTTTCCTATTAATTCACCTATTTGATAGCCCATCACTGTTTCAAATGCAGGATTGAGGTACTGTGAAATGAAAATTAAAAAAAAAATCAACAGAATACTTCAAGTGTAACAGAATTCCTATTTGGTAAACCTAGAGATCTGTCTCTCAAGCTGAGCTAAAACTCTGTATATACTGCTTCTAAGAGAGATGCCTAAGTAATTTCCCTTTGTGAAGCAAAAAACCAGAAACACTAGCAATCCTGCAGAGTCTGTGCATGTGAGCAAAGAGAGGGAAATTACAGAAAAAGCTGGGTATTAGATACCCACAGAGTTAGGACAGACAACATGAATTCCTGAGAATTGAGCTCTTGAACCTACAAACCTCCTGCCTATCTCTGTTCCTAACAAATACAACTTAGATGCTGGAATTCTATAGGAACAGTAGCCTTAACCACTCATCAGTTCCCTGTTTTCCTGCACATCCACCCCCACTCCCCTGTCCAGGCAAAGCCCAGCCAAGTAGAATACTGCAGTTCAGCACAATTTTGTGTCTCCTGCCCTACAAAGGTTAAGGCTAGTACCTATATCCTACACATTAATGACCTCTCACTAGCAGAGTCACAGACAGGGATCCTGTAACATCTGAATGCACCTACTTGTAATGTTTCAATGTGACAGAACAAAAAGGGTGTCAGTGGATGCTCTCTGCTCCTCAAATTTCTTGTGTAGCCTATGAAGGAAGAAATCCCTGCCTGCTCCAGGACTCTTCCATACTTTGGTTTTATTCTGGAGCAAGTGCAAAATTTGGTCTAAATATATATATATATATATATACACACACACACACATATATATGTAGTTCCAAACAACTTCAGGACAAGGTAAATTATTTTTTAAAAGGAGATGAGGCACAGCCTTTGAAGAAATTACCCCTGCCAGGATAAAGTCACTCCTCACAGTCTTTGTAGCTAGGGRCGGAACTAGATGATGTTTTTCACGACTGAAAACATGGTTTATTCTGCTTTTTAAATGAAATTTGTAAAAAAAAGGATGATATGTTAAACAGTTGGCCAAAGAAACATGATGAATCAAACAGTATCAGATTACTATAAAAGCTGTGTCCTACTTTTATTTAAATAGAGCACCAATTCGATTTGGTTTTGAAGAATATCAAATTATCACATGCTATCTTTGGAGAAGAATGCATGCAAGCCATTGGTTGCATTCATCCCTGTTATAAAATAATAATAATAATAATAATAATAATAATAATAATAATAATAATAATAATAATAATAATAATAAATAATTAAAAAACACCCAAGGGGGTAAACTCTATTGTTTCAGAGAAAACCTTCTTTAAAACAGACTTGGTTTAGGCAAGATATTTTAAATGGAAGAAATTCTACTCTGCACCTAAATTCATTCTAACCTCTTTTAAGCCATTAGGTTAGGTTCAAATATTGTACCATAAAAAAAGAGTAACTGCAATTGTGGATGAAACAAAATACAGTCAGCCCACAGAGCAATTTTCTCTACTTATAGAAATGACTGGAACAAACCTGTATTACATGGTCTTCACTTGTGATCTCAATGGCTTCTTGACTTTTCTCTAATGCTGTAAATAATGAATTACAAGCCCTGTAGAAAAAAGAATTTAATCTACAGATTTAATCCGCATAATTCCTACTGTATATGATAACAAGTTATTTTAACTCCATTTTGAGTACAGATGTACTTTAATGATTAACATATTTCTTTTGCTAATGGACATTTTATAATTAATTAGCATACAGTAAAATAAATATTATTTTAAATGTGTGGGTGAATTGGCATTTATGATGTTGGTGTTTTCAGTAAAATTACCTCAGTTTGAATTGTGCCCGCACCTCTCCATGTTCCAGCTGAATAAGCTCATTGTAACAGGCCATTGCATTAGAATTTTCTACATATCTCTGCAAATAAAAGGTTAGAGATATTCATTAACACATTTCTGTCCGTAAGTGTAAGAAGCTGCTTTCTTTTGCTTGCTAGACARGCAAAATATAGTAGACATGCCAGAAAATAACATTTTATAGTGCAAGCAGTGTGAGAAGGTTATTTATTGGGACTTCAAGAAAAGTCCTCAAGATACTACATTTGGAAAAACTGACAAATTCATAAAAAAAGAAGGTATAGCAATAGGGTGCAACCAATACATTGCGTTTCTGCAACTGTCAGCATGATCAATGGTTAAGGTACCCTACTGTGAATGAAGCTTTCATGTTATTAAAACAAAAATTAAAATGATATCTGTCTCAAGTCATCAAATCTGATATAATTATGAGTTTCAAATTGCTAATACTCTGAGATGCATGGGTAAGAGGTGGCAAAACTTCCAACAAGTATATTTGCAATGGGACAGATATTAATTCTAGACCTTGTATAAGAAGCTCAGCAGCACTGACCTCAATACCTTCTCGGATATTTTTCTGAAATATCTACTTTTTACTAGGAATTAACCTTCATGTTAAATCTTTGCTCATGCTACACTGCCAAGGGCAGTTATTTAGTTATGTGCTCTCTGCAACAACTCCTTACATGTAAGTACAGTTATTCTCAGTCTTACTACAAGCAAGCAAATAGTTGCAAACAGACTGCAATGGCTCTGAATCACACTGTAAATTCTGTACTTTTTTCCATTTTCAGCTTAATGCAATGAGGAATCCACTTAACTGATGCACAAATAAGCACCTTTCCTCCTTAATTGGAATAGTTGCCAAGGAATAGACTAATTTTTAACACTTTGCAGGTGACTCTAAACATCMGATAGCAGCACTTGACAAGGTCTGAAGCCTGTTTACATATTGAATTGGCTTTTGATGGAAGAGATTTTCCACAGTATATTCTGTTGTTCCCTGAAATCTACTCTTTGCTCTGCTACCATGCATAYTGAGCCCTGCTGCTGTCTATTCTCTCTTTTTAAAGCAGTCAATGCATCATATACTTCTTTCGAAATAAATATATAATGTAGAAATATCTGAATATCACTTCTTATGTTCCTGAGAAACTCTGGCTACTTAGTAAGCATCACTCCTTCTATTGGTGTAAAAAATTGAGAACTAGGTAACAACAAGCAGCATAAACAAGATTTCTGGATTTGGTTACTGACACAAATGCTCACTGACAGCCAAACCTCTGAGTATCTTGCCTGAGAATTCAGGAATATTAATCTCGTGGATTACAAGGCATACATACCCTTGTGAAGCCAGCAGTGATCAGGGGCATTATTGACGACTCTTCGCGATCGCTGTGCCTTTTAAAGAAGGAGGATAAAAGCTATTTTATAATCAGCTCAGCACCAATTTCACAAGCCATTAACATTCCTGTAGGCAGTAAGCATACTATAGGCTTATATGGTTAGATTCTTTTAGGATTAAAAAATTATATCACATAATCCTGCTGTTATGGATATATATATATATACACATTTTTTTTAATTAAAAAAACTATCAAAATAAAACCAAGTCAACATTTTTCTATTTTCTATTTGAAAGTAATCAGTTTCTTGCATCACAAAAAGCAGAAATGCTTGAAGAAAAAATAATTAGCTAGACTGCTAACTATGCTTTACTTTTCTGCACTGGATTCTTTGTTATATTGTCCCTAGTTAAAGATGCACTTCAAAGTCTACACCAGTTTATCTAAGTATATCCAGTCTTGGGTGGGCAACTCCAGTTGCTTGAATGAGGAAGGAATTTCTAGTGTTGACCCAGTGTTTTCTCCTAGGTCACTTTTGATGGTATTTGCTAAAACAAGGTACCTGACAAACTCGGCTATTCTAATTGTTAGAAGACACTCCAACTCATGCGAATGTGTGGATGGAATCTGGAAGCAAGGTCATTATATTAGATTTCTGTAAATAAGCAGATGGAAGCTGGTCAAGCTTAGCAGTTGGCACAATAGCTTTAACACACTTTTACCTTAATTTTCAGATCTTTTGACACCTTTTGKTTTTGTTTTCCATATTTTTTTTTCTCCTGCATTAACAGGCCAATGCTTAGACAAACAAAAGGTTTGCTCAAGATCAAGAGAGGAGATAAGTGCAGCTGTCAGAAAAGTATCCCTGTTGCTCATGCCAACTATCTGGAAATGCTGCCCCCTAAAAGTACAGGGGACGCTGGGGAYATTGTCAGGGAACAAAAAGCCCAAACAAAATGCAGAGCAAGAAATGAGGGAAGACGAGCCCCACAGGGGGAACCTCCACATGCTATTAGCTAAATMTTGGTCTTTTCCACAAATACACTTCTTGCAGACAGAAGGGAAATGCTATCTTAAGATAGCTAATTTTTGCCTTTTGTATCACTTCAGTAAGAGGCAATTCTGACTCTGGAAGTAACTGTTACCATAGCCATAAGATTTTCTGACACAATAAAGATTATACTCCCAATGCAATTTATTGAAATGTTTAATTAGGGTCTTTCACACACTCTGGAGGGTAGTAGGAAACAAGATTTTTAAAGGGAAATTTTAACACCGCAGAATTGGTTTTCTTTTTCTTTTTTTTTTCTCTCTCTCTGAGAAATAGAAAGTTTGAAAATTGTCCTTTGAGGAAATTGTTCTGAATTATTTTATTTCATCCCAAACTAACTTTATCACATTTATTACCTTTATATAATTTTATGAGGTAAAGGTTATGTTTTCAGTGGGAGGAGGAAGAGGAAAAACACGTACTGCTCTACTAGCATGTCATAACATAGTCTGTTCGACTTTATTTTAAAAATTTCTAAGGTCAAGTGCTAACTAACACTGATAAAATTGTACCACTTTCTTTTGTAAATCAACAGATCTATTTGTGCTTGGATGAATCAGATTGAGACACAAACCTAGAGGGATTCAAAGAGTTATTTCCAAGAATGCAAAAACATAAATCTATAAGGCAGTTCCACAGGTCAGGACATGGCGTTGTGGAGGTTGCTTGAGTCATGCTCTTAAAACCTCCAGTGATGAGTAGGAAAAGAAAAAAGAAAAAGCAAAGTGTGACCTATTCAGTAAAAAGTGGAAATCAAAAATCCTGTCCCTGTCCTGTGGCCAAGGATGGTGAAAATCTGCACAGTATAAACATATCACCAGCAAAGTAAGACAGATTAATATAAAAAAGCTAATGTAATATTTGCTTTTACAGTGATCACATGTGCAAATAAAGATGTGAATATTTACCTTCGAACTACACCAATAATGACTGTATTTTCTGAGGCTTTAGTTGCTCTGATAGACCTTTAAACAGAAAACAAGATCATTTAGCACTTTTTAAGTTCACATTTCAACAACTATGACTTTATAGAATCTTCACATGGTATCACGTCAAAAAAAAACCCTCTTTTAAGTGCTTTATTTTAATACAAAACAAAAAATCAAATCCAAAGCCTGCTGGATCACTAAGAGAGAATTAATTTAGCAATGTCTGAGACTCAACAGGGAAAAAAAGGGGGGGCAGAGGAGTGCATATTAATCTAAATCTTAACTACTCTCAGTGGGGAAATAGAAAAATTTCTCCTCTCTGCAGTTGGCCCAAAGCTCATACAGACATTGCRTGAGCAGCAGTGGACTCATTTGAAGGACTGGCCTCACTCAGTTAACAAGTGTTTTACTTCATTCTGGGACAGCATGGTAAAAATGTTACAAGAGGAAGACTGCTATCTAGTCCTTSCCTGACAAAGATCTTATCTTACTACTTTACTTTAACAAGGAGAAAAGCCTTTGCCCCAGTGCCCTAAACCCACTAGTCACCCACAACACATAATCCGCCCCCGTCGCTCTCATCCCACAGCCTGCTATTTAGTCTAGACACATTCTCAAGGGATATTTCACTGGAAAGTCATCAAAACGAGGCTCCACTCCTCGTCAAGTCTCCATGGAGAGGCAAAAAGCAAAATCCTTTCCTCCTTTTTCATACTTTCCAGCAACGCTGCAAGTATTTTTGGAGTTGGTTTGCAACTTTGCTGTTTATAGCAGATATCTGAATAWTGCAGACATGGAAGTGTGAACACAAAACACTGCCATTCGAATCTGGAGTTATTCAACAGAAAGACGAATTTCCAAAACTTCAGAATGCAAACRGCTAATAAAGGGAATGTATTCGTGAAACTGTTTGATAGTACATGTCATCTTTGCAGATAATTATWCATGTTAACATGGAATAGGCATTTGAAAAAAAAAAAGATTATGGCAACTAATTTGTATGCTGAGGTTCAACAGTACCACAGATGCAGTCTCACACTCTAGCACCCAAAAAATCTGTATTAGATAGATTCCAYAGAAATGGTCATACAATATCAACAGACCTTTCATGATGTGTTAATTATATAAGCTTATCAATTACACCAAAACAGTGCTTACTTGCATAATGATTCTGCATCAAAATATCTGGAATGTCTGTGGTCAATAATGATAATTTCATGGTGTTTCTCCAAAAAACATTCTAGTGCAGATTCAGGTGTCCTGGCAATATTACACCGAAATCCAGCCTTCTCACATGCCCAGCAGAACCCATTACTCTGGTTATCTTCTTTGGCAAACACTAAAAGTACCTGGTTCAAGGCAAACGGTGAATCATTACAAACAAGCTCTATTTATAGAATAGACTCTACAATTTTGCCTGTTTTTAACATTTTTGTGAAAGCAGCTTACAGGGCTTAACTCCGTTTTTAACAGACTTTCTTTTTCAGACTATAGCATTATATAATGGTCTCGATACAGAGGTGTTTCAAGGGAATAAAATATTCTACCTGAATCATTTATACCCAAATGTGATGAATAGCTTTGGAAAGTAGATCTCTTCTTTAGCTACTGAGATAGCTCAAGCAGCCAGTTGGGACTAGATGTCTATGTTTCAAACTGTGCAAAAAAAAGCAGGAAGTCTATGATTCTTCACTGAAATTGTCTATGATTTTTGTGTGGCTTTTACCCTTCTTGTCAGAATCCTATTGCAACACAGCCCCCTGCAATACTCATCAAAGCACAATTAATTTCATGTGAATTAATTTTTAATGTGCTTCAATGGCATAAAGCGTCCTTTCCTTTTCATGTCATCCTAGTTCCTCCAAAAACCACTCATTCCAACCCCTTCCCTGAGGCTTCTGGGGACTACAGACAAGCTGGACAAGACAAACTCAGGCCAGAATGAAAGCTTGTGCAGGATTTAGATGAGAGAAGGTGACTGTTACTGCTAACATAGATCTGGAAGCCAGACTAGGTTATAGTCATCTATAACCTAGTATTTGCTGTCTTATAACTTGTTGTGTAATTGCTAGTAACACAAATCTTTGTCTTTTTAAAATCAGCACAATGCCTAATATGGCAAAAAATATGATACAGCCCAATTTCTTCTGAAATATTTCAAATTCTGGATGGAATGTGCTACAGAAATAAGGATGAATGTAAAGTCTGCTAATGAAGACTTCCACTGAAGTGATCACGATTTGCATCAGGGTAATAATTTATGGAAGAAATTTCTTTTGTCTGAAAGAAAAGTCAGAATGGCAGAATACAGATCTACGTTAATGCTGCTTGTGGATGAGTCAGTATATGCAGTCTTTTGGGAAAGACAGATAATTAAATCAGCGCTTGGCCTATTGTCTCATGACACCAAACTTTCAGTAATTTAATYGTACCATACTTAGATATATGTATTTTGGTCAAACAATAATGCAGAGCATGTGTAACTCATGCCACATCCCACGGCCGTTTATCTTCAGGATAATTTGAGGAATGCCAGTGTTGGTTACACTTTGGACCAGGTTGGTGGAATGTCTACCAGTAAATCTTAATGTTTCCATGTAGTGCATATTTTTGTAAGAATGAAGGACTTTGTACCCATTTAGTTCAGATTCCTTTTATAGCAACCTGCTAAACTGTTTGCAATAACATATCATAGTTTGGGCTATATTTAGTGAAGTTAATTTATAACACTCTTAGGAGTGGAAGAATGGTTTTCAGCAATAGCATAGAACAGTCAGCAGGTCTGGGCTGGATGATCGACTTTGGCACCAGTGTGATGTTACCTAACTATGACTTCCCGCAGTCTTGCCAGTAGAGGCATAATTAGTAGAATTTGAGTGATCTGTGGCTGGACAAAAACAGTAACATCATTAATAAWGATAAAAGAGGCAGAAATATTCAAGAAATATTTCCAATTTATAATTGGAGAATATTTGGATGAAATGTGTCTTAAGATGCAATGTTTGATGGTAAGTAATATGTCTATTCTGGCAATAGTTCAGGAGGATGTTGAATTGCTGTTCTTCAAGATAAATCTCCAAGATTTAAAATCAGCAGGACCAGATAACTTCCACACAAGAGTTTCATCCAAGAGGGGAATTAGTGACTCAAGAACAGCTTGGACYGCTAATAGTTCAGTATTTCTTGGGATATAAGAGAGTTCTCGGAGGTTGCCCAAGGGATTTATGTATATACAATYCTGACACCTATCACAAAGTAAGTGGACAGCTGTCATAAAACCTTTATTAACAAAGAGATAAAGGAGGATGTGAGCAACAATGAATAAAAAGCTTTGCCAAGTTTACAATATCTTACGATGATATTGCAGAATAAGAGTAACAACAATGATGTAATAGAGTTTGACAGGACATTTGCCTTAGTGTGATATGGGATTCTGAGAAATAACTACCTGTATGATACAAAACATAGCAAACATTAAATTGATTACAAGCTAAGTGATAGTAGAAAGAGCAGTAGAAAGCTCTATTTTTATAACTTTAGAGATGTTTGAATTAAGTTTTGGAGGACAGTCGCATTTTTTAAAGTTAACTTCTATGTTGTTTTAGAAATTAAGATTTCAGATTAAACTGTGAAATGTATTACCTGAAGTTGATCTTGATGAAGTCTCATAGGGCCAAACTGCACATCTGTTACTGGTGCCTAGAAAGAATGAAAAGAGATGTTATGAATAAATATGCACATCTATGGAAGAGGTAAAAATAGCTACATTAAAGATGACATTTACCACTGTCTCACAGACACTTTGTTATCATTATGAAGCTGCTTCTTCATGAAGATCGTGTTCAGCTTTTGGAAATTCATATTCAAAGCAGAGTTAACAGGTACAAAGTAGCATGCTATATTCCAAGTCTTATTCCAAGTCTTTTTTTTATTGTTACTTTAAACATAAAGCAATGCATTAGTCATGAATGTTTAGTAGACATATTGTTATTTTTGTGTATCCTCCGTATTACTTTAACTGTTCACAGAATCACGGAAGTATTTAAAAATGCTTTCTCTGAAATAGCATAAAAACCCCCAAACATATAATCTACAGGAGAACAGTCAAAATACAATACTTTTAGAAATTCACATAGATCATGTGCCTGAGATTGATACAAAAACACATTTAATTTCTCGGATGCTGCTTCGCTCCCTTCTGCTCTACACCCCTCAGGCACCCAGTGGAAGTTTCTGACCGTGAGACACTCGCACTTGGCACACACGTGTTCAGCACACGACTCTGTATGAAATGCCCGGCAAAAATGCCATCATGCACGCCACGCTTTCCACGTGCCACTGATTTCCACTGTCCACATAACAGGCAAACAATTAGCTCAGGATCCAAGCTCCGGGYTGGGATCTTCCCCTCTCATGTCCCACTCTAACCAATGGTGCTCAACAATCAGAGGTGCCTTTATTGCAACTGGTTCTTTGATACCATTAATCATTAGCGACCAGCGTCTGGAGCGCGCGCTGGTGAATGACTCTCCAAGGGAATGGGAAGTACTCAGCACATAAACACAGAGGGAGGCTCTGCGGCATTCTGCAGGTTAGAGCCCTGTGAGGCAAGTGTCTGTACCTTTATGTGCTTAAGAGCGTTTTAATTGCTTTTATTTCAGAAATGAAATCTGGAAATCAAGAATAACAGCATTGGCGATTCAAAAAAGCAAACAGACTTCAGCCAGCGGTCCTTACATGCACAAACTCTTCAAAGGTATCTGGAGTAAAAAAACAGGAGAAAACTGCTTCCAGCATAGAAAATATCCCTGGATTCATATGCACAGGGAAAAGAWGTAGGGAGCACAAAGGTAGCATTTTTACATTGTTGTTTTCCAAAGTAAAATCACATCTGAAGAGTAGATTTATTCCTTTGCAGTCTAAATTTTTTTCCAATAAGTAATTTAAAAGAACCATCAGCACATCCCACATGCCACAGAAAAATCTCTCAAAATTACACACTATTGTTCCTGTGACTTTATTGCTCCATCACCMAGCCCTGAAATTTACTCTTGCATGATTTTATTTATTTATCAACTTGGAGTTCATCAGTGTAGCTTTAAATGAATGGGAAGCATGAGTCAAGGAAAAACACCAACATTACGCCTGCAAAACAATCTGGAAACTGGTATTTGCCTGTGTTATTTAAGGGGGCTGATGTTAAAATGCCATGAAGGGGGTTCAGATTTACTCTCCCAGGCAATTCTCGATTGGATTGGCTTAGTTTAAACACTCTCCAGGCAATTTTTCTAATTTCAAGACTGAAAATCTTTCTTCAGTAGGAAAAATTAAGCTGCTTTATTGCGCCTTTTGGCTCATCATCCAGCTATAAAACATCTTCACCAGAACACAGCAGATACTTTTACCAATGAGGCACAGGGCCAAATTCAGCTTTTTTCACCACAGTGTTACTGGTTTTGCAGCACTAACAGTACTATCTATTTAATACAAATCATTAGGATTTCAGCAGAAAAACCCAAAGGATGGGGAGGGAGCAMATCCATTGAGCAAGAGATGCCATTTTTACAGTCACTCCCTTGACCATAACCACACTTCCAAATAAAATACTGAAATATTTATTTTRTGCGCTCCAGCTGCCAGCACAAAGCAGTAAGTGTTTTCAGATTCACCAGGAGATGGGTCTCAGGTACAAGATTCAGTCCCAGAACTCAAATTCTCTGTAGTTTGAGGATGTCTAAAATGACTGTTCCTAGTCCACGTGTAGCAATAAGAAGATAAACACAGCATCGCTAGTCAGTGCTTTTCAGATACTTTTTTTCTTTAAAACTTTGTGAACGAACACTCATCAAAGGATTAAAAGGCTGGCGATGCAGTCCAGCACAAACCTGAGCATCTCCTACTCCCAGAGGCCCAGTCCTACCACGAGCAGACATCATTCAGTCAGGCTGGACCTCAAAATTCACACTTTGAGCCAGGCACTGTCATGTGCAGCCTTGCTTAGGCTAACACCACGTTTCATCACGTTTTGAAGGGCTCTTAGACACAGCCAGACGCTGCTCAGGCTGAACACAAAACCCCGCTCCATGGAAGTGACAGGCTGCCTCACTGCAATCATAAGATTTGCTCTACAGAGAGTTCACACACTCTGGRAAACACTTTCATGCCAGCAACCTGTGGCCATTTCTGCACTGAAAGTACCTGTGTATGCACCATTTAAGCCYAAGTTACAAGCTATGCCCAAATGAGATAAACTGTCTTGTTACATGTTAACTCACTGTCCCGAGTAAAAGAAAAACCCTGTTCTGCATCTCAGCTGAAAATTTGGCAGAGTCCAGTTAATTCTTATTCTTGCTGAAAACTGCTCTAACAACCTGACTAACCATTTCAGCTTTATATATGTATCTGGCAGCACTGAGAAATAACCTGCTCGTTAAACTCTGTGTCAGAAATCATGTCACTGTCAGGGCTTCCGCAAGAATTAGCAGAAAATCTCGACTACAAGGGAACTAAACGAGCTTTAAAAACACTGCCAATGGCATCTAATACCTCTAATGCAAGCTTTAAATAAAATCAAATCCAGCCAATGCTCACACATGGAATTACCGCACAAACACATTCGTAGCCTCTCACACATTCTGCTACTTCTCCCTTGAAGAACATCYTCACTTAGCAAAAGAGAAGCACACACTTTCACAGATTGACTGGTACACAGGCCAGCCTTGCCAGGTGGGCAAGAACCCATAACAAAGAGTACAAGAGAGCAGGGCTAAAGCCAGGTGTAGGTTCTTGGCACTGACCACAACTGAGCTGTTTCTTGCCCAAGAGGCAYGGTGCAACTGCAGGAGTCACTAGAGCATCTGCACATGCAGCACTGAGTTCAGAATACGCTGACTATCCTGACTACAAAGTCTTTAAAATTCCTTCTGACAACACAGCCTTGGAGGGATGCCTATTGCTCAGGGCCAGGAACTGAATCCGACAGGGTGAGGAAGATCCTGCTGCAGACCCRACAGCTTTGGGAGCATGGCCTACGCTCACAACAGCCCCACTGCTGCTCCGCCCCAAGGACCAAGGTTCGCATTAGGGCTCACRGGCACCAAAGGAAAAATGAGAGAATAGACTATGATAATAATTAATCCTCAGCCTTCTGAAAATGCAGTCCATGGACAATAAAACATGCCAAAAAGAGACTGCAACCGCAGCCCAGTTCTTCCGCATTCAGGGAGCGAGAGATGTCGTGCAAAGCAGGCTGCAGACAAGGAACCTGCAGGTAGCTTTAACTGCAGCTTGGTTACGCCAGCATTAAGTGTTTAATCCCTYTGCTGATGGAGACAGCAGATAATCTACTACAGGCTGCTTTCAAGGCTCATACACAGTAAGCACAGTCGTTTCACATTCTCTGAACATGCTCAGCCAYGGCTGCCTACAACTGCTTTTTCTAAAGCTTTGCCCTTCCTATTTGAACAGCATCTTTTGTGCCCTGTCAAACCAGTCCTGACCCTGGCACAAGGTGAGAACCCTCTCAAGGCAACAGGATGAGCCACGTAAGCATATCTGCCAAGGTGGAAGTCTTTCTYGGACAGCTGCGCCCAGCCTAGCACAAGGCTTGCTATGAATGATCCGCGTGCTGCAGCCACTACGTCGCAAACACTGAAACTGCTGATTGAAATACTTTGCGTTTCCAATGTCCGGACATAAGTGAATGTTTGGTAAATAAAAACAATTGGAATRAGCTTAAAACAGACAGACCCAAACAACTGTGACTGATCTGATTAAAGTACAACCAACTCAACATTGACCTGACATAACCTGCTAAAGTACTTCTCGCTGTGAGTCATTTCTCACATCTTACCAGAACCGAATATAAAGGAATGGTCTGTTCACGAGTGCTGCACCTTTTTTCCTCCTTTAGTGAGAAAAACCTTAAATGAGTTTGCTCAGTGAATAAATGTAGTAGGGACTAAAGGGTGGAAAYGAAGCCAGTTTGATGCACACACTCACTATGGTGATGAACTGCTCGGTCAGAGTGTGGGACACATCAAAAGAGGTGGCATCCCGCAGGTTTCCTGTTTGCTGCAGTTCTCATATCTTGGCTTGCTCCAAAATGCCTCTTTTGCCAGGACTAATTGGAGAGGAGAGCAAACCTCCTAAAAGGGCAGAGTCAGCCCCCCACTCCAAACCCTTCAATGTTAACTACCATGTTCCTGCTAGGGACAGGCAAACCCACTGCATCTTGAGGCTGTTTTTCTTAAATCGCTKCTTTTCTGATGTTTCTGCAGGATGTCTCTGCACAGCCCACGCTCAGGCGAGCCCAGGCTGCTGTGGGAGAGCCACTCGCACCGATGAGAGGGGGCTCCTCTCAAACCTCCTCCCCAAACCAGGCTGAGTGCTCCYATTCCTCCCCGATGAGCAGCAAGAAGGATTTCTGCTCGTGCTGCTTCTCTCCTCTTCTCCAAAGTAGCGCTTGCAGGGGAAGATGTGGCCACTCATTCCCCCCCCAACTGAATTGGACAAAAAAGTGACAACATTCACCAAGCAGATTAGCAATGGAAACTCTTGCTGTATGGCTGCTACCTGCCCTGTGCAGGCAGACAACAGGAGGAATAWTTCTGTTAATAGTTTAATGCTAAGTAACTGCCTATTCCAATGATGACTTCAGGCTGAAGGCTCTGACTCATCCTCACTGACACGGATAACCACAACAACTAAATGCGGGGCTTTAGCACTGCTCTCAATGGACTCCCGCCAGCAAAATTCATCATTTTACTTGGATCAATATTTTATCACAACACAACGTGTTTTATTTTGTTTTAAAATATATMCCTAAGTTCTTGACTAGTTGCACAACATAAACCAGAAAAAGTAGTTGACACAGAAACACACAGATAGTTTCAATCAAGATGGGCTAGGAGCATTAGGATCACTAAAGTAATATGAATCAAAAAAAAAAAAAAAGTGAATTTTACAAAGGAAAAAGGAAAAAATACCCTTCTTCTCAGCTTGCTGCTTTAAGCGCAGATTTATCCCCCTGTAGAAGGAAAGCTCAAATGGATCCTCAGATTTTAGACTGTACTGCGATCTTTCCCTGATTCAGAATCTATTAATTACAGAAATTTGAATTCCAGATGATAACATCATTTCTCAAAAACCTCCACCAAGAACACCTGGATATTAAAGCTAGGAAATAACCCCATGGCTCCCAGCCGGCCCGACAATGGCGCGGATCCGCTCTGCACACGCAGATCAGCTCGCAGCGTCTCCCTGAACAGAAGGGACTTGGTCACCTGACAGGGTCAACATTCCTGTGCCAGAATAGCTCTGAACTGCAGCTTTTAACTATTTACATTCTTCTTTTTTAATAATTTTTTATSACTTATGACATATGTGAATACTAATACAACCCATGGTCATTTACCTATTTCTTTTTCAGTGGAAATCTACCTAAGTGGAGAATTTAAGACTTCTTAGTTCAAGTCTCCTCTTTTCCATGTATTTTCCTATATTCTGCTGCATACTTAACACTATGTTCAAATGCTCACAGCCACATCCTTCATGGYATTGTTTTGTTACAATACATAGCACTGGTTTAGCAGATCTTTGCACAAGCCACAAGGGTTTTTAGTGGAAAAAAAAATAAAAGTAAAAAAATTATAGTCCACAGGCTGAATTCTGACCTAGTCAGCAACAATGAAATTTCATAGTAACTCCTCTGAATATAAAGAAAATATGCTGGATTTATTCCAGCATCAATGAAGTGGGAGTCTGTCCCCACACAGTTTATCCCTCTTGCTGTTTGGAGGTCACAACGTGTTGAAGAAAGAGTAAGAGGGAACAAAGCGTCCAAGGTTATCTGCCTTTGCTCAACACATTCAAGGGCAAAGGTAAGCAGAGCTCTTAAAGACCCTAAACTGCAAGTAGTCAGTTTACGCCTTGCAGAAATCCAGACAGAGAGTTCAAACGGCAGCTAAATTTTAGCAAAACTGCTGTTCAACCTAAATGAAATCTGTTCATTCCAGCCTTTGACATTTTTTCTCCTATTTTTGTTTCATAAAAGATGCAGACAAATGTCAGGCTCAATAATTTACGCAATACAGCATTCTGACTCAGAACAATTTGCTTTGATAAAATCTAGCATGTACGTTAATTTAAATCTGGTTCACACTGGTGCATCTCTGTCAACACCACAATGCAGATTCAGATCTACATCTACAGGTACAAAAATCACCTGAGGTTCTGCTCTGGTATCTTTTTTCTTTAATCTATTTTCTGGTTTAAATTCATTCCTGTAAGATTTTTTTCTGCAATGAWGCCATTTAACGACACAACAGGCAAGGCATACAAGTTGGGTACACACTCTGCTTCCTTAATCCATTTCCTAAGTTTAAAATAGTGGTGAATAGTTTTATACAAATCAGTTCTTGTGAGCCAGACTCTGGCCTCTGTCACTTCACTAGTACCACAAAATTTGGACAGTTTGCAGTTTTCCCTGATGAAAACCTTTACTGAATGTAATGAGATGTCAAATGTCCAGAGTAATGTTAGACCCACCCGTTACTCCTGAGCCTCTGACTTCACATTTATCAGTCTTAAAGTCTAACCTTTTTTCTCCTCTTCCACTAGTCTGTCTAGAAAAGGTTTCAAGAAAACCAAATGTCTCAATATGTTAATCAGCAGATTAGACAAATCTAAGACTAGATCGCACCAGCAAGGCCCTACCGACTTTCCTGGAGATCTGAAGCAAGGATCTGATCCTAACCAATCCCAAAGGGCTACTGAAAAAACAGGTATCTACTTAAAAAAATCAGTACTGGGATTTTGGGTGCTTATCTCACCACAAAAGACCACGGCTCAACCTTCACAGTGCAGCCATCTCCATGAGGGAGAAGCAGTCCTGAGGAGGACACTTCTACTATTTGGCTCCACGTTCTGCTTCCCTGCAGCCTACATACGCAAACCAGCATTATATACGTTTGTTTGTTCCCTCATCATCTGGACCTAATTCCCAACTGCATTTCTTCAGTGTTATTCCAGTGCAATATGTAAAGTTAAATTAGCACAGAGCTGGAGAAATACTGTTATGAAATCAGGCCCCCTGCCTTCTAGCACACTTAGAGCCAACTGCGAACTCTCATTTTGCCTCTTTTACAAATTCTCCCTTTAATCGTCACAGGAAATTTCTGTTATCAGGCTGCAGACACAGTGTTAACAGGAGCACATCACTCCATTTTTGTTGGGAAGAGCTAACGATGCTGTCCCAGAGTGACTTCTCTGGTTATTTGTGATGTGGTAAGGCCTGGGTGGCCTCTGGCCCAGACCGGCGGCCCACTGTGGTAAACTGCACGATTACAGCAGTAAAAAGCAGTCAGCAACCTCTATCGTTGTTAAAGGTCAGAACTTTAACACAGATCATGCTAATAATGTGGGTGATATTTTTTAGTCCTCAGTAGGATATTTATGTAATGAACTAAATATTATCACCGAACATGCCTCCAGTACTCTCRTTACACAGATCTCAGCACTCACAGAGGTAGGAAATCGCAGCCACTTCCATTTTGGCCGAGAGGGAGTGTGAAGCATCAGGAGAGACAGACAGTCCCAGCTCCCTGGAAGAGCGTGAGCTCACAGTGCCCTTCGACTGGCTCTGCTTCTCATCTACCATGTTCCCCAGCACAAAAATACCCAACACCTGCAAAACACTCACTGATTTCAAACATCAAAGCTTATGTTTTCTGATAAGTCAAACCCAGTTCAGATGACAACTGTAACCACAGCGCTATTTGTTTCCAAGGCAAGCAGGCAATACTCTAGCAAAGCGACTATGCAAATCTGACACCAAGATTCCTCACTCTTAATGGAGCATACACGGAAAACGGACTGAATAAATTGCAAACAAGCCAGAAAATGAAAGTCATCTACTCATTAAACCGCACTGACTTTTTCTGTCCAAGGAGAATAATGTCAAACGGAAAACAGTCTTCTCATAACACTAAGTTCTCAATCTAGCAGGCCGTATTTGCTGTAGCCTCTACCTGACTCAGAGATCCTTCTTGGATCCACACCCCACACTCTGCTGTTCATGAAGATACTGTCCTTAATCTACTTGTCTGTTCATATTAAAATATAAGAAATGTGAATTGAACACTTCTCAGCAACCCTGGAGACATGATTACCCTTGAAGCTGGCCTATGCCCCATGGGCATCATTTTGTCAGATGCTTTTATAACTAATCAGCACAGAGTTTAAAATACTCTAAGCCACCGGTCTTCAAACTGCAGAGGGCTCACTGGGCTCTGCCTTCAGGCTTTGCTCTGACTGAAAAATTTTTCATCTTAGGCCCCAGCTTCTTCATAGAGGCCACATAGGCACAAACCTTTCTGTGGAGGCCGTGAGTTTTCCCCCTCTGGAATGCTCCCTAAACTACAGCCAAGCATTTCCGTGCGGTAAGGCCATGCTGTAAGGCATTTGTAGTTATATCTTGTGCTACAGAACAAAACAGCAACTTAAATGATCTGGCATGTACTTTAGAAGAAATCTTTAAACCCTATAATAATGGTTTTCTATACATAGGTTGCAGAAATAGCTGCCTTTATCAATGCAAAAACATTCTGCAGTAAGAACATTTTTGGTTCTTCAAAGTCAAATGCAACTTTTCCGTGTACAGTATCTTTTCAGAGAGTCCAGTCCAAGGGCAACAGCAATGGAATGCACAACATGAAAAAAATGAATCACTTCAGATGAAAAAAGTACTTTTTAAAGGTGTTGGGAGCTAATTCTGTGTTTTATTTGTGTTGACAAAATCCAGCTGGAACACTCTGCGCCTCACAGAGAAAACGCCTTCCAAAGCCCGGCATCCCCAGTGCTTTGGAYGTTCTTGTAAATAAGAGTTGTTACCACCTTTGCCAAGTTACCTTCTGGGCAGCCGGACAGGATGCACATGTGGAGCCTGCGTCTTGCTGCCTCTCTGTGCCTGTGCCAAGCTCCTCCAGTAGCTCAGCCCGCTCTGTTCTACCTCTTGCAACCAGGACCAGCTGCACTTTGGGGTCTCACAAAATCATCTAACAGATGCTGCAAAAACAGAGAGGCATGCAGGAATTCCCAGGAGCCTTGCAGGCCCCTCTTTTCTCCTGCCAGAGCCTGCCTATCCCACTGGCTACACTGCTGCAGCCAAGCTTTGTGAACTAGCTACTCCCTTATGCCATGGGATCAACTAGTAGAGAAGACAGAGAAGAAATTGGTCACCAAGTCATGCAGGTGATCAGTCAAAATGTGAAACATGTTGTTATTGCAAAGAAATAAATCCAGCTTTGGTTTCACCAACATCTCTGTMTCCCTGGCAAAGAGCTTCCCGTTTGCATCCTGCTGGCCCAGGTGGATTATTTTGCAGGCAGCCTGCGCCCGAGCTCTCCCTCCCCCAGGCCTGCAGCCTCATAGCACAAGCAGCGCATTCTTGGGGCCCAGAGGGAAACACTTCCCGTCTGCATTTTAACAGCTGAGCTGCGCTGCACTTGGCGAGATTTAAATACAGCACAGTACTTGTATTGTTTGATATTACTAAGGCTGCTTGCTCTCTTGTAATTCTGCAAGAGATCCTGGAGTATGGCAATAACCTCTAAGCTGCTTCATCTAACAACAAGTTCTCTTTCTAGCAGATAACACTTGCTAGTTTAATTTTGGTGATGACTAGAAAWGCATTGGGATACTAGAGAGATCACACCACTGACATTAGGTACTTGATTCTTTTCTTTACACATATGAATTTCAGTGTCATTTTTCATTAAACCACCTGGACTTGAAAAGGCTCAGACAACTACAACGAAATCTAGTCCATCAGAAAAACTTCCAGTTACTGTTGCTTTACACCTGACAGACTTCTCATGCCTTCATCTACCAACACTGCAGTTGCCACAGACAGACCAAGCAAAGCAAGAAAGAACAAAAATCGCACGAACCAGCCAGGGGAGTTGCTAAGCTTTCTACTAGATCTTCTTTATTTGCCCTGAGAGTCCACTGGTTAAGAAACAAGCACGCTTTTTTATTGCCATTAACATCCTATTGCTCACCTTGATGTCGTGGAAGTCATGCGCTCTTGGCATATTTAAAAGCTGAAGGAAAGCACTTTGGAAGCAGAAAACAGATAAAATCACCTGGGCCACAGGCTGAGAGCCTCAACTGCCTCCTGAAAAGCTGCAGGCTCCCAATAGGGCAATCAAGGAAATTTATGAGCAAAATCGGTGTATAAGTTTCCACATCAAAAGGCACCACCTAAAGTTCTAAACTGGGGGAACCAACAGATCAGACTCCTTCACTGACCATAGGAAAAATTGCTATCTGCTGTAGCCAGTGGCAGAGACCTGCAACTTTAGGAGCGGAACACATTTTCCAAACAGCCTCAAATGGCCCCCAGCAAACTGCTATCTGACCAGTCAGGCAGGTAGCAAGCTAAGGTTACTCCTCTCGCCTGAGAGCTGCACCCTTGCTGCCGTGGCCATCAGCTTATCACACACAGCCTGGCCCCAGCATGTGCGGGTGCTCTGGAAGATTAAACACTGCTCTGAGACTACGGAGARCGGTGGAGCTGCCTCCTTTTCCTTCTCTCTCCCATCCTCTCAGCTGCCCACCACACAAAATGCCCCGGCACCCATTCCCCGGGCTTGCCTGGGGAGTGGTCGGACACAGCGGGCACGCGGGGCCGATTCCAACGTGCTCATACTATGTGCCACCCTAGAGCAGCTCGAGACGACAGCAGGGACTTGGAGGCTAGGGATGGAGTAAGTGCAAGGTCAGTGGGAGAGAGACCAACAGAGAAACGTGAAATGGCAATAACAAACATTTCAGCATTTGTCTTTATTGACCTGCGTTTTCCAAGCTAAATGCGTCTACTGATATTTGAGAAAACCAAAAGGAGCGGTTCTTGGCACTCAGCCCTTTTCTAAGAAGAGATGTTGTCTGCACTAAATGGAGGAAGATTGAGGACTGTGGGCACATTTAACCCATCTTTTAAATAAAATACTAGGAAATTCACAGCAGTWTGTTCTTCTTTATGCAAAAAATTTAGGGGTATTTTTCTCTCGCACCAATGATCAACCCAACACGGTAACTCTGAGTTTTGTCATAAGGACAAAAACAGACCAAGAGATTTAAGGCCACTGGGGTACCCTTCCTCCTCTTGACTACAGGCAACTCACTCGCTAGCTGAGGGAATGAGTGAGCAGCTTCCTCTAATACAGATGCCTCCTCATTTCTGAGGACCTACCAGGGAGTTTGAAACTTGACACGGGTCTTGTATAGAGTCTAGCTCAGGGCTTGTGCCAGCCCACAGCACTCATTAAATCTTACACGCTCAGGAGATGGGATTACTCTTTTTTTCTTAAGCACAGTAGAACCTTTCTACAGTTAGGCCAAGCCTCCACACTTTGCATGTCTTTAGTAAAGTGGGGTTTTCATTATAATCAGATTTGGAATTAAGCAGAATTTGGTGCCATAAGACAGCTTTTCCTTCTAGTTCTCTTGTAAACTGAATGTCCCTCTATCTGGATTTGCAGTAGAAACAGTCAGTTTTATTTAATTTTGCCAAAAACCAACATCAGATGGAAAATCTTTAACTATATTGTTACTTTTGATGCAGGTTCTACTTGCAAGAAATATTTATGTTAGAAAAGAATTGTTGGATCTGTAAAAAACAAAAGACATCATTCATATAAAACACACTATTAAGGAGCGTGTTTTCTCTCTAGAAATAMCTAAGTGGCTAATATGTTATCATCTCCTAGTAAAGTTTCACAGGACTAAGGCTATAGCAACTGTGGTCTCAGCAGAGCAGTGTCTCWCTAGGCAGCTCCTTCTTCATAAACAACCTGTTGACAGGGAAACTCTTCCAGCGCTGCCGTCATAGTTGCTGAGACAAAAATTCAGCTGGGTATCAAACATCCACCCAGGGTGAAATTCTGCCTGCAGTGAAATTCACTGACTTCAGTACTCCCTCCTCAAGGTATAACATTTGCATTTCCCAAGCAGATTGAAGTCATAATTGTGCAAATAATAATCCATAGAAGTTGAAAAGTCTCATAGAAATCTCTATTTTAATCTGGAGGCTTCCAGGAAAGAGGCATTATCTGGAGATAGCTGCCTTGGATATTTCTACTGGTTTCATGTTGACAGTGAGACTTTCACAGGCTCTTGCAACTGGACTCTGAAGGGAAGACCAGCAGCACGGGGCAAGGAGCACCCCGGGCAAGAAGAGAAGATCCAGAAATACTAAATAAGTCCAGAACGTAAACACAAGCATTCTCTATGCAGCAGTTCCACAAAGAATCACAGTGTAAAATCATTAATCCCTGCAAGACAGAGCTAGCAGCAGTTAAAAGGTGCATTTGGTCAAGCCGGTGCAAGTCCTTCATGTGTCACATGGACAGCCCTTTTTGAAGGGTCCTTTGCTGTGCTACAGTGTGAGGAGGATTTGGGAATCTCTTTACCAGAAGCTTCATATCTCTCCTCTGGGTGAAAGATCACAGCAGAGTCAAGACTGGCACAGCAAAACAACTATGCAAAAAGGTGACTGGTGGGCAATTCTCACATTCCTGCCCAGTTTTGTCAACACCTAAGTCTACCTAGCTCATCTATAAAGCGCTGATATTATAGCTGGGGTTCATACAGACCACCTTCAAAGGTAGAAAACAGGCTAGGAAGGTACCAGCGTGCCAACCGCATGAGGAGCCTCAGGGCCGCTGACCACCAGGAACGGGCTGGGCTGTTCTGTCACCTGCTACYGGGCCCCTGCTGCAGCATTTGATCAGACATTGGCCTCCCCATTTCACTTCAGTAACAACACTGAACTAGAAGAAGGAGCTGTATGAAACAGAGAGGATCTACTTAGCAGTTACATAACCAAACAGTGCCAAAATAACCTATGCAAAAAAGGAATCCAATTAGTTGCAAGGCAAACTGACATCTGTCCAAAACCCACCTCTCCTGAGATGCAACTGCTGGCATCTGCTGAGATGAAAGCTCATTTAATCTGTTTTGCAGCTATGCAAAATACATTTCCAGCCTGATCATATCTGCTTTCTCACTCTGCTGACTGTGCTAAGAAAGGATGCAATGGGCCCAGGCTTTCTGCTGCAAGTGGGAAAACTTCATACCAAAGAACAAGAACAAACAAGAAAAAATAGACATTAAAGTCCTGTCTGGCGACACCATTAACAAGTTCACAGGCACCATTTCCTTCTTCCTCCCCTGCACCAAGTGTTTCTTCCTAGACAGTGATCCAGACTGCTGATAGCTCTGGCAGGGAACTTTTACCAGAAATTTGAGCAGGAAATGTTMATTTGCAAGCCTCGGTGTCCTCCCTCCAGGAAGACGGACGCTAGGTCTGTACAACCAAACTATGGGGGCTTGGAGCAACTCGGACCCGCTTGCAACACGCAGCAGACGCACGCCCAGATATTCAGCAAAGCTGAATAAAACACCAACTGTTCTCATTTATTTTCTTTCTCTTATTTCCTCCAAACAATGAAATACTAGAAGAGTGTCCAAAGCAAACAGAACAAATCTATTAATGAAATATCCAATTTTGTAAAGTTTCATGGCACGACACTGAGTTCTGCCTGATTTCTAGGACACAAAATCTTACTGGAAATTTGTAGGGCTGAATTAAAAACACAACATTGCTGAATGTGGAAATTGTTCTACATTTCTAAAATCAGTCTAATGGTAAAGATAATTGATGTAAAACAGTAAATAAAATGCAGAAATTACTACTTCAGATATCACGGGGGGAAAAAAAGAGTTTTTAGGACTGAAGTCCAATGTCCCAAGTAAAAAAACCCAAACAGACAAACAACCCACCCCACAGATTCACTTTGAAAGTAGTTCCAACAAATCTCCAGTAAAATTATAGCTTACTTGAAGAATTTAAAAATCAAAAATAAACCTATAGGCTTGATAAAGAAGATCAAGATCACCTTGATCACACAGATCACCTACATTCTTTTTCTTCCTCTATAAACTTTGTACATAAGGCTGTAATTACTCCCTACTGGAACAGGAGAGAACAGTGTTCTTGATTAGGAATGCTTTTATCAAATCATGGGAAGTTTCATTTGTTTTATGTGTTTGTATCTTCCTTTGAACCAGGAAAAATGTCCTTACCACAATCATACTTGTGTGGTTAGCAGATTTCTCTGCATCTCTTTTGTCCTTATCCTCCGAAGACAAAACAAATAGGGGACTTCTAAAATATTCATCTTTGCAGTTTTAGTACCACGTTGCAACAGTGATATATTTTGACTAACTGCACAAAGCACTGACATGTTCACCCTAGGAAGCTGCCACAGAACACCAATGTTCTTCTCCTAATACATTTTTTTTAATCATTGCTTAATTTGAAATGAGATGATGTACTCTGGATGACTTCAGAATATAGTACGAGGTGCATAACTTAATCCAGTTATATTGTGCAATCTAATTTTGCTAAGCACATTCAAATGTATCTCAACAAAACAAACCTTCTGTAAAACAGCAGGAAAACATTAGAGGTGACATCAAACCACTACTCTGTTAGACATAAATTACTCACAGCGTGTTCCCCACAAAACAGAGTAACAAAATTTGCATGCCACAATACGAGCTCGTACCCAGAAATACTTTCCAGATGAAGCAAGCAAGACTCATGGTGGTTTTGTGACACCATCAACCATTTCCTTATAGTGGAAGTGGGACGAGCTAGTGCGTCGGGTGCACCGATTCAGTCGCCTCTTGTGTCCCCTTTGCCCGAGTTTAACAAACGTGGAAACATGAACAGGGCACTTGAACAAGTCTAAGTGTGAACATGGCTCACTGGGGCCTTTCTTCCCTGTGCAACTGCTCTGGATGCAGAACAGAGTGATCATCTGTTAATTGCTTTTGTCAGGCAAATTAACAAATCTATGCTGACTAACAGTTACTCATCCTGCCATTATCCTTAAAGATGCAACCCTGTCCTTATTACCTCTGGGCTGTTCTTGCRAAGTGAGGCAGCGCTTGCTTGGACCATAAACTAATACAATTTAAACCATTTAAATCAGATTTTTTTTTTTAATAAGAGAAACATGTCTATATTAGGAAATAATATTTTCTAATACTGCAAACATAGAATTATGGGACTGTTGGGTCATATCCCCAAATCATAGCTAGTGTTCTCTTTAAACAACATGCAAAACATACCGTATTTCTACTTTAGACAGTTTTCACACAAAATCCATAGCATTTATGACAACTTAATAGCTTAACCGATGATTTTGTTTTGCAATTCTGCTTTGTATTTTCAGCCTTTTTCTCTTTAATTTTGCATGGCATGTAGAATGACTGGGACTACCATTTGTACAGTTTGCTATTTTTTTCTGAAGAATTTTTTGCCTCTAAAACTTAAGAAAAAACCAAATTTTTTTCTCAAAATTTGACTATGGAAGTTTAGTTACAGCTGTTATAAGCCACAACTATTAAAATTAACGTTTCTCATGACAGCAGCRTTTGACATATTTGCAGTAAGAAACACCTGATAGTCCCAGGGCTGTTTTTTAAAGTCCACAATGGTACAATTTTCTTCCTGAAAAATTCCGCTATTTGCAGACTTCCTGTCATGGAAATTCATTTTTTTTGTCTTTTTAATTTAGTTGCTGCCATTCCCCCACTCTGCAGGGTCCACTGGTTGTGCTCTTGACACATCTCTCCGGGTTGAGTTTGATGAGGTTGGAAAAGCGGCTCTGTGTGAGGCGGGTGTGTGTGACGCCACTGGCACTGGCAAGAGCAGCCCCTTCCCTCTCCCTTCTGTCACAGCTTGCCGAGGACGGAAAAAACAGAGCCTCAAGTTGATGATATCAGCACTGCAGGAGCCAGTAGCAAACATCTGGAATTTATTTGTCAGAAACAAAATAAATGGCATCTTTTCATGAGTTTTAGTTTGCACCTGTACTTATAAATCTGCTGCATGACAACAAGTTATGAATAAATTTAATCAGGAAAAGAAGGCAGAAGGCTCTGATCCRGAGCCCTTTGGAGGGCTCCAGGAAGAAGAGTGCCATGTTGCCCTGGGGGCACAATTAGTGCATAGCTCTTTCCCACCGGAGGATAAGGAACATGGTCCTGCAGGTTGTTTTAGTTGTTTTTAACACTGGGTGCTTCAGACTCTAGCATGAGCTGCAAAGGGGAATGGAGAGGAGGAACCAGGCTGGACTGCAAGCAGAGAACATGAGAGGGGAGGCAGCAGTGGTCAAAAGCATCAAAAGCCACCGCTGTTATCCAATGGGAGGGCACAAAGGTACAGRATGGACCTTAGAAAATGTGTAGTGAAGCGAAGTGGGAATACACAGAGAGGAAGAAGGGCAAGAGAGAAACAAAGGGAGAGAAGWCCCAGCCAACTGCTTGCCTCAAGCACCACCTTCGCCGCGCTGCGGGCTCATTGTGTGCAGCCCTCTCCTTTCCTGCGTCTTTCCTGCGCCTTCCAGAGCGCAGACGGGGCTTGTTCCAAATCGGAAGGTGACTGATGTGGGGCTGGTGTAGACAGATCTACACGAGGGACTCAAGCTACCACTTTTATTTTTACTTGGGCAGAGCGCAAGGGTTTCGCTGCAAGCATTGAAGTGACTGAAGCAAAAGTTGACTGTTTCCTACCCAACAGGGCCTGGTATGATCATAATGAGAAAATTGTGTTGCCAATGAAACCACGCACCTGGAAAAGCAAAGAAATTCATTTTCTTTTCATTTGACCATGTTACCACGGGTATGGCAGGGAACTGCAGCCAGCACATTTTGTGCTCTGCTCTCAGTGGTCCCCGCTCGACGGGCAGGCCATGCCAACCAGCTCAATTCCTTTCTGACCATACCAGAAGGCACTCAGAGGAAAACAGTAGTTTTGTTTCTGCACAGAACCCAACACCAAGATGACAGAAAACACAAAGATAGCYCACCATTACAATGAGGTGACACCCTACGTGCTGCAGCCTCAGTAGTTCAGACACTCGAACCATTTCCAGTTACTGAAAACATCACTGAATCAATGCTACAAAACTGAGCTTAGTAGACAAAGGTAAGAGATGAAATATTCTCTCCATATCTTAAAAAAATTGTAAATAAAACAAGGACTGACTCAACCCTGCCATTTCAGGTCCTTTCCTGTGCAGCTGGGGGTTGTAGGGGATGAGTTTGGGACTAAGAAGGGAGAATTTGGTATCTTTTTTTCCCCAAAAAGGTGCTTTCTCTTGCTATGAATGATGGCAGCTCATATAGTGATGTTATTAATTTTACTGATTAAAGCTGCCTCAAGCCTGTCTGGAAGAACTGTTGAACTAATGTCTGCTCCACTCACCACTGGTTCCTGTCCAAGTGGAAGTTAATAACCTTGGGGCACTAGCCAAAAAACAAGCAAATCAGAAATGTAAAGGGATCAGACCCCTGGCAGAGATTCATGCGCCTGATGTCAGTGCCCACATGCTGCTGGGCTAACCAGGAGGGAACTACTGATGAGCGCCATGTTGACAATGCCTTCTGCCTACAGAGCTGCACCACTCCCAGCCTCTACACCAACGGTTGGTAAAAGGTTTTGCAATACCTGCATGGAAGTGGTACCACATATACACCAATAACACCAACTTGTTAACTTCAGACTGCTCAGGGAACAAAGCTACTAATATAATTTAGCAAGAAAAACACATTCATTAAAGAAAATCATCCAAAAAGCTGTTTAAAAACAGAAGAACTGAAAAACATGGATTTTTATGACYGCTCAATGTTTAAAACTGGTAGCTRACCCCCATGGCAAGCAGGCAGCTCTAGTTCACAACCAAACACCTACTTTATTTATTTAACTATGCTGCATTTAACCTTACATCCTGTCTGCTGGGTGCATCCGGCTCCACAGACCTCTRTGCAGCAGAGCTTTAGCGTAAGGTGGAGGAGCTACTTTCCACAGGCCAAAAAACAGGAAATTTGATGACATTGTTCAGTGAGCAGACGTCAGCAGAGAGTGATACAAAGGAGTAAACAACTTCCTAGCAGCAGCAGACAAATAGGCCGGAACTACTGGAATCCTGCGATGTCTGGTGTATTTTCCATGAAAATTACTGTCTCAATGAAAGAGGGAGAGATCTTCATCTGGTAGAAACTGGAGCTGCTCCCTGGAAATCAAGGAACTACACCACTTTGCTTTGCTCAGGATCTGAGCCCAAATTGTTATGCCTGTGACCCTGAAAACATCATTTCTGAGAATTCACTTCGTTAATATTCTGAATATTTTATGAATGTTCTCATTACTGTAAAGCACAAAAAGCTGATGTGAATAAAAAGGTTAAATTCCAGTGAATGCATGGATGATGGTATCAGAAATGTAGGTGCTTTTTCAATGTGATCAAATTGCCACCAGTGAAAAGTCTGACATGTCTAAGAATATATATATATATGTACAATAAGAAGAAAAACTTAAGTGTGTATGTGCATATACATTCTCTTTAAAATATTTTGATTGTCAAGCAAACTCAGTATTCTGCCTGTGAATGGAGCAGTAGATAGGGCACCTCCTTTATGGGTTTAAGTGTTTGCTTTGTGAAATTACTCTCACGTTTTCCAGATCTGGGCAAATGTCAAACCTCTCAGCAAGACCTACGGTGCGTCAAAGTAGGCAAAAAGGAAACAGAGGAAAGACAACATATTTAACTGCATGCCATTCTGCCCATACATGTTCAGTTTAAAGTCTGCCATACTGTAAAGAGTAAGGTTTGACCACAAATATGGAGCTTTACTATTGCATCCCCAATAACTGTAGAAAAAAAC
Organism: Eudromia elegans; assembly: GCA_003342815.1. Classification (NCBI taxonomy): domain Eukaryota; kingdom Metazoa; phylum Chordata; class Aves; order Tinamiformes; family Tinamidae; genus Eudromia; species Eudromia elegans. Next base: position 2,100,969 of record PTEX01000108.1, read on the forward strand.
CCCCTATCCTCTAGAAAAAGACCTGTTCCTCTATCTTATCTGCTGGTAAAGAGGTGATTGGAATGGATATCTTTTTATAGTGCCTTTTGACCTCTTCCTTTCAAAGGGATGCAGAGAATCAGAGAAGTTCTCTGCATTAAGTTCTATTCTAAACAGGTAAGTACTTTGGAGGAGCTCAAGAGAAGCAGTGAGACCAGGACCCTTCTGGGCATTGAGGAGCTTGGAGAATCTGGGGATCTTGAGTAAATGCTCAGGGACATTCCCTGAGCAGACAGGAATTCACTAAGTACAATTCCAGGACTCTCCTGTCATCTAGGTATTTCTCCTAGCCAGAATCTAGGCAAACAGCCTCCTAAGACAAAAATCATCAGCTAAATTTAGAGCTGTCTACAAGACTGCCTTACTCTTAGTAACAGAGAGGGGGAACAACAGGAAAGAGCCAGATGCTTCTCAGCTGTCCTTGCCAAGCTCTCCCCTCTGTGCAGTGTGTCATCCYGGGCAGGAAGACACACCGATAGCCGTGTCGACACTGCAGTCAAATGACAAGGCAAACGCGCTGGGCCAAGCCCATCTGCAGTATAATTCTAGTGCTTTGAAGAGACTTTTCATTAATACTGGCAAGTAGTCATAGGCTGACAAACGGCTAGACAAAAAAAAAAAAAAAAAAAATTGAAGAGCAAAAATGCTCATAGAAAAGCCAAGTCTACAAAACTAAACAATGACAAAACTGCTTCTTATTTCTCACTCTACCTTCATTAGCATTCTCCTGGTTTCAATTAGTGATGAGTGTTCTTCCTGAGTAAGGAGACAGAGAAGACTATGTCCCTTCAACTTAACAAGAGTTGCAAGTCAGCAGGGAGAATATGTGGGAATGCTGGGAATTCACTGCTAGGATGGGTGGGAATGCTGTGAATTCACCATGTTGGCCGTGCTTACCAGCCCCTCCAGACTGGGGGGAAGATCCTCATGGACCTCTGGGATTCCTGGCAGGTGCTGTATCATCAGCACAGCTGCGCAAACCCAGTTCTCTGCTGGGCCACCTTCCCAGCCAAGAGAGTGGGCACAGGCAGTAACTACCAGTGGAAGCGGGAATGTCAAGCTACCTTAGAGAGGTAATTGTGCTTGTACTGGCTGGTGGCCTAAGCTGGGTTACCTCCAAAAGCACAACATGTTCCAGCCCAAGGATGGATGTYGTGCCATCACCCACAAGATTTGATTCAGCTGCTCCCATGTGAATCCAAGGCTCACTGCACTGTTCCATCTGCTCATAAGGTACCAGTTCATGTAAACTGAGGTGGTTGGACTGCACTGAGGACAGGAATCAATCCCCTCTACTCCAACACTGCGTTCATACAAAATAGTCCATAGGTTGTAGCGTTGGGGATTGCACTGTAGCAGAAAAACAGATCTGCCCAGGCATGTGAACCAGCTCAATCAATACCCTTTGGAGACAGAAACATCCCTGAGACAGGTCTTGAGCTGTAYGAGTTCTGCATCAGGATGGTCACTCCTCCCTGACTCTCCATTCCACTCCACATCTAACCCATCTAACTTCATTTACCTATCAAAATTAAAAAAAAAAAAAAAATCACTACAAAAAACTTTCAGGAATAAGTAAATCACTCTGGAGGAACTCCCAAATATTTACCAGAGAACGATATTCGCTTGAGTGTGCCAAACTCCCCGATGTTCCATGGAGGATGAAAATCTTATTGCAACTGCCCTTTCAAATTTTTAATCCATTTGTTTTACAGAAGTGTATTGTGAGATTTTACTTCACTACCACACAGAGCACCTTCTTAAAGGTTTAAATGAGTCATAAAAATAGCTTAGGTTTTATGGCAGCGCTAGCAAGTTGAAGACCACTGACTACTAAACTTCCTATATTTTACATCTAGTTGGAGTCATTTTACCTTAAATTAGTAAGGGAGCTATAAAAATCTCAGCTTTAATCAGCACGGAAAAAAATTAAAACTGAAATGTTTTCTGATGTAAAAAGAGTGCTTGTCAGGAAAAAACGAAAGCTGCAGGGGTTAGATGCACCTACCAGCAACCCATCCACAAAGGGGAATGTGTTTCTCAGGGGCTCTCTGCACAGTGGTAAGCTTTGTTTCTGCACAGATTTTGACATATGGCCGAAGTTAGACCTTAAATTAGAATATTCCTCTTTGAATTGAGAAATGATCTTTCTGTGCAAATGAATGGTGTATTCAGTGTGAATAAAGGTCCTGCTATTGCACAGTTCATCTTATCTACTGATGTCATTTCCTTTTAGTTGCTTCGGTAATATTAATAATCACCATATAGCTAAAGAGGTCATATACCAGGAATGTATACTTTAAAATTATTTAACTTTTGAAAAGAGCTTGGGAACCCTGAACAAAATATCTATGTTCCTGGTGGGTGAATATGCTGAACAACTTGCAGGGAGATGATGGTGTGTCATGTAAAGGTGGGGGATGGAGAAACCCGTCTAGTTAGGGGAAGAGGCTCCAGATTGCAGGAACAATGCATGAGTCTAACACAAAACAGAAAATCACTAACAAACCATAAACATAATCTTCCTAAAAAGCAGAAAAAGGTCATAAACACCATAGCCATGTTGATGTGCCCACAGAATCGCACAAAAATCACAAACATTTGGATAATGTTATTATTTGGTATTATTTGGCTTTATGTAGTCCCAAGAACGTATACTTTAATTCCTTCACTAGTAACAATATTACCAGATCCAGAATCTCTAGGGGAAATGTCTCACAACTCCTAGAGGACTTTGATCTGAGCAAGAAAAGCATTAAGTACTAAGCAAAACAGGGCAAAAGGGAAAGGATCAGCTTGATTCAGTCTTGCATGTGAAGTCAGAGCCTGAATCAATTCAGAGAGCTATTTTCAGCAGCCAGTTCTCAAATAGAGGAGTACCCTTTGCTGGTGGAAGGGATGAGGCACACACAGGCAAGGAGCTGGAGATGCACAGAATATATTTCAGTGTGATCATCTGTATTGATTGTATCTCAGTCTCTAGGAAGCACCTAACAAGGACAGGTATAGAATTCCATGGAAATGGAAGCTACTGCATGGCAAACCAAGATCTTTCCCCTCCACTAGAAATGCCTCATGGCCAGGGCAGCACAGTGGCTCCTGTTCAAATCCCATTAAATAAAGAGAATTTTAAGTTAAGTTTGTGCTCAAGAGCATTGCTGAATCATGGCTCAAGGCTGTATACAAGGAAGTCTATAAAATACACTAATTTTCAATCAGACAACCTAGACATTACGTGGATTACATCTTGCTCCCAGGATTGCACCTGGACTGATTTTGACAGCCCCCAAAGACAACATTTCGCTGGATGTTTACTCCAGCAACTGGGATTAACTGTGTGCAGTACTCTAGCAAAGACTCTAGAAATCCTAGCAGGAAGTAGCTCTGTAATTACATGCTTCATGGATATTTCACAAAGAAATACAAATCTCAGTTAGCGCTTATCAACATCTCCACAGCATATAAACCCATCAAAGAAGTCTTCATAGCATTAAAAAAGGAAAAACTCACTGGAAAACAATAAACTCACTACACTTATCTTACTTCATTTGAACTAGACTCTGGCAGACCAGCAAGTCAAAAGGAAATAGTTGTGTGAAGCCTAATGACTGCTTAGAATGGAAAGCTGCTGCTTCTTTAATCTTGGCTTGCTACAAATGAAATGGTCAGAGCATGACACAGCTTAAAAACAAAATCGTGCCTATGATCAACGAAGGCTTTTAAAAGCTTTGGGCACATARTGTACATGACCAGGTTAGCTATATAAAATGCTGAAACAGCATAGTTTCTATTTGATATGAAGCTGCAAGTTTAACTTTACAGCATAAAACCAACCAATTGAATATTAATCTTTCTTGCAAGTAAGCCTAGGAAGGCAGAGTAGGTATTTTAATGAGACTAGGAAATAAATGTAGCACGGCCCATTTGATACTGATAAATCCATATCCTATTTCTTTGTTCTCTGACTCCCTAGACATTAGCCAACTACTGTAAATCACAGGGATYGTTACACGCTCCCAAAGCTTCCAGCTTCTGCATACCTCAGCTTCTGAAACGCACCCGCCTCGGAGCTTGCCACGAGCATGCTCTGTGTTTTACCAAGAGGAAACTTCAGCAGATCATCCTCAAGGCACCCTCTGTCAGGGCACCTCGAGAGGTTTCTGTTCCAGTCTCAGCCTCTCTGCAGATGAGACAAATTGTTTCTCTAAGCAGCTTCACTGAGGGTGATAATAAATGTATTATAATGGACAAAATCAAAACAAGATGATAAAGGCAGTCCTAGTCTAAACAGGTATGGTTCCCTCAGTCTGCACCAGCAGGAAACCATACTCTGTACCATATAAACAGACCTTGGGTTTTTTAAAATGCACTTTTTTTTTTCTTTATGTCATATTATGCCATACATTTCCATATTATGCCACATATTACTAGGTCAGACAAAAAACTGAGAGCAACATTTACTTCAACATTTTTAAAACTTCATGCCAGGAAAAAACACCTCCCTTSCTTTTGATCTTGAAGTCTTGGATTATGTGTTAGTTAACTTCCATACCACCTGTTCTGAAGGAAGAGTGCCTTTAATGCACCTACACTCTATTGCTGCTATCACTGTCTGTGGCCTTATAATATTATGTCAACACATACCTGCATTAGGCAGCATATGAGCAGCATATTATGCTGCTCCCTACAGAAGCAAAAATAACAGGTGAGGAACTGACCCTTTGTACTTAGAGTTGCCCTTTCCACAGCTGCACCTGCTTGAAGTAAGTTTCATTAAGCTTCATTGCCAACAGCTCCAGGAATGTATCAGGGAGCTAAAAACTCAAGGCTCCCTAGCAGACGGCATTAAAATCACACACTTTAAAAGCAAGCAAAGCAGCAAAGGCAATGCACAGGCCTGGCACAAAAGTCATTGCTTGCTCATACTGGATGTCTACAGAGTTACTGGCATTGTTCCACTGCTTTCACCATTAGCAATCCTAAGAATCCAAATTCATTTTAAGAGGGATGATGAGATATTGATACTTCGGCTCTTGCTTTGTAGCACCTTACTGCTTGAGAAGTCTGGACAAAAAAACATTGGCAAACTGATTTAAGATTAAAGAAAATCTGAGAAAAACAATTTTGTGTGCAACCATAGTAGAAATCCTTCCCATTTAACACAATGTTTCTCACAGATATGAACAAGCAGCCAGCATATAACTTATTGGGGGGCCAGGTCTCTGCGGTGACTTGGCCGCCACTGGGCTTTGTGAGCTGCCCAGATCTCAACAGCAGAAGCACATTCAGGACATAACTCATAGTGACCGTGCGAGAGCTTTGTCCCTCGTGTGATACAGCAGCTGCAATTCTGGAGGCCAARCAGCAGGCTGATGTGCCCCTGGTTTAGGCCTCTACACATGCAAAGCGCTCACTCCGAGGGGTTCCCAGGAACTGTGAGACCCAGGAGTCCCCAGTGCCAGAGGAGCTGCAGGGGAGYGGATGCCACTGCGGCGGCGATGCCGTTCTCGCCGCTGGGAGCTGAGCTTGGAGCTGCTGGGCAGGACCATCCCCTGGGGAGGTAACACAACGCGAGGAGCTCGGTCCAACCAGCGCTGCACAGAGCACATGCAATCCTGGCAGAAACGGAGCTGCTGGCCAGGAAAGCTCTCACGCTCTGGGGCGGACTCAGAGCAGTTAAGTCCGAGTCTTCATTCCAACAGTTCAGACATCTTTATGGGGCCCCAGGGCTTTGACACAGGTAACAGAGGTCTAAGGCTGCCCTGGGGTTAATGCATCCCTTTCYAATTCGACATATTCTCCACCAGGATATTGTTCCTGTGACAGCTGAAACCCATCCTTTTCTTTCTTTTTCGGTCCTCAGACAATAAAGAAATCTCACAATGGGTCAAAATGTATCATCTCTTTTGCCAGCTAACAATTCCTTATCGCCATTACTCATTTATGCTGTTTATGTTTCCCCATTGCCATAGGAACACCACAGACAGTTAAAAGAGTTACACGAAATAAATCAATGGAGTCTGCAGACCAAAAAGCTGCTCAATTAAACAGCAGTTCCTATCGAGGGAGGAAGCGGGGGGGCTGAAACCTGTAACATATTATCACTGGGCAGTTTTTTTAATCACTCATATGCTAGTAATTGGCTAACGTAATGTCTACAGAAAACTGGCTAATATAAAATCTAACAGAACTTACTACAATACAAGAAAGACTTGAACTAAAACAGTTTTGATTATTCATTCGCATTGCAGCATGTAAGACCAACAATTGATATGTTAAAACCCCCAAATCTGTCCTCTACCCCAATGGCTCTACAGTCTGCAAGACTGAGGTCTCGATTCTTCCTTGTCCTCGTGCCCTGGCTTTGTATGAACAGCCCCATCACACAAGACRCGAGACAAGACACGTTACTGGTAAATGGCTTCAAGGAGCATTTAAGGAGAGCTTTAAGGACAGCAAAGGGGTTTTGCTGTGTAAAGGACATCCAGACAAGTTTGGGTTGAGTTTAAGAGACCTTGGTCCTCCTCCCCAAGCTTCACTAGAATTCACTAAAATTATTTAGCCTCAGCTCATGTCCTTCAGCTACAATGATAACAACACGGACAGACTAACAAAGATGCCCAGAAAGAGCTTCTCAGGTGCACAGAAACCTAAGCAMAGCTGTCTTATGCCACTGGAGCTGCTCTCGTATCACCCACACAYTCATCCCTGCAGAAGATGGATTAAAAATCTCTTGGCAGAGGAAGGATCTGGAGCAGCCTTCCAATAACAGCAGGGAWAGGCAGAAACATTACTAGCTTTGACACAGAACAGGATGCATTTTTGCGAGAGACTCAATGCTGTGGCTGCCTAGAAGAGCTAAGGACTGTCCTTCACKACCCCGCTCATCCCTCCAGCTCCACTACTTGCATCTTCCCATACCACAGAAAAGTCCCAAACCTCTTTTGTTCAAAGTTCCTCTGCTGATGTGCTTGTTGCGTGCTCAATCTTTTGCTTCTCTAGCCAGTGTAATCATGAGCGAGCGGTATGGAAGAAAGTGTTAGCCCATAAAAAGGTGTTTTTAAAAAAAATAGAATTGATATATGAAAACTAAAATGTGCTATATTTGAAATTAAACTTTTTAAAATCTGCCATTCCTAACTCCAAAGCAGAAAAAAATGCAAAAGTGATTGGGGAATCGAATCTTCTGGTTTTATGTTTGGCATTAAACAGATCATAAAAATTATTGACTTTGGCTCTTAGGCATTTAATACATTAAAAATAATTACAACCATGCCCTGACTGAAAAGTAATCTCAAAAGYCTGTGAGTTCAGGGCTTTATGAAAAAAAGCACCGCTCAGCAGACAGCTCAAGGGAGGGAGGATGCAGACGGTCTGCGCAGTCACGCGACGGCCAGGGTGGCACCAGTGCCCGTCCACGCAGCCCCGGATAAAATCCCTCGGCGGTGCTGTGACCTGCTCCCCTAGCTCTTCCTTTACGGCAAGCTGGAAACCATGGGGAAAAGCTGCTTTCGGAAGAGTAGCTTCCTTTCTTCCCTTTTTCTTTAGGATATAGCGAGTGCCCAAATGTACCAAAATTTATGTACTGAGACCGGACAGAGGTAAATACCAGGACAAAACTTCACAAGAGACCTCTAGGCCTGGGTGCCTCCTATTTGGAAAGGTTCAGGTGATGCTCCTAAAGCTGATATTCAATAGAGCTGTAAAATTTATTCTTTTTCCCCTCTGGCAGACAAAAATCCCAATGGGATTTTATATTTTGCTGCTCCTCATGCACAGCACCGTGCACTCGGAGAGAGCCTATGGAATGTGCTCTCACACAGCGAAGGGAACGCAGAGACCTTGAGCTCCCTTTCTGCATGCTAATGGAGGAGAGACCGCCGCGCTTTACATCTGTTACACTTGAGTAATTCTCCTTAATGCCGAACTGACTAAAGACAAAATCCACCTTAATGAAAGATTCTACTGAAATCAATGAACTGGGTACTATCTTTCAACAGGAAAGGCTTCATTTGTTTCTGTTCAGAAGTCATGTAAAGTCCAGGTAAAAGGTAGCTTCCATACTTCACCCAAGTGACATTTCAAAGATATCTCCCACTGCCTTCAGTGCAATTAACATACTCAGTGCTGAAAAGATGTAATTTCAAAACTTTCTTGTTCCTCTTTAGTGTTATGTGTTCTGGGGCTCTTTTTGTGATAGCTGTTAAGATGGTTCATTATCTGGACCATAAGGCAGCTAAGCAAATGACACAGTGTCCTCATTAATGTCATTCTTCCTTTGCAAGTACATTAATTTGATCATATTAACCTTATCAAGCAGTGTTAYAAGATCAATGGCATGCATTTGTTTATAGGCCAAAAATATCAAAATGTCTGATTGTGCTACAGAACAAACACATCTGTACTACTGTCAAGATGAAAGGGGGCTCTCTCACAACACTGTCACTAACATCATGAACAGTTAAGAGAAGAACCTTTTAGTTTTTCAAAGCTACTTTTTGCACTCCTGGAGTGGCTAATGGCCATTCGAGGCCAGAGCCCTTGGGAGGTCTAGAAGGAGCAGGCATCCCAAAGGGGCAYGGCACCAGCCAGAGCATCTCTGCTGATCACTGGCCTCAACTCATTCCTTTGCTCCTCTGAAGAACGATCGTCTCCCACTCCTGCAACCAGTTAACAGCTTTCCCTTCTGGCAGGAAAGGGAGAGGATCCTTAGGCACAGGTATAGTCAGGGCTACTCTGTCACTCAAGTTTAGAGCAATCCACCTTCTCCATTGACTTCAGTCAATAGGTGAGCCAGCTCAGCATCATCTCTTATGTCTTACTTGACATACCAGCCTGAAACATCATGTCATCCAAACAGCAAGTTCCTTCAGGAAAAGAAGCAAGCTTTCTAGTTTAGGGATGAGAACTAAATTACAAAAGACAATAACAATCTCTTTTATTGTAATGTAGGGAATAAACTAGAGTCTGTAGGGTACAAAGAAAGCTTTACGGTGTCCATGATCTTTCTCTTCTTTTTGTCAGGAACACCTATGCAATTAATGGTCTCTAGCAAAATATAACTTGAACATCATGTTGCTGATTTACTAAAGATTATTAAATTATTATTTGGCCAAACTTTTAACTGATTATTATACTAACCGAGCAGGAAGCGTGATTGARTTTACTACTGAATTTTACTTTGAAAGACATCTTACTCAACACATCGGTACATTTAATTGGCAAAGGGCACATAATGCAAAAAGACATTTGAGGGCATTCCCTTCCCCTGCCTTTGCTTTTTCAACTAAACTCTGCAGTGTTCACCCCAGAAAACCATCAACACGTGAAGTTGAACTTCCCTTTGGAGGAGACCCAACAGCATGAAACAGAGACTCAGTGCTGCYGAGGACTAGTCCTTCCCAAAAGCAGGAACTGGATGGCTCCTTCCCTGCCGTCCAAGGAGTCTTGCAGGGCCTGGGAGCTGCTGCCATGAGCCCACGAAGTAGGGCAGGGAGGGAAAGCCCAGGGTGGCAGGAGGCTGCCGAACAGTGACAAGTGAGGTGGTATGGCCTGAGGGACAGGGACCTCTGCTCACCAGTTGCTCTGCTCCAGCTTCCTCTTTTCCTCAGTGCCTTTCCTCTTTTCTGCTGCCTCATGGTTCAGTTATCTTCCTCTTTTCACATTTTCACATTTTCATCCACTCTGTCTCATCTCCCATCCTAAACTTCCTGCCTTGTTTTTTCATTCCCCTTCTCAAACACTCACTCATCTTCTTGGTTCCATCATGCAGAGATGGATGGAGGCCGCACAGTCACCCACGGCTCAAGCAGACCAGGGTCAGCCTCAGGGTGCCTCAGCCCCACCACGAGGGTGGCTGCTGGTCCCCTGCTCATCCCCACCACGAGGCAAGAGCACCTGGCCTTGGCCTGGCCTTGCCTTAAGGGAGGAGCTCATGGATGGAACAAGGAAGGGGTGACTCTCTGGGAAGCCTGTTGCATTCTACTGTTTTCAGTTTCTGAAGGAATTTGCTGCGCAGCTCCAGCAGTACAATGAGGCAGGACTCCAGCTAACTGCCCAGGGACCTTCTCACACCCTGGGCAGGGCCAAGCGGAGCTCAGGCAGGAGGAGCTACRAGAGGCTAATGGGGATTTTCCTTTGCAGCAGAGCCCGCTCCCTGTTCCTGATCTGCTGGATAGTGACGCTGCTGCAGACGTCACAGACCTGTCAACCCTTTCCACGCGCCCAGCCTGCCGCTGGTAATCCCCCGTCCTGACAGTGGCTAAAGCCTCTGCCTTAGGCACCAGCCCCTGTGCTTCTCTAGCTGTATGCAGGAAGCAGCGTAAAACTTGGCTTCCTACGTCAGTAGTTGCAATGGATTACAACTCTTTTAACCTACAAAAGGCAATGACACTTATGTCCTCTCCAGGTTTAAAATTGAAAACTTCTCCCCTCAGCTTTTCACAGCTCCTTATTAAGGGTCCCTCAAAAAGGTTGTTTTATACTTCTCCACAGACAACACTAAAATCCTGAAAGATTTGACTGAAGGAGTTGGTTTTGGGGAAACCTGACTTTGGGATGTGGCAGAACACAGATTTTTCCATATGTACAAGGCATCTGCCCTTCTGGACATCAAAGGAAGTCACCAAGATGACAAGAATCTTTACTTTGGCAGAAAATGGCATGCAGCAGATAAACAACATGAAGACTAAGAGAGGAGTTGGTCTGTTGAGATTATATTCGCTAGCCATGACTTCTATACATAGTTGTGTACTATCCTGATTTTAGTTTAGTTATCTCAGCCTCATTCTTAACGATTATTTAGAAAATCTTATAAAGTAATAAATACATATCTCAGAAATATGAGGAAGTGAACAAAATTGCCTCACATATATCACATTCTGACTCTTGCTGTCTAGTGTATGTGGCTGCTTGTTAAACCATATGGATGCTGAAAGCTTCTGCTACGATATTTAGTTTGTCCAATAGAGCCTGTCTTGTTGACCTCAGGGGCTGTCAGAAAGGCCTCTTTCCCCAGCCTCTCCAAGGGGTGGACTGAGCTGGCTTGAATGAGGACTGTCAAATGTTCTGTGGGCTGAGAAAAGATGAGGGCTTTGCTTGCTGTTGACTTGTGTCAACTTTAAACCTGTAATAAGCACATTTTTAGAAGCAGAATTGTTTGTGTGCTTTTGTGCGGAGCTGTCTGCGTTGTGTCAGCTGGATGGGAGAGATGCGAGCAGCCCATGGGGTCACGGAAAACTGGATTATGACGCTGAATTGACAGGGCATTAGGAGTAAGCTAATTAGAGGGTTGGAATCTGCAAGTACGCACACATCTTGCTCCTCAGTGACCATGGGAAGGAAAATGTGGAGAACACAGTAGATAAATAGGATTTTAGCACAGTATTCAAGACAAAGAGTGCCTTCCTTCAAGGATAAACAAACCCAGGAGTGGCCAGGGGTGGTTGAGAGGAACTGCCCTGTCCTGCGGTGCTACTGATGCCCTTTGCACGAGCAGTGTGGCTGAGCTCATCTGAAGCCTGGGGAGACTAAGGGCCTCAGTTATCTCAGACCCTAAAGACAGCCAGGACTGAAGCAATGGCCGTTGGAAGTCTGCGGTTCCCATAGCAGGGCAGCGCTCTGCTGAGCAGACATGACTTCATGTTCTCAATGGGATAGCCCTTTGGGAGAGCCAAGGATCCAAGACAGCTCCAGAGAGCCACTGGCACCATAACTTCCTGAGTGGGTCATGGAGATACATTAAAGGAAAAGAGGAAAAGAACCCTTGTCCTGTACAAACATTCCAGGCAAAGAGCTGCACTCGGATATTCCTGCAAGTCTTGTGACAACCACACTACTAAAACTTTTTTCTCTTGCAAGGCTACCAAGTTCTCCTCTCAAAGGCATCATGTCTTTGAAATACTGTGTAAAATTCCCTTTTTTTCATTTTTAATGGATGAGGATAACAAATTCATGAAGGACAATACTAGGCCTTAAAAKATTTCTTCCAGGCTACAAAAGGAGGCTTCTTAACATGCGGAGCAGCTCTAATGGCACGTTCCTGCATACAATAGCCAAAGCACAGCAAAACAACAACAACAACAGAACTAACACAGGCTATAATTCAGCAACTGTAATATTTAGCAGCAGTAAAGTCAGTAAACTTTTCAAATGATGCTTTGCACTAAGTAGCTGAAGTTACGTCCCTCAGCTAGTCAGGTACAAGCACAAGGCAATGCTGCCCTGCAACAACAAGAGCTGTCCCAAGAGGGAACACAAGGCTCCTGGCCTCGAAGCACTCACTACCTGCTCGTGCGGCACTCTGGCGCTCACACCACCAGCGAGACCCAACAGTGTGGTCACTCCAGGGGTCGTCTACTGCCCGCTGCACAACCACCACCACCAGCTCAGTGACACTAGGAAATCGTTTACTTAATAAAACATCAAGTTGGCTGTTCTCACTGCAAAAGAGCTATTCCATGAGTACAAGGATGCATCTCCAAGCCTTAACATTCAATGCTTGCTTCCTTGGATATGCCAATTCCTTCATTTTTAAGATTACTTCTTGTGATAGAGACTCTTATGAAGAAATGGTCGAATTAATAATTTGTTTGTGGTCTTGAATAGCCCGAACTAGTAAAAAGATTAAATTAATGCTTCCCAAACTCAAAATGGGGTGGAAAATGGAAACACTTCTGTGCATCAGGCTGAGTTGCCTTTCATTTTAATACCAAAGATTCATCACCCCCTTTTCATGTTATTTACTAACATGAGGCTTTTTGTTTTCGTTTTTGCATGTACTGGGGCCCTAGACCTCACAAACACTTGTGCACTGAGCAGCACATTATCTTAGTAGGACTCATTCACAGAATATAGCTTTGCAGAAACCAGGGCCATGGTTCTATTACAGAAGGCTATGAAAGTGTAAAGACCATGAAAAAAAAGACAGTGTCAACAAAACCTCAAGGTAGGGCAGCTCCCTGCCTGCTGACTGTGCTGTGCATCTCTACAGCACTGTAAATGATGCAACCCCTCAGTTTACAGCAGCACTTCTAACTGGAAGGACACAGGGGCAATACCAGATTCAACGTAAGCAATGTTCCTCAGCATCCCTTTTGAAAAACAAAAAAAAGCCAAGTAAACAATTCAAGACAAAATGATAATCTGAGCTGACTTTGCAGTATTTGACTTGCTTTCAAAACCATTTTTGTGTTTTTAGAAAATCCTGTGGGTTCTGTACTTGCTGTGGTATTTCCAGCGGACACAGCTCTTCCTGCGGTATTAGAGCTGGCACTGCCACAAGAACTTTGCCCCTGATTGTCTCAATGAAAACACCACAAAAAGCAGCACTTTCCATGACTGACTGAAAACATCTAAAATATATGTGCATGCCGAGATACATTTTTACATATAATCAGCAAAGGGAATGGGGAAAAAAAAATCTCGAAAACAGACGAAAAAGCAAAGGATTACAAAAAAGGAGGGGGGGAGTGAAGAAAACAAGGATTTGGGGAAGGATTTTTATTTGTTTGTTTGCTTTTTTGAGAGATTCCAGGCAAGCTCAAAAGCTTTGCTCATTTTTAGCGGTGGATTGGAGCCAGAGCCTTTCCTTGGCTCTGGCTCAACTCTGCTCTATAGCTTTGATTCACTGAAATCTGGGCTTGGGCCGGGGAGGAGGGAGCGGCTGGTGCTGCTGCCACAAAGGGCAGGCAAGAGTCCCTTCCTCCCCAGCCCCGCAGCCACAGGGGTCCCCACTCATCTCCCCTCCTCTCCAGACAGGACAACCAGCTCGCCCAGCCATGCCACAGCTTTGGCTCTGCTTTCACATGTCAGCAAAGGTGACAAACTGGAATATATATAGGTTATTACACACACTTCAAATAGATCCTGATAATGTCACACTGCTCCAGGTGCAGGTGGGGATGCACTGAGCCAGGGGCAGGATCCCCTCCATATATTGACAGAGAGCAGGGCACTCAGTCACATTTCCAGCCTAGAGGGTAGGGTTTCTTTGTCAAGCACAAAGCAGTGCTTGGCAGCACAAGGTCCCAGGCACAGTCTTGGCAAACAGTTGGATTTGAACTGATGTTTGAAAGCCTGCAGCTTTCATTCAACCATTTAGTGAACCAAGTCATGCAGGTGCCTCTATGAGCTCAAAATCATGTTACAGAGAGAGAAGAGTTTTAATGGGAAGCAAATCAACTCTGGAAGGACATGCACACTCTGGGGCATGGCAAGGACAGGACACATCGGACTCGGGCAGCTGCTAGGAAATTCCTGCCACCGCCACTTTATTCACGCAGCACAAGCATAGCAGGCAGCAAGCCCCACATACACCCTCCCATTCCCCGGACAGCACCAGGGTGTGCGGTGGCCAAAGGCTGTAAATGAAGCACTGGTGCTTGTCAGAAACGTGCCACAACCTGCAGGCTCTACCAAGCATGGGAAATGGGCCATATTTCAGGTTAGCGGGCAAGCTCTGCATGGGACAACCGGAGGGAAGAGATAGCCGACGACCAGCTTTGCTCGCAGGAGTCATGGGGGGCTCTTCCTCTGGGTTAGAGTTACCAACAGCTAACGCTTCTTAGCCTCCTGTTTTCCTCATTTTGGTACACATCTGGAGCAGGAACTATGAAAGTGAACTGCCCTCGAACCTCAGGGGGGCTCCTCTGCAGCACCACTCAGCACCCAACCGTTACAGCAACTTTCCTCTTCCCTCCACCGTGCTGCATGGGAAGGGTAGAGCCCAAGCTCATGCTTCCCTCCACGGGAATAGCTGCTCAGAGGTTTCTCTCCAGGTTCCTTGCTCGATGTGCAGATGTTCAAGCTAGCTCCATTTTGCTGTGCTCTGATGTAACTATCAGGACTTTTCAAAATGCTAATTTACAGCTTCTCAGCCAAAATTCCCGAGGAGGATCAAGTCAAGCATTCGTCTTTCTGTTACTTCTTCTCATCCAAAACAAATCTGTTCTTAACGCAGAGTCCTGCAGTAAGTGGCAAGGACATACAGACGCTTGCACCTCACTCAGGGACTTACATAGGAACAGCACCATCCCTGAGCCTGTAGTAACTCATGTCTGCATTTCTATAGGGTTCCTGCTGGGAGACCTGTGCCAGGTCCCAGCCACGTTCCCTTCTAGCCTTAAACTAGCAGCCGGGGCCACACGGCTCCTGTGGATAAACAACTTCCAAGAGTGTCTGCACAAAACCCTAGCCAGTAAAAATAGACTGTAACAAGTGAAAAATGCAACATTAAGATTTCAGAGTTGCAAAATGGTGAGAGAACATCACACCAGCCTAGTAACTAAGCAACAACTTTTGTTTTGTTTTGAAATCTATATGAGGAATAAAAATACCATCAAGGGTAAAGTCAGCCCAGAAAAAATACTCCCTCCTCTCAAGCAGCGAGGAGCTTTTCTTGTAGACACAACTGGAAATGGTGGAAGCCAGCTGTCCACCATGCTGGCAAGGTCTATTTTGTGTGACTGAACACAGAGACCTATCGCACCAAAGCACTTCCTTGCACAACAACATAAACCATGTTCTACCAACTGTGCCGCGGTCAAAGGAGATGGACATGGGACCTTTCAGCTGCCCGCACCACTGCCTTCAAAAATCTCAAACAGTGACATGTTGGCTATACAGACTGAAACTTACAGTTTACGTGAGGTGGGCAGTCTGTTCTTGAATAACCTGTAAGTCTAAAAGCCTCTAGACTGAATGGTTCTGCTAACAGAAAAAAAAAACTTCCTTGGAAGTGATTGGAGCTTATATGTCTTGAATAGCTTAACCAAAGGGAGAAGGTTAATTAACCTAATGAGCACTGAATTAAAAACCTATTAGACTAGGAAGCTCCAAACATGCAG
This sequence comes from Eudromia elegans, assembly GCA_003342815.1. Taxonomy (NCBI): domain Eukaryota; kingdom Metazoa; phylum Chordata; class Aves; order Tinamiformes; family Tinamidae; genus Eudromia; species Eudromia elegans. The sequence continues at coordinate 2,116,853 of PTEX01000108.1, forward strand.
CAAAGGGAACATTGTTCTTCCCAGAGCGCACGTTCCAGTTCGAGTCTGCTTTTCTATCTGGGCACAAAGTCAGAGCAATGTTCACTGCTTCTTGGCCTTGACATCTTCAAAGCTGATAGGAACAACGATGGACATGGACAAATCTTGCCTCTAACACCAGGGGCATATTAGGTTGCTCACTAGGCCAAGCACATCTTCTGTTGCACTATTAAAGCCAAACGCAACAACTCACAAGGAAGATGAATCCTAAGTGATGACAATCCTTCAAATATCCCTCCTACCCAGGAACAGAGAGGCTGGAGCTGCCCGCAACACTGCTGCAATGCCACACCAGCGTGCTGCCTCTGCCATGCACAGGGGTCAGAGGAACCCAGATCCACTGCAAGGAACCAGTTACTTTCAGAGAYGGTCGCTCATCTCCCAGGTCCCCAAGTGTAGCTGCTGCCACTGAGTAGCCAGTTCTGTCACAGGAGAAAATATTTCAAAGAGAAATGATGCCGGGATGGAAGAAACTGGCTCAACTCCAAAATTCCTGCCTTTCTACTGATACTGGGCTTACACCCAGGTCACTTCAGGGAAGGTGCATCATCAAACAATTTTAGGCTGAGATGTTCATGCTGAACAGACACAGAGACAATGCAGAACATTGCAGAGAGATTGCCCAGCTCCTGTAAACTCCTAATGGTGCTTACATCATAAATCCTCTCAAATATAAAGGGAATTGCAAGGAATTTTCCAGTAAAAGAGCTTTAGAAGCAGGGAGATAAATACCTTGGAGGAAGAAATTTTTGAACCACCAGTTTCCAAAATGGAACCTAATGGAGGTTTTGCAGTGCTCTTTCCTTTACACTCAACCCAGTGTTATACAAAGCATGGAGTCTGGTGACAGCTGGGTAGAAAATCTGCCTGTTTCGAAGCCCCTCTTCTGCTTCCTACAGAGGTCAGACAGTGCTCCCTCTGCCCTCCAAAGGCAGTGGGGTTGGATCCTAAGTGATTAGTACCATACTAAGCACCTCAGCCTGGCTTTAAGCAAGCAAAGCCTAGGCTTCAGCACCTTGATGTAATTGTTACTTCCCAATGCGAACAAACTTTCGGCCCATAGGGTACAGCAGAATAATGTCAAGTCACTGCTGTTGCTAACAGTGGTTAGATGGAAAGTCGTGAATGAAGATACATTCACTTGCTTAACATCCATTAGCTATACTGAAAATAAAAAATTACTGGTGAATCTTCAAACAAGTAGCCATTGGGGCTATGCCCTTCTCATTCCAACAGATGGAGACAGAGACCTGTGGGCTTAAGCATCATGCCTTAATCCCAAAAATCTACAAATTTAGCTATTCCCTAGTTTAGCCATGTGCATTCCCCCAAAACAGTAGACTCACATAATTTTCTAGTGGAGGCACAAAAACAACAGGAGAATCAGATCAGCTTATAGGATTATTATAGGATTAGTTACTCAAAGAACATGGAGGGGTAGAAAAAAAAGGCTTTTCCTTTCCTACCCAAGACCGCACACAACCAATAGTTTAAAAAAAAAAAAAAAAAACAAAACAAAACAAAAAAAACCCACAAAACAAAAAAAACCCCACCACCAGATGAGAAGGACAGGCTTGCTTAACTCACATCTAACCAACCTCTCAAGCTTTGGGAAGCAGTCTGATAGTTAAGAAGAAAACACAGGTCACACATTTCCACCATTTACGGTACCTTAAAGCTTTGGATGTTCTTTGTCCTTCAGAAGTGCTGACTATGCAGAGTCTAGGAGAGCTCTGAGGTCTTTCTGTACGTCAAAAACATTCACCATAAGTGCTGGGCTCCCAAAAATAACTTTGGGAAGTTGTGTCTTAGCATTTCAGCAAAACATGTTGCACCAGGCCCTGCTGACATTGATTTCTTATGGACACTAAGGTGATTGTCCTTCTCAGTAGTGCAGAATTCAGGGAAAGTAAAAATAAAAGTTTGTCTGGTTATTGCTCTCAAGATAGCTTTTAAAGTACATATAGTTGATATATTTAATTCAATCCCTTTTTCCTTCTCCGGGGAATACATATAGAGTATACTATCTCTTGCTTTGAACTATGAGATCTCCCCATCTTTCTTCCATTCTAAGCTCATCTACCTAAACATTTTCTGCGGAGCTAAAATCCACAGTTTTTGCAAGGTACTATGTCTTCCCATATGTTACTAATGCTTCCAGCTCATGTTTATTGTAGCAAGCTGGCACTCCTTCTTCCCTCCCAACTGAAGGATTTCACCTTCAGGAAGTATCCCAGCTGCTCTGACCAACAGAAAAGACTCTCAAGTTGGTTTTTTGTGCTTGGTTTTACTAAACTGATGGAAAATACTGCCCTGCAAACTTTTAGGCTGACCATTTGAATTTTGAATCTAAGTACTAAGTACTACACAAGGACCTACAARGGAAACGAACTACAGAGACAGTTCTCCTTTTGTGTGTGTGGTACTTTTCCTTCTGAGAAAGTTTCTAATCATTCTGAACATTTGTTGGATTTCACTTGAAGATGGCAGAATTAATTAAAAAAAGAATTATTCTGAATAGCTAAACCAGGACCTTAGTTTAAAACTGTTTGCTTGGAAGATAAAAGCAGAATGCACAAGTGTTTACCATATCAGTTTTACAAACAGCTTGTACAAATAAATTTGGTGTTTAAATATGTCCTGTCTCTTCTTTTTCTTCAACAGCTCTAAGCTCTGCCCTTTCCTTACTGGGAGGACTCACTACCTTGGTCAGTCATGGCGCTTGTCTTGGCTCTTCTTCGCCCAGTTTTCCTACTCCTGCAGTCTTCTCCTCCCCTCCGCCCAGAAGCGACCACTAACATCCTCTCTGAGTCTCTCCAGCAGCTTCCTGTCATTGCTGCAAATTCTAAATGCTTCTTTCTTAGCTGTAAATCTCTGTGGTTTACACACCGTCTGCATCTTTGCTCCCTTTCAGCTTCTCCCACTCCATTTTCATCACTGTTACTTCCCCGCTTTGTTTCCCTCCCTCATAGCTGGGAAACTCTCCCACCTCTCTGGCACCTTTTCCTCTCAGTCCCACCAGCAGGTCACTTCTTTTCTCTCTTTGCTTTTCACTCACTAGCCACCAACACCCTAACCCTTCCTTGAAGTATTTCTTCATGGCTTGATGCTGCCTTCATTATCATGCAAGATAACAAGCATGCTGAAGAACAAGCAGCAGCTCATAAATGCAGAGTTTGTCACATGCTAACTTCAAAATTTACTCTAGAAGAATGACTTGTAATATGCTCCATCCAGACATTCATGCATAGACTACAGCGCTATTAAGCTTTCATAACTCTTTGAAAATCTCTGGAAAACAGCTCAGGCAATATTTGAGCAAGGCTATGGAGTAGAATCACTAATATCAAGCTGCTCCGTATGCACATTAAAGATACTGAACAGGTTACTCACAGGCAACCTTCTAAAACGACAACAAAGAGACCAAAAGTAGCACTTTACACTTTACTCAAATGAAGAATAAACAGGTATCAAATTATACCCACTAGAAATACAGAGGACCAAATTAGCCTTTGTTTTCAAGTCATAAAATACTGCACTTTCGGCATAGGAAAGAACTTAAACCCAGACTGAAACAATGTTACAAGTGTCAGGAGSCCAAGTGAAGTATGCCGGGGCCAGAGAGATGAAAGAGAACCTTCCACCTGTCCCCTGGCCACTCAACACACTGTCAGTCCTTGGCTTCTTGACAAACCCTGGACTGACAGCAAAATACAGATAAAATCTGGCATTCTGCATGGAGACTCATCCTGCCTCYCATGCAGGACATTATGCAAACAGCCTCCAACATCATGGACTTCAAAACGTGTTAGAAATACGTTTGTGTCACCAAAAACCAGAGTAACTGCTTGGCTGTGTGCCCCAATTCACCTTTAGCCATTTACTGATGACACAAATCTGTTTCACAGGCACCGGGGGTATGAAATATAAGCTAATATTCTTTTTTATAACACACACACAACTCCAGCAAGTAAACAAGCAGCTAGTGAAGTACATCTGTCTCTCCTACTAAGAATAGTGAGCTTAAAAAATTAAGAAAGAGAGTAGCAAGGGAACTGAGGAAGCCAGGGTTCAAGTCCTTGGTCTACCACAGAGTTTTTGTGCGACCCCGGTCAAGTTGTTTATTCCCTGTGTGCCTGAGCAATAGCTCTGTGGGTGGCTCCGAGGAGAAATACGTTGAAGACTGAGGTATTTGGATACAGGAATACCCAAGAGCTCCGGAGTTGGCATATTTATATGTACAGAAACCACTCGGAGACAATAACTCAGGAAGCAGCAAGTTCCAGAATAATAAATGCATTCATCTTGACAGCAAATGTTAAAGAAAGGATAAGCAAAGGAAAATATTAGGGGACGTAAGAACTGTGATGATTTCCCTCAGCTAATTACATGTCCTAGACCTTGAAAGACAGGATTTTCTTACAAATGTAAACTTTGGGTTTTGTGAGAGATTACAGCTGCACACAGGCAGCGAGCACAACTGCGCCTGCCTCGTGTCTGACCTGCAGCAACTGGAAGCTGCTGCCGTTCCTCTGTAAATACCGGTCGCATCGGCCAACGCATCCCGATTTATGAAGAACATCAAACAGTGCTGTAAAACTACATAGCTCAAATTTAACCTACTGCTTAACACAAATAGGAACTGGGTGGATTATCTCTTTGCAGCAACTAACAAGAAATCATAACTAAGTGGATAGAGAAAATTTGCATGCCAGAATTTAGCTGCTTTTCAGGGGACAGTCCAGTTGGAAAGTAAAAAGCTCACGTTTTACCAAAACATGTTAATGATCATAGCTTTCTAAAGCTTTTCTTTTAAATGATTGAGATTTCTGTTTAAAATTTTAAAATATTTTCAGTTTAAATTCTGTAGCTTCTATAGTATAAAGAAGCTGTAAATAATTTGCTTAATAAACTAATCCTAACTGGCAATTGAGAGATGCTGCTTTAAAGTGCACTTCATTTCTTCTACATGTTGAGAGGGCAGTTTTAAATAAAAAACACTATAGAATAATAGAGTGTATGACTATGTGACTAACTTTTGCACTTAGCCAAACATTTTTTTTTGTTAAAATGCATACTGTGGTGCTAAAGGGGAGGGTATTTTCCTTGATATCTTCATCTTTGCTCTTAAGCCAAAGGGACATAATGTTAAATTCTGTGCAAATATAGCACAAACCACAGTCCTTTGTGTGTGTTCTTGAACTGTTTCAAGAAGCCCTAGAGATATCACACATTATCCCATGATTCAAAGCTTTAACCTTGAGGGAAAATACACAAAACAGCTTCAGATTTTTTCCAAGTCAATACAGCATTGTAAATACTATAAYAGTTATTTGATAAACACAATAGAAAGGCTTTAGAGTGAATGCATCTCATTTGCCATCTTTATAGTAAATGACTCAGTAAAAACTGTTTTAAAATGCAAAACACCATTAATATTTTTACTCCTTTCTGTTGTAGAATTTTGTTTGCTTTAAGATAAATCTGGTTAAGTCTGTTTTAAGGAATGCAGTTATTTACCAAGAAGCTGAGTGATATTCTCTCAAACTAAATAACTCCTTCAATCATCTTTGCCTGATACGAAGAATATTTTAAATCAAACTCATTGTTCTAAGTATCTGAAATAATTTTGAGGGCTAATAAGGTAGTAAAGTTCCTGTTGCATAACGAAAGTGGGAATAGAATATTTTTTAGAATATTTTTAGACACCTGTTATTTCTGTAAATATTGAAGACCGAGTTGAATTTTCAAACTTTTACTTTGCTGAGGGACTGGAGAGTCAATACATGTTAATGTGACCACAACTTCTAGGAGACTTTTCCTGCAGCACCATTGATTTTGCTACCTCCAATGACCACCTAGGCTCCACACGAAGAGGAGCTGCTGAACCCAAACAAGAGGCAAGAACTTTCTGCCTTCCCCCAAACTGGTCACCGTCAGCACAAACTCCCAGTCTTTTGAGCTTCTCAGACAGACACAGTCCAGCCATATTTAGTGTGGTCCAGACTGCACCATCTGTTTTGCTGCAGCTCTTCACCAGATAAGAGATTCAGCCCTAGGAGATACATACCCTTCCTTGGCAAATCACATGCATCACACCAGAACAGTCATTTCAAATCAAGATTTTAAGCTAGAAATTCAGCTATACATCCCAAAGAGTTCAGATGGACCAAAAATAGAGCAGAGCTCCCCTCAGCAGCATCATAAATACTTGTGTTGAATTCCCAGCATCACATGCCACTGCAAACTCCAGTTCTGGCTCCGTGTTGTGATAGATGGAGTCTTCAGGACTGTTACCTAMAAAATCTCTTCTTCTGCAACAGCAGCTTCTCACAGCAGTTACACCTCAGAAAAACAAGGAAATTGCCAACTAGCAGCTTAGCATAAGATTAAGTTCTAGAAGGATTTTCCAGTTCCTATCTAAGCCATGGAAATTATCCCACAGGGAAGAACATGACCATGAAGAAAGCAGGTCCCATCTATGCAGCAGTTCAGAAAAACAAGAATGTAAAATGCAACCCAATCAAACCTCCCAGGTTTGATCTTTACCACCTTCCCTAGCAAATGCCTGGGGAGCCGCTGCAGAGTGAGAGATGACAAGTCTCCTTGGCCTATGGGAATTGCAACCCAACCAAAATCAGAGCAGCCCCTCAGGGAAAGAGCAGAATGGAGGTTGCTAATGCTGTATTGTAGGAGGAACAGGATGGACATGTAATTCAGGAGGAAAGATCTGTTGTAATCACTCAGCAGGACTGGGGAAGAAGCCTGCATAAATACATTGCACTTCAGAGCAAGTCAGACATTGCAGAACCACTACCCTACCCATTTCCTCCTTCAAGTATTAATAATTTACCATCTTACTTTAAAAAAAAGCAGCACCGGAGCTCTATCATGGCATTCCAAGCAAATTCTAGGTATTTCTGCAGCTGTTTGTTTTCCTTTGTCTCTTAGCTCAATCCTGTGTTCCAGTCCCTTTGGCCTTCTGTAAATCCCTGAAGTAAGCTAGTCGGAATGAAACCGAAGTTTTTATTAAGCTACAAAAGAAAATAAATTATGCTGAAGCTTATGTGAATATTTAGAAACTTTTCCAAACAAGAGGATAAATGTTCAACTCTCACGATGAGATACAGGAAAAAATAATTCCATTAAAGGGTCACTTATGCCCCAAAAGAACTTTCGGAAAGTGATGAAAAAAAAAATAATAAAAAGAGGGTAACAGTATCTGGGCCCTARACACCACCGTGCCTGTCCCCTGGGCAAGGGACAGAGTTCTTCCTGGGCTCACTGTCACCTTTTGCACAAATGGAAGCATTTCTCACAAATCCAAGCTGACTCCTTCTGGGTTGCAAAGCTGATGCCGTTCCCATTCCCAAATTGCATCCAGATGCGGCGCTGGCTTCGCAGTCTGCAAGGCAGAAGTCTCGCTGCCTCCTCGGCCCCAAGCGCACCAGGGAGGGCACCAGGGAGCTCTTGGCAGGTGCCCACTCGCGTTGCCCGACGCGGTCGCTGTGGTGCCGGTGCCAAGGTGGCCTGGGAAGCCTCTTGTTCTACTTGCCTAATATTCCATTTTCTTTGAAAGGATGGTAAATTATCGCTATTTTTTTTCTTTAGAGTAAGCACAGTAACTAATAAGACAGAAATGACATTAAATATTATATTTAGCTAATGACATTAAAAGGGAAAGCAATTAGAAAACTGTTTCCCATTTGAATTTTTTTTCCCACTTGAATCACAGACCATGAACACAGTTAATGAAACATAAGTTACTTAAAGAAGTTGGGGCAATTATTATTACTGGTGACACAAAACTGGAAAAGCTTAGTGCATTAATTACCTGCAACATTTTACAGCAGGATATATGAGTGATTTTTTAACCTCCAGGGCTGCGGTTGCCAACCACCAGCCCTGAGCCACAAAGGGCTGCAAAGCAACCCAGCAGGGTCCAAGTCCAGATACATGGCGCGAGCCGCGGCTGTGCCAGGCAGGCCCACAAGCTTCTTCCTTATGAACATGGCAAGACCCCAAAAAGATTTTAAGCGAGACTGAGTCTCACTCAGAGCCTCTTTGTGACTGGCTGCACTCCTGCAAATAGCCCTGGGAAATGCAGCCACCTCAGTGCTGCCATCGCTGCTAAACCAGTGGAGAATAACTGGTATTTGCAATGCTGGGAACCTTGTACAAAGTTTCCCTAATACAGACAGCAAGCTAACATCTCTGCAGTGCAGGAGAGATTCCTCTAAATTAATTATTTCCTCTTGTGAGATATTTTTTTCTTAGCAAACATTAGAAATATCTCATTTGCAAATGTGCAAGTCTCTAGAGGGAAGCTTGAACTTATCCTTAAATTACTGAAAGTTTATTATTATTTTCTCATGGAAAATGTCACGGATGTCTTGTAATCCCTTGTGTTCCCATCTTCTAAAATTGAATGTATCTTGACTCACAGAAAAACTTGAGGCTATTGAAAGACAATTCAGAAATAATTTAGATTTTTTTTCTTTCAAACATTAAAGATTAAAAAGTCACAATTGGGTGCTGGAAATCCCTTAGCAGTAAGAAGGAAYCTATACATTCACTTGATAAAGTTCAGGGCAAGAACAGCCTGCTTCTGTATTTTGTAAAGTGACACAAAATATTTGGTCTCAACAGAGCTGCCTTCCCCGTACATTGGTAGGGTTGTCCAGCCCGGGCTGCTGACCCTCACAGCACCTTCACGCTTTGGATTCAAAACTGCTTTCAGGAGATGGAAAAGGGAAAGGGTAGAAGATGGAAGGACAGCTGTCTGCCAACAAAAATTAAACATGATTTTAGTCTGTTCTGTAAAGTGTCTTGTGTATTTTCCTAGGGCCTTATCCAAAGCCCATTAAAGCCAACGGGAAGCCTTCCAAGGCTTAGGCTTTAGCCCTTACACTACTGTACATACATTTTTATCATTAACAGTAATTACACTGCTGTAACATCTGTGGACAAAATGGCAGCAAGAGGGCCTGACAGGTAAAATACACCCACAAATGTTCTGCAGCAGTTTTCCAAGCTTGTTTTCCTGTCCTTTCCATATTCATCTTGGTTAAGAAAGTAATGAAAGTTTTCACTTTGGAAAATGACTTTGGAGCAGAAAGGAGTGATAGGAGTAACAGGATTTCAGTTAATCATTAAGTCTGGTCAGACCAAGCATTTTCTGTACCTGGTGACAAATGATTTGCTCATCTCCCAGTAAAGCAGTTCATGATTCCCACCAGCAGCACTGGTAACCTCCCTATTTCCCTGGAAAGCAAGGGTAAAGCCTACATCAGCCTACAGAGATGCTCCTGCGCCTCAGCACTTGGGAAAAGGCTGGCAATAAACATCACGGGTGAGTTCAAAGATCAAATCCTCAAGGGAACAGAAAAATACACCTGAGAATCTAGACTATGGTTCTACTTCTCCTACATTCAAAGGATAGGTTCCCTCTTTGGGAAATCCTCCTACCAGAGTACGAGCCAGAACTTCACACTTAAAGAAATGATTTCATTTTACGCATTACTTCTAAGCAAATATAACATGTAGCTGTTTTAAAAACACATGATAGACTCAGGGCAGCTGAATTTTTGGGGGGGATCTGGGTTGCTGGAGTTGGTATATGACAGAGTGCCAGGTTATCACTGAGCACCCCCAGGTGCAGCACAGTCCTACCAACAGAGGGGCAAGTATCACCTGGTCTAGGCTCACTGTCATTAAACTACAGGCAAACCTGCTCAGACAGAGGCTTGGAATTAGCATCWGAGATTATGGGCACTATGTAGGTGAGATCTTATCTTAGCGGTATTACGTCTTATGGAAAATATGTAAATACACCAAGTTACCATGTGCATACAAAAGCGTTTCACAATTACACTGGATATTTAGACAGTTGATCCCTCATACAACAAACATAAGTGATACAAGCTCTTAAAACTGCATAAAACAAGGCTCTGATTTTTTGCCAAATTAGCTGGTAAACTAACTCAACAAGCCTTATCTTGCTCTTATCAGCCCACCTGTCTCTGCCCCTTTAATCTAAGACTTAAAAGAGGAAATGAGTACTTTACAGATAGTGCTTCTTCAAAGGAAATATTTGCTTCAGTTACCTTGTGTTTTTAATGAGATTATTTGGTCACAGCTTGGCATCAATTCATAACATGCACCATGTCAGAGCTTTCAGGTTATTCAAAGCACAACGGCGTAAGAGGTAGTTTGAGCCGGTAGCAGAAGGTTGTTCCTGGTTGGCATTTAATCATGCACAAAATGTTTACCTGCCTTCCTTGGCCAGGGCAGACACAGCATTAACAGAGGTTGCTCTGAGCATTTTCCTCCTTTTACTCCTGTCCCTGGGTTTTTGGCACAAACTGCTTACAGGAAATTCTCTACAATTGACATTCAACTAAGGGATGAAGCTCAACCAGCTGCCATACGCCCTCTGCTAAAATGAGTTTCTGYTCAAGCTGTCTCAGGTCACAGAGAGCACCTGCCTTACTGTTATGTTACGCTACTGAAAAGCTGGCTGTACTGTGCCTCTGACTGGGCAGAAGCAGAAGTTAAAAAGCATTTTTTATTGGCTCTTTTTTAGTAAGTTCTAGATCACATGTATTTTATCTGGCCTGGCTCTCACTTAGCACATGGCATGTGCATTTTTCACAAGGAGGGTATTTAACAGGCAGAAATACAAATGAAACATCTGGAGCACAATTACAGCCTCCAAACACAACCACAACTCCCACCACCACCATCTCCCACCAACCCTCCTAGAGCATATTAGGCCAAGCGGCTTGTAGCTGAAGCATTGAGTCTTGCACTTGAATGCCTTTTTAAAGAAACCACACCTGAAACTTTTAGGGCAATGTTCAAAATATATTTCTTTTACATCTTGCCATTCAGTAAGCACCAGTAGGGCACACAAGGCTGATGGCAAAAGTCACTGGGAGCTTTATAGCACCACAAAAGCACAGCTCTGCCTTTACACCCTGCCATTCAAGACAAAAGCTGTATGAGCAGCTGCAAGGGGACCTTGCAGTGTACCCAGCAGTATCTAGTTTAGTCTTTTCATCCTGCTCCCACCTCTAGTCTGTATTTTGTCCTCCCAGGACAGTGAAAATGTTCAGGACAGCACCATAACTGTCACTTATGACTGAAGCCAAGAGCAGGTGCATCAAGTGCCAAAGTTGAACCTCCACCCTGCAGGGTGCCTGGTTTTCAACTGCTGTGGCAAAAGATTGGACATTTTCTCCTTACGTAAATAACTCACTCTTGAGACCCTCAGGGAGTACATCTGAAGCAGCACTTCTCAGAAGCAGAAAGTGAATGTTGGGGACATCTCTATATTTTTCATCTCTCATCCAAATCAGAGGAGGGAGGAAGAAAAACAGAAAAGCAATGTGCAGGCAGTGTTTCTTTTTTTTTTCTTGAGCTTCTATCACTGTATCTGCAACAATGCTATCATCTGCAAGGACAGAGAATAGGACAAAGTAATCAAAAATCCCATGTTGAAGAGAACAAGGAAGAAAGGTCATGCAACAGGACCCCGGGCACCTTCTTGAGGGCAGCTGGAGATGAGGTTATGCAGCACCCACCGGAAAGCAACCAGCCCTGCACAGAATAAGACCCTTCACAAGGAGAGATTTCTCAGACTCAAAATAGATTTGACCTCAGGATTCTCTTCCGAAAGTCCAGAACAAATGAAGTCATCATGTACAAATTCTTCTGCCTTGTGAAGGCCTCCCGCATTCTGTCCTGGTGCTGGGCAAACACTCAGCCTCCCTCATCCTAAACTGCTCCCAGTCAAAGCCTGGAGCTCTGCCCCGCTGTGTCAGTTTGCAGCCCCTCACTGAGCAGGCAGAGTGACACCAGTAGCSATTTGGGTAGCCTCACACACCCTCACAGTCAGCAGCTTGCAGGTGGGAACAGGCTCCTGTGGGAATGAGCAGCAGTTCTGCCAGGAGGTGACCTGCCAGCAGAGGCCCAGAGCAGACATGTACCCTGGAGCAATTATTTCAATTAGCGCTGACTTCAAGGAGGGAAACGCTGCAACACGATGTGGACAGCAGCCAGGGCTGGCGCCRACACGGACGGCAGAGCTGCAGAAGATGCAAGAAACCCTATGGGAGAAGGAGGTGCTAAAGGAGCTAACGAGCTTTCAAAGACAAAGTAAGGGCACAGGTGGAAAGGCAAACACAAGATTCTTTAAATGTAGAGTTGAATGCAAGTAGAAAGAAAAAAGATCAGAGGCACTAYATTGTCACTTGAGCTTACAGCAGTGACTAACAGACAAAGGATATTTCCGAGAAGATGCATTTTTCAGTGCTACCGTGCTAGGGAGAAATACATCCCAAACTCTTTCCTGGAAGTGGAGGCASTATTCCCAGCAACTACTGTGTTAGAAGAGGTGCAAAGAAAGATGACTTGCATTTGAATGAGTAAGCTCCCCAAAGGAACCACTATGTCTAAAAATTCTACGTAGTGACTGACCTGCTGACAGCGTGCTGACAAATGGCAGAGCTGGTACTAAATTATGCAGTCTCTCAGTAAAATACAGCCACCATTTCAGTGAACTCGAGTATAATAATTATTGTAAACATATATATTTTTAAATTCTATGGGCAATCCAGGAAATTTCAACCAGAGAGCCCTGTAGTTAGGCTCAGCAAAGAGTTTGAAATGGTAAAACCAAAATAGGACCAGGCCTGGAAGATTACACACACACACAAAAAGAAAATATTCCACAGCGAATCCATGTCCCTAATCTATTAAAGTCCTTTGAACTGGTTAGTGAATAGCACATAAAAGAAACACAGATACTTTTATATAAACTTCCAAATTCACAAGACTCCAAATGAAAGATGGACTAGAAAGTAATCAAGGGCTAAATGAAAGTAATACCAYAGATCAAAAATGTAGGGAAAAGAGCCGAAAAGAGCCAAAAAAATGATAAAACGTCCAATTTTCATTATCTACACAAGAATGTTCTACACATCATTCCATGCCAGTRTTTGTTTCCACACCCATTTCGCACAGACTGGTGCTGCAGGAAGGAGCTGCATCGCTGCGCGCGCCAGGGCAGAGTCACCGTGCGTCCCCCTGTGCCTGAGCACCATGTGGCCCAGGGCCTGCAGTGGCAGCTCCCACGTAGGTTAAGGCACTTTTGCTTGTCCCTCAAAGCTGCCTTAGCTTCTAACTCCCAAATCTCCTTCAGTTTAACAGTGTGCGATGGAAGAACAAAGAAAACAACAGTCAGGGACACTCTCTACCACACTGTGATCTGCAGGTGAGTTCAGCTAGGCTGTGTGATGAGTTTACATCAGCTGAAACAGCATTTCAAATTTCTACACGCTTGTATAATATTTTTMATTTTGCTTTTAAGGCTGACCCAAATACAAACTTGTTTTTCTTACCACTTATGCTAAAAAGCAGAAGGCAAATACCTTTGGGGCTCAGCTTAGCATATCTTTTTATAATTGCACAAAATTAAAATAGTATGTAGACAGTTCCAGATACCAGACAAAAATAAGAGGCAAACAAAAAGTATGGAAAACATTTTGTGCTAATTTATAAATCTAGGCCTGGCTTTCTAATATGTTGAGTGGCAATCACAGCACTCTGCTTCCAGAGGCAACCCTGAGCGCCTGCTCCTGTGTAGCCTATGTGGGAACTCAGACTCACAGTGCAAGCTATTGAAGCAGAACTCCTTGAGGAAACAGAGGTATTTCATTCTGAGGCTTATGAAAAAAAAAAAAAAAATCCATCATATATGTCCGTAAGAGAGGAGTTCAAGATCTGGCAGGGCAGCCATCCAACACAACTGCCACTTACTTATTTTAACRTCTCCTGTGATAGAATCCAAGGACTCCAAGCCTACGACAGAGCTCCTTGTGCTAGACACTGTACAAACACAAAGAGTCTGTAGCCTGACCAGTTCAAAAAGTGATCTTGAGTTAGTCAAATCACTCGACCGAAGACCCAGCTGTACAATCCTCCTGAAATGGAAGCTCACCTTTTGTAGCTTTCCAATAGCCCTCGTCCTGCAACAACTGAGTGGCTTCGGGATTASAATTTGGAAAAATAAAATCAAGAGCAAATGAAAGCCTTGACAAGCCACCCGTAAAGGCAAACGTATCTGTGAGTACCAAAGAAATGCCACCTGGAAAAGCTCTACACACTTTGCATAGACTAGACCTGATAAAATTCTTTGCTCTAGCTCTCCTCCGGCGACTCTTTCAAAATGCAAGTAAATTACCATCAATTGGCATGACGAAGGGAAGGAAAATTCAGGCTCCACTCAGACCTCTAACTCCCGCTGACTTTCTTATAGGATGATGTATTAKGTGGTTATCAGTCGTCTTAAGGCTCACTTTAATCCACCCAGCGCCCAGGCTTTTGCAGAGCCCCTGCACTTCCAGCAGCACGGGCGCAGCGCGCACTGCTCCCACTTCTCCCGTCTGAAACTGCCTACTGCAATCTGAYAATTTGCTTGAACTGTTCAGAACTTTTTCTTTAAGAGAGATAATTTATCTCTTTAAAATAAAAGCCATGAAGCAGAATTGTTTTTTGGCTCTATGCTGAAGTGCTTACTCTACTGTTTTTGCACGGACACAGGCTTAGAAATAAAGCAAAACAAAACCATGTTTCCTAGAGCCTTCATCTGTTTCGAAATGAATCTCCACCATGACCAGACCACAAAAAAAGGCAAAAGGTTCCCCATGAAACACTCAGAAGAGCAGGGGACTCCAGTAGCAGCTGAAAGAGACGGAGCTTGGGGTCTCCCCCTAACCACAGTCAAGACAGAAGTGTTCAGATGTTTTTCTTTTAGGAGCTGCCAAATTCTCGGTTATTTTTCACGTGAGATATATTACTCATACGATAYTCTCCAGGTTTCTCCCTCTGCTCACTCCTGTCTATCCAGCTTCCCCCTGTTTTTTGATCCTTTTCTTGTCTCCCTTTTCTCCATGCTCACGCTCCCATTTCCTTTTTCCTTTCCTGCTTTGCCTGCTTGGATTTCTTTCCACCTTTACACCCTCAGAGCTCCCTCTTCGTTTTTCCTGCCACTTCTCCTATTGCCAAGCTCATCCCRTGGTCTCTGTTTATACCCATATCTCTACCGGTCACCTTGGGCAATGYGGGTGCCTCCCAGAGGGAAGGGAGGAGAGGCTCTCAGTGGCCAACCTGCTGACAGAACAACTTCAGAAATGTCCCTGCCCAAACAAGAGGCGACTATGCTTCAAGTGCTGCCCTCTGGTATCCACCAGCTCTCCCTTCTCCAGGACTGCCTCCTGCAAGGCTGAGATCTGCATCTTTTAGGGTTGTATAGACTGAAAAACCTCAAATATTTGCTGCGGGATGGAGCCCTAAGTAAGGGCTCTATTCACCTGAAATGTGATGCCAGGGGCTTCCAGAGCCCAGCATGTAGTCAGACTATGCATGATAAATATCTGTTTATCATAACTGCAGAAGTCAGCTCTGCTTTTCCAACCTCTCTCTCCCTTGAGATTAAGGAGGTAAAGGTCAACATTTAAAAAAGACAGGCCTTTTGAAAGTTTTTTTTTGTTTTTGGGTTTTTTTTTTTTTTTTTTTTTTTTTTAGTGCTAGCAACTAAACTCTGTGTGAAAATATCCCATCCTTCTCCATAAATCAGGCTGACCTGAACCAATATATTCTTCCCTAAAGACCTGATACCTTACTGATAGTGACTTACCAGCTAGTTAAATTAATATATGAGAGGGAAAAAAAATAATAAAAGGATGATACTGAAAAAGAAAGCCCCCAATTCCTTCAAATTCCAACCAAACCAAATTCCAAATGCAGAAATGCATTCAAGTGATATCCCAACAAAAATTCCCAATGAAAGACTGATCCTTTTGTAAAAGTCTCTATGAAACAGAGTTAGCTCACAGACCTACCAGTTTCATCACTTTTGCCCTTCAGACAAAGATTTGTTTTCTTCTCAAATCAACATGAAGAATTGGTAGTACTCAGGTCATTACTGCACTTTCCAAAGAAATCGTCACACTYGCTTTCGAAGAGACCAGTTTTCTTACCCACAGTCTGGCCCATCTCAGCAGGAGCCCAAGCCAGCACGTGCAGAGGTTGGGCCCTGCCACCCTTCCTCGCCCCAATGGGCCCTKCCCAATGGATAACTCAGGCTCATCAGCACCAGCTATGTGCCACCTTTTGCTGACACAGCACATGCTTTTTAACACTTGAAATACACTCACTCATTTTCTGTTCATTCCAGAAATGCTCATAGTAAAAATGTTGCTGTTAGGCAAAAGGCAAATTTATAGTTTAAGAACATATTTCTGCAGTTAAAATGCCATGCTAATCTGCTCTCGCTTTTTGCTCTGTTGGATATCTCTGGATTTTCTAGGCAAGGAAAAMACAGCCAACAACCCTGTCCTCCCAACCATGCCACTCTGGGCTCTGAGAAAGAGCGACCAAAAAGAAACCTTTATGATTAAGAGACAGGTGATAAGCAGGGTGCAGATGTGGGTCCGTGCTGGCCAGCGCACAGTGCCATTATTATTCCCTTTATAGACAGAGATGTCRCCCTGCCTCTCCCTGGCAGCTAAAAGGTCTTTCACAAAACAATCAACTATTCTGCAGAGAGGCATTCAATACAAGGGACGAAAAGAGAAACAGCCGTATTTTTGCCACAATTATTGCATTAAATAAACTCAACGTAAGGGCTGGGCAGGAGAGAGGCGAGCACAGTCAGGCCTCCATGGGCCTAAGTGATGATCTGGGGACCTTCAAGCTCTTTTCTCTTCCAGCTGGACTAGGGGAAAAAATCAAACTCCGAATTTGACTTTTTTTAAAGAAGCTGCTGTTATTTTGGCCCTAAAGTTCTTGCAAAGAGCAATCTAGGCAAAATCTAGGCCCCCTTTCAGGGGCTTTTGGTTGGTTAGATTTGGGGCTGACTGAAAGGGAAGGAGTAAAAACAAGTGAAGCTGAAAAACAGAAACTTTTCAAAATATTGAATATATAAAAAATAAATATAAAAAAAATCCTTAGCAGAGGTATAGCCAATATTTGTGAATAACACATTAAGTCAATGTTAAGTGTTCAATATCTGGCATCTGACTAGAATATTTCAATGACTTRTAAATTGTCACTTCAAGAAATTCAGTTGGCATTTACCACCAGCTAGCAATACATTTTGATAAAAAGGATCTGCAAAGCCATTTAGGTAAATAGGTTAGAAATACTTGAAAATATACAACAATTGCTACACTCACAAAATTCAAGTCTGAAAAATATAACATAAGGCTTGCTCAGGTGCCACATGCTGATTTCCAGAAGTCCACTAAATGATTTTTTTTTAGCTGTGGACAGAAAAAATGTATATGTTGTTAAGCCATTGTACGCATCGCTTCCTCTGAGTACTTCCAAACAATGGAAAAATARAACTTACTGAAGTTTAAAAATAACTAGCTTCAGTTTAGTTTTAAAATATCCTTCTTGCAGCATTAAAATCACCACATATGTAGATTCATATGCWTAGTAGCATATATTTTATTAACTGAAATGAAAAAATAATGATTTGTGTCTTCCATTTCATCCCATTTTTGTAGCTATGTCATGCGTGCCACTCTGCAGCTTGAACCTGATATAAATTTGATTTTCTCAAATTATTTTGCATTTTCTCCTTTTTCTCTGAACAGCCTCATGGTTTCTGAAACATGAAATATGCAGCATAATTGATTAAATAATCTAATTTTTTATTTTCTCCTCCCATTGTAAACACTGCTTGTTTCCATATAACATCAACATCGCTTATATGATAGGGAAATAYTTACAGTCAGGTAATTAAAAAAAATAATAATAAAGAGAACTACTCATCCAGAATATATACTTCCTCAATGTATTTGTTTCTTGTAGAGAACCTCAGAGCAAATTTGGTTCTTAGGGACAGTGCAGTTTCACTAAGTCCCAGAGAAGTATCTAGTTCCTCATCTTTCAAAGCTGAAGAGATTTTCACAGGAAACATTTCCAAAATTTTAACATAGGCCAAATATGTCTTTTCTATGGTAGTAGTCTTGAAAACAGTGGAACTTTTTCAGCCAAAGGTTTCACACAAAACAAAATGCAAGTTACCCCTGAGGCAGCCCCCAAATGACAACTCAATGGTTCAAGTCTGATAAAATAACAATAACAAAACAAACAAACAAGGGGTTGCATTTACAGCAAGGAAGCAATTACAGCAAGTGACTCTTGAAAGTGACTCTACATACGCCAATAGAAAATAAATTCCTACAAAATTAAGTCTATTTTGGCCTCTTACTTTAATGAATCATCAGTTGAATCTCACTGGGTTTAACTTTGGAAGCTCTACCAGGCGCTTACCCAGGATAGGGAACTGTGCTGACTTAGATGAGCAGCACGTGAGCAATGCTAGGAAAAAGATGGCTAGGAATCCATGAACACTTCCAGCATGGCTGGGTTCTTCCCACATACCGATTGTGTTAACAAAAGTCTCTTGGTTCAACAAAAGGGTAAAGCCAAACAATATGTAAAATATAGAAAGATTATAAGAAAAGATATCATCCTTCAATTGTTTTAATTGTAAAAGAATAAAGGCAAAAATGGACAAAATCATTACCCATATCACAGTTTTGTAATAGGGTAAAATATTTTGGTATTGCAAAAATCTCAGAAATCGTGAGAAAAAGAAAAGCTCACTCATTAGCTCATTTTCTAAAGACAGTATCTTCTGGATAAGTCTATTTTTCTCCTTTTGTTAACATCATTTTATATGGCTACTCATTGCTGTTTTTATTTGAGGCTTAGAAAGCAAATTTCTGGACAGCAATGTGGACACTATTAGCTAATTTAAAGGAAAACTGTTCCAAGAACAGTCATTTCATTTCAGCCGGTTTGCAAATTCACAGCTTTTTTTACTGTCTACATTTGAAGAATTATGATTTAAGAAATTATTTTTCATTTTCAAAATGTCCATATGAGAAAGATTAGGTAACATCCCCTATTTTAAAATCCAAGTTTTTAAGTCAAAATTCTCATCCAGATATGCAAGCCATCATGATATTATTTTAACTGAATGGCTCTAAACTCTAAGATAAACAGAGTTGTTAAAAACATCAGCAGAAAGGTGGTCATTTAAAAACAGACACTAAAAGTATCACTGCTATTAAAAATTATAGTTCTGTTGTCTATATAAGATTTGTAGGGTAGAGAAAGAATATCCCAAACTACAATAAATCTCACAGCATTGTATATCAAGATGTTGTATTTTCAGGCCSCAAAATTGAATTGAACAACACTGAAAGTGGGAAATAAGCAGTCTGGGACTTGGTTACAATGCACCAAAAAGTCTTATATTACACATTCAACTGGATAGCTGCAGTGTTTATAGAAAGCCACTTAAACTTTCACTGAAAGTTCTTAAATCTTCCTTGCTGACAGTTTAGAAGATGAGTAAGAAAAAAAAAAAAAGTGCCAGAAAGCACTGTCTGAAAAAGCAAGACATTCGACCACTCCAATTCTTGCTAAAAAGCTACCCGGGTTTGACTTGAGATATTTAATGTTATACAACAGAAAAACATGCAGTAAATGGCGAGGGAGAGAAATACGCAAAGAAATAAAAAGGAATTCAGAAATGCTCTTCTCATCTAGGTAAGATGAGCTTCTGTCCCTGATTTCATACTCTTTAAGTAACATAAAAATAACACTGGCTTTATGGATCTACTTTTAACCAGATAAATGAAAAACATACTGGCCCTGCAAAAAGTCCAATAAATTGTACTCTTCTCAAGCACTTATCTTCATCTTTAAATGTAATTGCTGCTGAATAAATTAAAATTACCTTTAATACTCTAATGCTTATTTGTAAAGATAGATAGTTTCTTTCCAGGATAACTTCTCATCTATTAAGGAAAAGAAGGCGCTTTGCAGCAGCTCCCGCCTGCCTCGCTCCAGGGCTGCCCACCCATCCAGGAACCCCCTTGGCTGCAGGGGGGCCTGCGACTAGGAGCCCAACCAGGCTCCYGGCTCCCTCACATTCCCCCTTCCCTGCAAACCCCCCAAAGTCCCTTCCCGTTTTGCTCCAAGACAGGGTTGAGCACCGATGATTCCTGGTTGCATCACGCAGCACTCGCAGGGCTGTTTCCACGCCTGCTCGCATGAAGCCTCAGCTCAGCTCTCTAGCAAACCCGTGATTCAGTCAGTTGTTCAGGGGACACGAGAGCGAGTCGAGCCACAGCGCTCACAGCTCCTGCTCCCGCACAGCCTCCCTCCTGCTTCTTCCTGCCTCGGGCCCTCTCCCGCAGCCGCCTTCCRATGGATCTGAGCATGGAGATTTTCTGGAGACTCCTGTTTCCACATATCAGGAGCTTTAAAACAATGCAAATAAGTTATAACCTGCACAGAGCCAAACTGAGACACTGCTGTTCTAAAACTCCTTTTCCAATAAGATAGGAGAAACCAAATGTATACTCACACAGAAGGATACTGATTRTTCTTAGTTTAGACACAAAACCAGTCAGCATTTTATGAAAATTAATCTGGTTTAAGCCTTGCTAATGCTGAATGTTTAGAAAGTTCTATTTAAGTATAAAATACTTCTCAAACCATTTTGCTTAAGAATTACTTTAAATCTCAGGTCTATTATTAATTTCTACCTTATTGCATCAGAAAAAAAATGTTAGTTTTTTGGCAAAAAAAACAAATTTACAAGCTTCTTTGCTCTGCTTGCTTTTTGGAAAGGCAGAGCGCCGCGTTTTCCACAAGCGGCTGTGGTTCCCCCTTCTCCAAAGGGCACATATCTTGGCTGCATCCCATCCCACTGGGGTCTTTGGGAAGCGGCCTTGGCTGCAGGAGGCCATTTTCATGCGATCTCCAAGTGACTGACGCAGACCATGGTCTTGGGCAGAGGGCTCATGCACTCAGCCACGTACACAAACATGGAGCTCAACCCACACAAGTTCACACAGTTCATAGGGGCCATAAAACAGCCTTCATGTCCTCAATGTGCATTCTTCAGGAGCACTAACTATTCCTTTTCTAATGGCTCAAGAGCCATGTTTACATCTATGACCAGAAACACCAAAGAAGCTTCAATTTAGCAAAACCATCTCCACTCATGACCTAGAGTTCACCACCATTTGATCAATGAGTTTGCCAAGGCAGCTGGCTTTCACTCTAAGTTTCAGACAACTTCAGAGCCACAACAATCACATTTTTCTAAAGATACAAGTTAGCCATCCGCCTTCTTTCACCCTACTACAGATGACCCTAATTCTAACGGAATAGTTGAATGCCTAGCACGTCTCRCTAGCAGTGTATATCCCTACAGTTACCTAAGGCATGGCAGAGTTTCGAAAATGTGCCTGTGTTTTCCATGTCCTCTACTTCTCTATGTTTTGGGTTACACCTAAAGAACCAATGTGACAGCTGAAAGACCCGTTTTCCAAAGGAAGGGTAGTGGTAAATGGAGTGTCGTGAGGGACAGTCTGCACAGAAGCACAAAGCAGCCTGTGCCAGGAGGTTCCACTGAACTCTCAGCTCTAGCTAAACCATGCCAGAAATATATGGGAATAAACAAACAGATTAGGGAAAAAAAGGCAGAAGAAAGTAATAGTCTTCACTGTGAGGAACGGGGCAAATGTAAACTGAAAAGGCCTCTGTGTAACAAACAAGCTATAAAAGGAAGACTGTGTAGTGCAAAATCTGTTTGTGTGGGCTTCTTAGGAAGAGAGAAAAGTCACACCAGCCATCACAAAACTTTAYACCCGGCACACCAACATATTCAGTCCAAAGAAGAAAAAGGAAAAAATTCTCTCCTGTGCAACTTCAAAAACAGACACTTCTGGATTGATAAGTTCGCAAGAAAACTAGTGGTRCTGGCAGGATCACAGCAAATCCTGGTCCCCTGCCAAACCTGGAGCAATCACCACACTGAGCCCAGGGAGCTGTGCACTTGCCATTGGTTCAGAGATCACTGTGGCAACACAGTCGCCTTGATTCACAG
The DNA here is from genome assembly GCA_003342815.1 of Eudromia elegans. Lineage (NCBI taxonomy): Eukaryota > Metazoa > Chordata > Aves > Tinamiformes > Tinamidae > Eudromia > Eudromia elegans. The sequence continues at coordinate 2,138,880 of PTEX01000108.1, forward strand.
CTTGAGTCCAGGAACCACAAGGGCCCCACAGAGGGGAAAACCTCAAACTGACAGTGTCTAATTTGGTTTTGTTTATGTTCCTGTGCTCACTATTGATCTGCCCAGGGCCTAGCATCAACAGCAAAGCCTAACCACCTCTCCGGGCCAGACTTCATAGGCAAAATAATCTTCCAGTGATGCTTCCTGCTCCAAATTGAGAGAGACATCTGGATCCAACAGCAGGCAGTTGGGAAGTGGTTTCAGAGTCAGTTCASCACCAGGCTCCTTCCACAGATAAGTGCCTGGCTCTGTTTATCTCCTTGCTGCAGGCTGTGGTTTCTGCTGGACACGGCAGCCCTCGCAATAAAGCAGAACAAGCAGTGTCTGCAGAGGTAGGACGTACACCCCCCAAGGAGGTGAGACAGGTTCTTAGCAGAACAAACATACTGGGGAAGAGAAAGAGCAGAAGAAAAACAATGCTGGAAATAACCTTTTGGGACCAGCTTAACCCTCAAATGACTATTAGTAGAATCACTAATTAAGGGATACATTGGCTCCAGAACAATACATTGGTGTCTAACAAAGCTAGAGACTAACTGGGTTAGACACTCCAAGTGATAAATACTTGCCAGCCACTGAAAAACATTACTTGAGTTCATCTCAGAAACCTTCACTGGCTTATCAGGAGACCCCATTCAAACAGCATGTACATAGTAAGCCTAAATCCTGCTCCCGTCACAAATTTACATCATCTCATCTGTTCCCAGGAAATTTCAGTCTCCTAACTGCTCTCCGTAAGTTACAACACAGAGGACAGGCTACATGCAGCCACTGAACAGAAGCACAGCCAGCTTCTCCACAGGCACAGGGATTCGCAGGTGGTGAGAAATTACAGTTATTTTTCCTGTTTATACATTTTCCCCCATTAAAACTTACTCTCATTGCTAATAGTAATTTATTTTCAAAATCGGAAGCAATGTAGGATGCACAGGCACTACTCCTGCATGGGTTGGCATGGTTAATTCCCATGCTTTCCACTCCATTAGGAGCAGGAATAATCATTAAACAGCTAAGGAACTTTGTCAATGGCTAGAAAAACCTTGCACAGACAAGTGCTCTCAACCAGAAGATCAAGGTAACTACCAAGGAAAGGCAGCATCACTTTAATGTGGCTAAATCCTTTTCCACAACTGATATGCATCTTCAAAGACACTATCTCAAGTCATGAATTTTGATTCTATTCTATAATAAAATATGTGCCTTGTTCACATCTGAAAGTTAACAGTGAAAGGAAGGAAGATAACAGATTCTTGCTAATAAGATTGTTGCATACAAGATTTTGAAATTACTTTCCTACTTCAAAGGGGCATTTGTATGTTGATATAATCTCTCTAACAGCAAAAAAATGACACACAGCAGGAGGCTGGGAAGACAGTTAATTCTTGTGACAGACTGCAAAGTAAACAGACAAAAATTATGCGGATGTATTTTGCATTTTTCTTTAAAGCAGAGATTTATTTCCTTGTTTTCAAAATCATCACTTCTACGAAGGAATAAATCACAACAGAAATTGTACAAGGCCACTGTAGTAAGGCAAAAACAATAAAGATATAGAGGATCTACAAGAAGAATGGTTTCCATTGTCATTTAAGTAGAACTTTTAAAATTCTTCAAGAAAAAAAGCTATTTGATAATGTATAGTTTAATTTCAGAAGTCAAATGTTGGTACTAAACCAAGAAAGCAGAGGGAAATATGCCCTGTAACACAGAATATTTTTGTCATGATCACCAATCATACTTAGCAAATTGTATTAGGCTCATCCCTACTTCCGAAAGAAGATCCATCTTCCTTTACCCAAACAAGAGAGTGCAGAAAGGCGGACAGGAAAACAAGCGCTTACTCAGTTCTGCGACATTTATTCCAAGGTAAGCCTTCAGCAACAAAAAGAGCACATTCCTACACATCTCTTGTTTTGGTARTCTCCCAGACTTAACCTGCTAACTTTGCTGAGAAAAACAAGCTATTACTAATGTCAGCTCTGCAAAACCAATAATAACCATGGCTGAGCGAGCTGGAATTTTTATTACTGGCAGTGAGGTAAGATTCAGGCAGAAAAAAAGCTTGATTGTCAAATCAAAATGTGAGAGCTTGAAATATTGGCTGTTAAAAAAAAAATCACCTTTTGACCTGTAAACTAAGCGAAGTTTTATCCAAATGTGATCAAGGGAGAACAAGTGTGGAGCCTCCCGCTGCCGTCAGACAGCGTCGCTCGTGGCAAGGGCTCTGCGGAGGCCTTGCTTCCTGTGGGCCTCCRGTCTCCACCTGCACGAGCGCCTGCAAGGGGTGGCTGCAGAATGCTGCAGAGCTCTCAACAGCACTGCAGTTTGTCAAAAGCACATGGGATCAATCAGAAAGATAAGAAACATGGAGGAAAAAGGTATGTGGTTTCCTGGAGAGCCGAATCCCTGCCCGGCTCTGCTCTGGGCTCTGCCACTGCTCAGCTTGAGTCAATTTTTCCCTAATGTGCAAAACCAAAAACTGCAAGCACAGAGAAAACTCTTTGCCTTATGGCCTTGTTCACCTCCCTGCAGGAGTCCGTACGTCGCACTCCTCGACCTTTCAGATTTAAAGTGTCTGCCAGGAACTGTATGGACAGTCTCCGCTTCTGCACTGCCAGGGACCAACTCCAGCACCTTGCCAGTGTGCAGGCCACCTCCCTTCGTTCTGCTTCACGGAGCCTTGTCTAAATTGTACTGAATGAACAGGGGGACTTTGAGCTCCTGCTCCCATCTTATTAATAGCTTGTTCTGCTCAGGTTCTTGTGAGGGTATCCACACAGCAGGATGCAGGGCAGGCAGCATCCAAGGTAGCTCTGACTTGAGTTTGCTCAAATCCTGGGACAGGACAGTCATATCCCCATAGTCTGCACGATCGAGCCTTGCTGCTTGCCCAGCTCTCCTATGCCTGTGACCAAGGCTGGTCTGCTCACTCTAAACTCACCCATGTTCCTCTGCATATTATTATCGTAGCTCTGCCCTTTAGAAACCCACAAGGTTTTGCCTGTTTTTTACTAGTACACATGAAGGATCAAATTGTAAAAATCATTTCACATGAAAAAGGAGACCCCCTGCACCCTGATATGATGCATACGCCTTTCATGCTTCCTTGGTGTTGATCCTTATGAAGATTTTTTTCTACTGCCTGGGAAACAGTTATTTAATCTTTATGCAGCATCCAACTGAGTTGAATAGAGAAGAACATAACCATCTTTTACATATGTAAGTTCATCCCAATTTAATCATTTAAAAGCTAAATAAGCAACATTTCTTCCTAGGGCATTAGGCCATTCTCAGGCCAGCTCAGCAATGAGGTGTCCACACCCAGAGCTTTGGGGGCTGCCTTCGCAGGACATACATTGCCATTGCCCATTCAGATAGGAAAATAAATAATAATTTATTTAATTTATTAAAAAATAAATAATAATTTAAAAAAGAGAAGTTAAACTACCAACTCAGACCATTATTGCTATAATCCTGTTGACACCTTTTAAGAAAAAGAGAAACCAAACTGGCGAGGTAGCTCCACCTCCCCGTCAAATCACACCTGCTTCCCCAGAGGGCTGCATTTCTGTTCTCTTGATGCCAGCCAGAGACCACGGTGAACTAGATTATGTCTAATTGCACATGCAGGTCTTACACCTCTAAACATAAATGAGTATAGAATAGGTCTTAAAAACAAAAACAAAACACAAACAAAAAAGCATATCTCTACAGAGCGGGAATTAAAGGAGAATTTACCTCCCAAGGTCATCAACTCTTATTATTCATACTGTGTTAGCACTGAAACATATAGCAGCTCTATAAACACACATAGGAGGAGATCATCTCTGTCCCAATGAGGTTGCTTTCTAAAATGGGATTTTGTTTTTCGTTAGTGCTAATGTAGTTCTCTCCATTTTTTTGGACTGGATATGAAAAATTATAAAGATCACACAGACTATGCACTCCACATGTCCACAGAGAAAGTGTCATCACTTGCTCTTCCTAGCCTGCCTACCTCAATGCAACATAACTTATCCCCTCTGGCCTTGCAACTCACCTCACAAGAACAGCACTTACTCAGCTGAGCAGATATAGCATATTTGCAGGTGCAGCCTGTTATTCCTAAACATGAGCAATGACATCTGAATCCTCAAGCTAATGGAATGTGAAACAGTTTTCAAATATCTTACATGCATTTTCCCCACTTCTTAAAAATAGCACATTATGTCTTTGATCAACACTTTCCTTCTGGAAGATCAGATATCCCTTGTATTCAGAAAATCAAAATAAGGAAAATAACCACAGCTCTAGCCACAGAATAAAACTCCTTTAAATTCAGAAAAAAAATCCTTTCAAAGAGACAAAGCAAACAAGGATTTTTTAACTAACAAACATGTGCAGTCCTTGCAGTGCAGTTGCGCAGTTGCTTATCTTGCACAAAGCAGACAAGCTACACGCTGGCCTTGACTGACCATTATACATCATTCATTTTTGTTTGCCCACCTTATCTTCCCGCCTGAGCAATGCAAACTGACAAGTCACTAAAACACCCCTCTACAGTCCCAAAATTCCTGCCAAGGCACAATGTGATCAATTCCAAGGATTTTTAAAGAATTCAGTGATTATAAAGTACTGAATGCCTTGCTCAGGGAAGGTTCTTTGTTTATCTGTGCCATATTTGCTGTGACAAAGCAGGCTTCCTTTTGGTGCTGGGTATTTCTAACACTATGACCTTTGCATTTGCCTGGAAAGGTGCTGGAAAGTTTAGAAGCATCTGTTCATTGGCCCTAAAATGAGAGAGCAAATGAGAGCAGTCAAAATCAAGCAATTGATTTTTCTGAGTTTTTTTATTATTTTTTTTTTAAAACAAGCACCAAAGTGTCAACCCCAAGTCTGTACTCCAAGTGTGAAACAGCATCATGCGAGTGACATGCAAACAGACTGGGGACTCTCGATGCTAGGGCTCGCGAGGACTTGGCGCACCACACTGTGGGCCTGCCYGCTTTCTGCTTGCAGGCTGTTTGCCCTGCATGTGCCAGCAAACATAGCATCTACAGAACAACCTTGTCATGAGCTCCTAATATTTAATAGGCTAATGTTTATGGAGGGCAAGGCATCTTGGCTATAAAAAAAAAAAGCTATAAAAAAGGCAAAGAAAACAAATTATGGACAATAAATTAGATTTCAGATTTGCATTCCACAGACTGAACAGGCAGGCCATGAAGTGTAAAAACATGACTGCTGATTCAATGAAGAGTTCCATGACATGTTAATCTATAACCAGTCCAGGTAACAAATACTATATTAATCACAGCAGCACATCTCCGGGCTAGGCCTAACTTTAGGGACTTTGTTATGGTACCATAACAAATTTATTTGAATTAATTCTTCTATACTTTTCTGCCATTTCTGGGATTGACTGCATGTCCCATTAATAGCACTCCGCTGGTAAGTCATGGTATTACCATTCCCATCATTGATGCACAGTGACCAAAGGTWTGTTTAGTGCCAAGCTCCCCAAACAGGCAAGGATCACCCAGCCTCGCTCTGCCGCACAGAGACAGCCCAAACACCCACCTGATGGGCACCCCAGATCTACCATCCACTACCTCACTGCAGGCCACCCTCCAGGTCTAAGGAGGGTCAGATCAGACAGGAAAAGCGCAGCTGAGAGCAGCTAATAACACACAGCTCTAAGAACAGCTCTGGGGTTATTTAAGGATGTAAAATACTGAAAACACAATAAACACGATACTTTCTTTAAAAAATGGAAATTATGGCTACTATTTGGAGTGTATCTGTGGGAGAGGTAACAATTCTCTCCGTGCTTGTTGAAAAGAAAGATGCCACAAAACTAGTTGGGCATTAACACTTTAGGAAAGCATTTCACAACTCCTAATAAATGGGGAAAAAAATTCTCAACATAGAAAAAATAATTTCTAAAAGGTCCCAACAATTTAGGTCCCTTCCAATCTGCAGTTTAACAAAGGTGAAGGCCATCATTGCTGGGCCACAGAGGTATGGCATGTAACTCCCATTTTCCATTTTGGATCAAAATTAAATTTGATCAAAATATTGGTGCAAGTTTTCACCTTTTTATAGCAAGTATCTCTATGAACTGATATGGTTACAAAAAGAGAAGGAAAATGTTTAACTTTGCAAACTAATACCTTTTAAACTATGTTATAAAATCTGTCAGCACAAGCTGAATCACATAGAACTAGCAGTCCATGCTTAATGTCAATTATGACAGTTTCCTTTCATATTTAAGTAACTAAAACTCATATGCATAAACTATAATTAAGTAATTTACACATGAATGGATTATTTATGTTTTGTGCTATGAAAAATGTAACAATTTTCTCCCACAATGTTACTTATTTTGGTTAAAGATGAGACCATATCCACAATTTAACATGTCAGTAAGGAAAATATTTTTAAGCATAGAAAAACATTGCAATTCTGAAAGATGATGAAAAACATTTTCTCATATGACAGTCTAGAAATAAATTTACTGAGTTTCAGGTGAAGTTAGAGAAAAGCTAATTTTTTGGTTTATTTGATCTTGTATATGCATCTAGATAAATACTCCTCTATTAAATTGATCTATAGCAATGGCATTATAAGAGTTATTGATGATTAACAGTACATTCTGTGTACTAAATAAGGAAATTCAGGGAGCCTTCTGTTTAGTAACTGTGCTGCTTTGTAGCTGAAAGTTTCTCTCACTCATAGGATGGTGGGTTTGTGTCAGTTGGTTAGAAGAGGTTAGACCTTCCTAAAGACTTTAACCCAACAAAAGTACCTCTTTAAAAAGAAGCCCAAACTGACCAAATTGTCACCAAATCCTAATTGATAAATTGATACATTGTGTACAATAATCTGTCCCACACTCAAACACAGATACAGGAGAGAGCTAATTGACAATTCAATGAATCAACTAAGAGTTCAACTTTTCCCTAATAACCTGCAGTTGGAGGATGAAGAGCCACACAATCAAGGCAAGCTCTGAAGAGCAAAGTGTCCTACAGGCAAAGGCACAAAAACAGCACCAGAGGACAAGGGCCATGAATAAGCCCTTCGTTGTCCTCACTCAAGGACCACACTCCTGTCTGTTCCCTTGCCTGCTCGAGCCTGCAGATCTTTGCTGCCAAGAGAAGCCTTTCCTTGCAAGTCAGTACATTTACACTTCATACCTTGCCAAAACTATTTCCTGTTAAGTCTACCTGGCCGAACAGGGAAAAGCTGCCAGAAAAGCACCTGTATGATGTGTTGCAGTGTGAGAGAAGCACCAACACAATTCTTCAAAGCTTTCACATTCTTGCTGCAAAGGAGCTTGGTCTCCTTCAGCCAGCCCAGTGGTCCATTAACATCAGCTGACATAACCTATKGGAGTACAAAGGGTCACAGTAGAAAAGGAGGGAAAGGGCTCTATCCCCCCTTGTCCTCTGTACCAACTTCATGTCACTTGCACAATTCTAGTACAGTCCCRTCCTTGCTTGTATTAAGAGTTTGCCTAGATGAGAAATGTATTTTTTTTTAAAGAATATGCCACAAGTCAAAAATACTGAAAAAAAAATCCATTGTAGAAGCTGCTACATCATTTTATCTATATCCTCAAACAACATAAACTCTACTGACACAAACACATCAGTGCAGCACTTTTTTGCTATGTCAGTAAGAAATCACAAGTGTAAAGAACAGACCATGACACTATTAGCACAGGGAACAACTGATCACCAAAGTATGTGGTCACAAATACCTGATCACCCTAAGTGCGTGTTTTGGTAACATATTCATTGAGATCTTTCAGAGTAGGGTCACAGACAGCAGGGGAAGAGAGGACTGCCCATTTCTTCAAGAGAAGATTTACTCATTCTCCAAGGCCAAGTTGAAGAAACTCATCTAGCTAAATTGGAACCATCTATTTTCATCATCTCCAGTAAGTCTTATACCACCTCTCAGCAACATTGAATTTGGAATTTTCTGTACTCTTGGGKTAGAGAAGGAAGATGTATAAGAATAAACCAGATCAATTTATTTATAAAGAAAACAGGTAGAAAATGAACATTCTCTATTTTTAAGTGAGCCAAATAGCTAGGAGTGCATATGTGTTATTATTAGAGAGAAAAGGAGTCAAAAAAGTGTAGATCTTTTAGCACCCTCACACTGGAGCTGCAATCCATGAAACCCTGCCATGGTCATTATCCTCACTCAAAATTGCTTGACAGCTTATAAAAAGCAGCATTAGCTCTAACTTGCAAAGTAGTATCTGCACTTCACAGCACTATGTAGAGCCACACTGCAGACCAAAGTATTTTTAATATCTGTTAAAGGAGGCCTTAACTGGTTTTAGAAGAAACAGGACTGCAGWAATAAATTTGCTCTCGTGAAGCATGAGTTGGAACTTGTACCCTCCTGTCAGCAGGTTCCCCGTATAACGCATTGCCAAGCTTGGCTGCAGAGAAGCTGTAGCTTACAGTTAATGAGCTGTTCAAACTATCTGTGAAATTGTCAACTTAGTTAAGCCAAGTTCAGTTAACAGTCATCTTTTAAAAATTGTTTGTGAAGAYGTAGGCCCTAAAGCACCCAGCTATGCACTGTAGCAAACTGCTTTGTATTTTTCTGAACCAAGAAATTAAGAGTTCATGTGATGAAAGAGAATTCAGCTTCACAAATTGTCTTAAGAAAGCCTCTGGTTATGAAGCTCCCAGACCTGCTGAGATTTTTTTTTTTTCTAGTTTCAGAGAGCTACGTATAAGCATTTGAGAACAGCCAGCAATCGCTTCTGAAGGTTTCCTGACCTCTGAAAAGAAATGCACAATTTGGAGTGAGGAAGGAAAGCGGCTCAGGAAGCCTTTTGTGCAAACACGAACTTTCGTCACTCTGCTGAGTTCTGCAGATGGGCACACTGACATGTTAGCCATTTGGTGAGAAAGCTTGCCCTACTCAGGTAAAGACAGGGATAATCAGGAAGAACAGGCTGCTCTATAGGATCTAAATGTATGCAAGATGGAAGAGAACCAGTCTCAGCCTTGCTGTCGTCTATGGCTTTGAACAAGGCACTTCAGCTCATACCACTGTCTTGCCTGTATCTTATACCAGGTTAGCACATGTTAAGGACCTTGCCCAAGGTAAAGATAAAAGCTATAGGAGTATATCAATTTAGCATTTTGATTTTTATTTAATTGGAAAATATCTTGTATATATATCCCTGGACAGTTCATATATCCCAGTCAGTTCAYATGTGTTCCAGAACAAAAATGTCTGTAGTAACTAAACTGAGTTATAGCCATCAATTAATTCAAGTTTAAGAACGTGTGTGTAAACAAACCATTAATCACTGGGCTCAGTTCATTCCTCAGTACAGAGTTCAAGGTTTCCCAAACATGACTTGGACTCTTAAGGATACAAAGACCTTTTGCAGCACCAAACAACAGCAGGAGTGCAGTGCTATTCCAGCTGCAAACCCTCCACTCTGGCAGTCTCCTGTCATGCTTCCCCCTCTCCAGGAAGAAAAGCTTTGTTGGTTTACCTTAAAAGCATTAAACTGTCTCAGAATGAGCTATGGAGGCCCCTCCTTCAAGAGAATCTCTTAAGATTTCTATCTGATGGCTTGAGACCCTCTTATGTTAGAAAAGATGATAGAAAAAAAAGCCAAGACCTTCACTCACATACACCTGTCTACAAAATAAAAAAGAGATGAAGTACTGTACAAATCCTTGAAACTTTTACAACGCAGCATGCAGTGAGTATTAGTCAAGCTTTTAAAGATCCCCACGATCAACCAAAGACACTTCCTTGCTGCATTTGCCCTGAAAAGGGATACCACTGTTGCAGTAAAGCCTAGTCCGTAGATGCAGCTGGGTATTTCTCTGATCAGTCAGCTAGAATGCCAGTCAGCTGGGGAAAACATATAAGGAGTCCAAGACCAGAAGTATCAGGTTTCCACAGCGGGGCTAACAGTTCTTCCTTGTAGGTCAGCTGTGGAGAAAGGGCAAGAGACCGCCTGGCCTCACTGCTAAACACACACTTTAGGAAACACACATTGAGACAGTGTCTCTGCTCCAGGTAACTATGGAAAGTCTAGGAGTTCTCAAACTTCTAAGGCAAACTAATATCACTCTTCCATGACTAGGTAAAGATACCTCATCACAGTTCTGCTCTGAAAAGTATCCCCCACCAGTGGAGTCCTTATGTAAATATATAAAATGCACAAAACGTTGTAGAAGTCAGAGGAAACTCTGATCTGTGTTCTCCCTGCAGAGACAACTGAGACTCCTGCAACCTACAAGCAAAATCACACACTGCCATGACCTCCGAGTCGAGTACGGGACCCCTCACTTCTGCTCTGCACTGGTCTCTATTCTTGACCTCACAGCTAAATTTAGCAGGCAGCGATACAGTGGTGCAATATATCAGGGCAAGGACCTACTAATCCAAGCAACTTCCGTACATAAAGAGCTGAACATGGCAGCTATATTTGAACACCAAGAGCCTGCAACTTCAGCCTGCAGCCCAAAGGCTCACAGCTGAAAAGCAGGGAAAAGCCTCATTTTACTGACTTTGTAATGGGTTTATTTTACTTCCACAGTCCTCAAGCTTTGCTAGTCCACTCTGTGTAACAACARAGCACACTTACTCCATGAAGAAAAATTTGACCCATGAACCATGTCCCACAACCTTAGCARAGTGCAACAGAAGAAAGTTCACACTGCCAAAGGGGCACGAGCAAGCTTTGGAACAGCCCTCAGAAATCAGACAGCCAAAAGTAAGTTAAGATAAAGCTTCAGAACTGCCTAACCCCCAAAAGCAGTCCTTTCAGTTCAAGGAGTCAATTAAGAGCTGGTATACCCAAGCACACTCTTTTAACAGTCCAGTCATTAACCTCACTGCAAGCCTTTCTAAGTTGAGCTCTTTTGAAAAATCTGAACTAAATCATGCTCCTCTGAAAACCTGGTGCCTGGCAAGGTTCCCATGGTCACATGGTGATTTGGGGCTAAACCCTGGGATTAACAAACCCATAGACCTCCCATAGACAGACCCCTATTGCTCCCTCCTCCACACGCCCACTCTACACCACTGAGATTTTGCACTACTGTCAAAAATAAAACTAACAGACAAAAATGCTATAAATATATAAACAGTATCAACAAATTCATGTTTTTCAGTAAAATATCATAAACTGATACAAAAATATTTATCTATAGGAATCAAGAGTAAAAAGTGCCTCTCAAATTCCATTTTTACTTGTTATCAATAGAACACACTGAAATTACCACTAGGTTCCTCAAAAACAAGCCCTTCTCCTCTCCTGCCAATTGCCAAGGGGGACAGGGGCACATGAGGTGCCTCACAGAGCAGTTTCAGATAGTGACAGCACAACAAATTAAACTTCCACCACATACGCCAGGAGTTTCCCTTAACACTCAGACTTTTTTTTTTTTTGAGTTAATTCTTCTTTACTGTTGTTAAAAAGGGTCATACAACTGAATTTCTCTTCTCTCCAGAAAGCTAGTCTTGCATCTCAGTAACACTGTCAAAAGAAGGATGCTGTGAAAAGGCTATACTGTTTTCTTGGAAGGAAACTTGGTTCCAAACAAGTTACCTTTCTACTACAGAAATTATAAATGAGTTATAATAAGCCACAATATTTCAGAAAATACCAACTGCTCCTAAAAAATAAATAGTTGCCCCAAAATAAAGCTTAGTAAAGGCAAAAGGTCAGCCATGTGATTTATGGAGCAGGGAGGAACGTCTCCTTCTTGATGCATTAAAAGGTTGTGATTGACAGCACAACCACTGCTTCAGTGATACATCTTACTTTCAAGGCATTAAACAAGGAAAAAGACGCATCAATTCCAGAAGTGACAGCATGTGATAACACAGCTAAGCGACAGGACAAGCAGAACAGCCCTTTTATCTGAAACTCTGCAGAGCATTGGTCATTTCCACAGCACAAGAGAAAAAGAAAACAAATTCTAAGCAATTACAAGTTACAGCACAATCAATGCAAGCATGAAGCACAGCTGGGTTCACAGGACTTGCTCTCTCTCTGYGGTCCCTGACAAAACAAAAGCTGTTTGGGTTTGCAAAGCCTCCTTTGCCTGCATTCAGAAGCCTTTTGTCCCACTAAAATAGCAATAGCAATGCTACCTCAGCTTTCCTTCTGCAGAATATTCCGGTCAGGTATTTAAAAAGGCACCTAGCTTCTTCCTCAAAATGCAAACCAATACTTGGTTTGTTTTCTTTTAAACACCTTTATCATTTGTTTGTGGTCCCTGAAACAATGTTTGCAGAATCAAATACACATTCTCCCACTAATGGCACATCAGAGCTAAGTATTCTCTACCACAGCAGAATAGGCTTTGTAAATTATTCCTCCATTTAAAAATTCCACTCAAATTTTTTTTTAAATTGTATACATCCACTTACAACTCTTAGGGAGATACAACTAAAATATAATTATGATATTACATGCCAATACTGTGGAAAATTAGATGCAAAATAAGTATGTCCAGACTAAATCCAGAAGAGGAATATGAAAAGCTCTTCTCATTTTTGTAGCTTTAAATAGGTTCCTTGCATCTTTCTCTGAAGTACACTTTGCTGACCACTGTTAGAGGCAAAGCATTGCATTAGACAGACATGAGCTTGACTAAAGCGAGTCCGCAGAAATTCTACTGACAGCCCAAAGAGTAAATCACACCCATACTGAAAACTGGAGCAACTTTGGCAATTTCAGCACAGTCAAGAATTTGCCTAGTGGAGCTAAGCTGATGTCCTTCTGGAATGACAGAAATAACTTAGCCCTTAATATCACTCTTTGGATTTTCAAATCCTGTATCCAACAGGGAGCTATTTTCTACAGGAGTGAGAGGTAAACACAGCAGTCCATGTTCTGGGTCATATACACCCCTCAAGGACCTATATTTTAATGAGGTTGAAGGATATCATTTTGGACAGAATTTGGACCTCCAATAAAACTCTTTGATATTTCAACAGCATTTCTTTATTTTGCTTTAAAAAAATAGAAGAACTTTCTTGCCATCAAACAGCAGTGCTTCCCCAGAGTTCTGGCCATGCATCCTGATGTCCTGCTGTTCATCCCAGGCCCAAGTTATTGACCAGCACAATACAGCCAATGGAAAAGTGCACCTTTATTGGACAACTAAATAGCACCAACATAAAGAGGAAATTTCTTCTGCTTTAAGTTACACCAAATAATACATGTGGTTGGCCTCAACCATTTATGAAATTTCTCACCAAACTTTCACAGTAGAAAAGTCTTCAAATCTGAAAGAAATGGCAGAGTATTAGCAAAGGAAGAATTGCGCACGACCAAGCTTGGACTTTAAGGTTGAACACAGGCATCTATCCCTCCACTTACCATACAGGTATGCAGCGCATTAAAAAACGTGGAATTAAAGCCTCAAACCTCTCTTCCACAGATAGATTTCTGCACATAAACATCAACAGGAAGCAATCTTGTTAATTCAGCGTGAATGGGGATTATCTTATATCTGATGGTGCAGCAGTTACTCCTAGATACTGAAAGATTGTATTCAAGGCAGATTGAGCTTTTCTTGTTCTACTTTAAAAAAAAAATGCACAGATTGTTTCAGACAGGATCCTTAAACTTGCATTGCTGAGCCCTGWTTGAGTTTATTTCTCTGATTAATCTTACTAAACATGACAGCATCACAAACCTAAAGATAGAAAGCCATGGTAAATATGTAACTTTTGAAATACATTTTCTTTTAGTGGCAAGCAAGACAGGGCCTCAAAGTTTCCACTCTATCCTAGCAGGGAGCTAAAGGTCACTGCTAACTCAAAGCTAAAAACAATGGGAAGTAAAGGATGTCATTCTTTTATATTTGCCCAGCGATTTTGCGTTTTCTTTGTATGGATTTACTTAGGAAACTGGAAAATCTCACAAACAATGAAAAGATCTCAAGGTTACCATTTTTCTCCTAACAAAGTTGTGTATCAGAAATTTGTTCATGCCACTGTAAGAGGATCAATTAATGAAGACAAATACTTTTTACTTGAAAAAGTTCGGTCATTCCAAGCACACAAAATGTTTAAAATTTTACAGAGAACATTCAAATTAATTTTACAGAGAACATTCAAAATAATTTTGCTTTTGCAAGAGGAGTGAATTCTCATTACCAGGCAAGAAGCAGACAAATCTATTAAAACCATTACTTAACAAATGGATTAATTTCTATCATGATCAGTAATAAAAGAGGTTGAAATGTAGTTCCTCCTCAATTCACTCAGGAAAACAAACAAAAACAAACAAACAAACCCTGCCAGCCTAACTTGAGGGGTCACGTACAAGCTGCCTTTGGCACATGTGGCCACAGGAGACAGGGCAGCCGAGCAGGATGTGGGTTTGAGGTCTGCTCCTCTACACCTCCCAGCTCCAGAAGACACGGCAGGGCTCCCTTTGCTCTCCTTTCCTGCAGGATTTTCTGCATCGCTCTGCCCAGAGACACAGGGAAGCCACAACTGGCCTGTTCACAGCCCGCTGCGGGTGCTGCTGCATCCTGCTCTCTGCCACCGCTGCAAGGGGCAGGGTGGTCACTAGCCTGCAAGGGACCACCCCAAAGCACCCCCAAGCCCGAAAACAGGCTGCACAGCAGGGCAGCCCTTCCAAGAGCCTGACAAGAGTCACCAAGCAGCTATTCCTGTCCCTTCTGCAGATTCGCCTGCCCTGTTAGACTATGCCGTGACTAAAGAACAATAGAAATAAACCCCTGCCAATATCTGGGAGCATAAAACAAAGCAGCTGAATGGGGGACAAGTTATTGGGGGAATCCGTGGGTAAAACGTTATTTTATCCCTACTAACTGCTTTTAAATCTTAAATATTCTTTTTATTAATTGAATACAAGTTATTCTGCTTTTCAAAAATCTCCCTCTATATATAAAATATTCATTTATATATACAGTAACAGTTAAAAGACTATCAAAAACCACCTCAAATTAGCTTGAAAGCTCCATTCAAAATAGACATAGCCTATTTCAAAGCTCTACCAAGACAAACAGTTAAAGCCTCCATCTTTCATTCTGAAACAAAGCCATACATGTGGAAGCTGGTTTATAAAACACTAAGCTTTTTACATAATGTAGAGTGACATATTTACAGATTTTTACAAGGAAGAGGAGAAAAGGGCCTGGGAGTTTGACTTGACGCCAGCACTTCAACCCCTAGTAAAAGGGGAGAGTCTGGAAGAATGCACAAATTAAAGATTCCACAATTTAATTTCACAGCATGTCTACCAACATCAGTTATTATATTTTGGCCTTAACTAGGATTTTAAAAAGGAACCTAAATAGGGCTGGGATGCTGAAGTATATTAGCAAAATAGAGGGACTTAAAGAGAAAACTTCCTAGAAACCTTTGATAACTTACAATCCGACTMTGAGCAACCAAACTATTTAGTGTATAACACACATCAAAGTTATTCAATTTGCCTCTTGTCATCCCATGCCAATTTAAATCATGGTTAAATTAAGAGGCCTAAATGTTTTATCCAAAAGACTGATAGCAATGAGTAGAACAGGACAGGGCAACCAAACTCCTGATGAAACACCACTGAAATTAACAGACCTGACCTAATACACACACAAAATTACACACTGGAAGTGAAACCATGTTGGATCTGCAATCCTGGAAACATTACTAACCATGTTTTAATTCTGTCCAGGACTGGTAGAGTTGTTTACAATTTAGGTATATTATGTACATACATAGCACCAAAATACAATATAAACTGTTCCGATATGTATGCAGGTGTTTATATGCCCCCTGACAAAATACCTTCTATAAGGCTTGCATTGAAATAATTCTACCTGGAGACTAATCTGTTCATTTATAATATTTTCTTTAGGTTTCATTCACCTTATGTTAGTAACTAATAAGAGCTTTAGTTATCCCTATCCCTAGGTATTTATTTCTTCTTTCTGGAATGATTTTAAAGGCACTCTTAACTGCTCAAAAAGCAGAATATTTTCAATGTTGTGTTACCATTGCTTAAGAGGCTCAATTCTATAGACTCTTCTCAAGGGAATAGCTGTTAGAGGTGAATAAAAGTTCACATAATAACTGAAATAAAATATTAATTTGTCACTGTTGACATGATGTTGTCATTTCAATGGCTGTTAGAAAGAATTCTCAAATGCATTTTCTTACTTTTTCTTCACATACATTTCTTTGAACATAAGGAACAAACATTAACCATGAAATCATAGCAGCAAAACAGTTTCTAAACTATTCTTTCTACGTTTCAAATGAACTATGAGCAACATCCTTAATGACACATTTYCCATATTCACACAGACAATAAATATCTTCTAAAATTCATTGAACACAAAGGATCTGCAAGTGGATGTAACAATACCCAATGATTTTAAATTTATATTTACACTTAGCACTTTAGATACTAAACATTGAACTGCTGGCACCTGCATACCGAGGAAATACCTCGCACCAGGATTCCACACTGACTGAAATATTAGGATTGGTGGAAAGTGACAGRAAGTTCACTATTTAATTATTATATCACTTAAAGCTTTTCTCCTTGTCTTATAAACACATATATTTAACCACTAGAAAGTTTCTCACTGTCAATAGACTTGCAGTTTAAGCAATACAATTAAGAATACAGAATTCAACATTGCAAATATCCAGAACTGTAGAAGTCAGGTTTTTAAACACTTCCTTTTTGACTCATTCAGGTGGAGGGAAAGAAAGAAAAAAAGCTTAAAAATTTTCTGCTAAACCTAAAATGACCAGGCCATAGATAAAAAGTTTAGACTGGGGCAGTGACCAACAATGCAGAGGACAAAAAGACAACAGTGTTTCATGCCTCACAGTTGAGTTTATGAGCTGAAAGGCGTCTCAGTCAAGTTTTTACTGACAGTAAGTACTCCATATATTCAGGGTCAAGCCTAGCTCGTCTTGGTCACACCAGAAATTGCCAGAAGATGCAGTCACACATTTAGCATGAGTTGGCTTGCATGACCATGGAAGGACTACTAATAACCTTTTAAAAATCAAAARCTCATATTAGGGCATCTTCATAGCAGAGGATATATATATCATGAGCAATTTAAAGTTTGTTCTGTTCCAGTTTACAAGTAAAAGGAAATGAAAATGTAAAAGATAAAAAAAGATTTAAATATTAACTCAACTATGAAAACAAAAAGCTCACGTTACTACATCAGCTTACTTTACGGCATTTAAAAATTAGTCTCCTATCTCCTGTAGAAAAGGGATTGCTCATTCCAATGAAAGTATATAAAAAAGCAAGTCTGAGAGTGGGGAGCTATAAGGATTGAAAAAAGTTAGTGTGTCTCAGCGTGGGAAGGATCCTCTCAGGAGGAGCGAGAATGTCTGAACGCGAGGGCTGACGTCAGTGGAAGTGGGAGGGAAATGGGGATGGGGAGGTTTGTCAGGGAAATKATTGAGGATGGTTGCAGTGGGAACAGGGAGGAAGGAGGAGAACGCAGGATAGCCTCAGTGGAAGCAGGGACAGTACACAGGGGAGTCTGAAAGGGAGGGAGGGCTCAAGTGTTCCAAGGGGAAGGAATTACCAGAACAGGCAGGAAAAGAGCAGAGAGCATAAGAGGCTAAATAATGTGCAGCTACACTCTGAAATGAGACAGTTCAGCACTGAAGACACAAATTAACACACAGCCTCATATATGCAGGATTATGCAACTGCTGATTCACAACGGCTGCAAAGTTAACTGGCAATTCCACAGGTTTGGAATGAATAAAACTTACTAGCTGTAATGACGTGGTTTTAAACTGGTTGTCCCATATCAGCTGATAAATCAAATGGCTGTTCCAAATTTAGTCCTGCTGGCCTAGGCCAACTTTTAATTCAAAATAAGGGAAGTTTGGATTCACTCTCTGATCTTCTTGCACTCAAATGCAGAAATTTCTGTTAAATATTCACAAGAAAGAGTTATGCAAGAGAAGGAAGAAATCTTACACACGTAAAAGGAGGACAGGGTAAAATAAACCTAAAATATTTGTGTTAGACAGTATGTTAAGACTCTGTAGAAGCCTGACACACAGACATGATTGGACAGTGTTTGCTCAGGAAGCCTCAGCCTGTTTTACACAAATGCTCGTGAAGTCCTTATACCATGGTAGTATTTACTCTGCTTATGCTATACATTAACCGCAAGTATTACCTTAAAAGTATTTCAGTGGATTTCTGTTACGCCCAAGTACATTGAACTACACAGACGTCTAAAGATAAAAAAGGCAGAATATAACAATTCTGTGTCTGCTTTTTTGCGACTCTTAGGGACTAAAAGGTCTGGAAAGCTCCTCTTTATTGTGCAAGTTTCCTTTAATATTCTCACCATAGCCCTGTACAACCAGTCACTGCTATTGAGTCCAAATCTTGCACATCTTTGACTAGTAAGAGTACAGATATTTAGCCATGGAATCTACATTTTAAAGATTAAAAGAAGTTTTTCCATGGCTGATTCACTTTTTACATTTAGCATTTATTCCAAGCTGCTCAGAAAATTTCAGCTGAAAGCCACATTTAAAATTGCTTTTTAAGGATTGAGATATAGGTGACGCTAGCAAATACGACTTATTATGGAGATCGTCTGTTAATCACATACTATTATCATACCTATATATACCCAGATCAGGAATTACTGCATATATCTGTGCACACACAAGCATTTTCAGAACTACTCTGCAAGTTTACTAGGGATAAAAACAGGTTTTCCAGTGTTAGAAAAGACAATGTAGCTTATACAGCTACATTTTGTGAATTATGCAAATCACAGACCATAGCGTGATGACAGCACACATGCAAAAAAATGATTCTCTGCCATTTGATTAGAGGAAAGATGTAGTTAACACAAATATAATGCCAGAATAAATATGGGGACTAATTAACAATGTATATAATGACATTTTACAGTTAGTATTGGTTATATCTTTTTATGACACTGAGTTGAAAAACATACACTCTAACAAACTGATTCTATAAAAAGTCATTATAATACCTACTGCACATATTTTAATAAACCATGTTAACTCCAGCCGAAGCAAAAATTTATACATGGGCCAAGTTTTGTTCTTAGCTCTCAGACAGGACTTTCTTGATGTTAATTTGGGCATTTACCACAAAAATATTGTGCATGAGCTTCCATTAAAGTGTTCTGAAGTAAAAATGCCACGGAGAYAGATTACTGGTTACTCACACAAATTCTGATTACAATACCAAAACCCAACACATATGAAGCATCTTCTATTTATGGCATCAGAAGGGAGATATGTGCCACTTTACAGAGTAGCAATAATTTGTAGCACTACACTTCTGTACTATTTCTCTTAGTACACACTACTAATTCTCCCAGTTCTGTTGCTAATCAAAAATCCTTTTAACTTGAAAACTGCACAATATCCTGCCCAAGGCTACTTTTGGCTTCAATGATTTCAGACTCCTGTCCCTTATCTTCAAGGTTTTCACACCTTGTTTCTTACTGAACAACTTCACTGTACTGTGAAGAGAAACTGCAGAACTACAGCTCTCTCCAGCACAGCTTCTGAGACAACATGGTTAAACTCCAGCACAGTAAATACTGCAAATCTAACCACAAGATGCACACCGGTGATAAAAGCACAGAATAAAGTACCATGCTCTTTTGTATCTGAGGAGTATTACAGAATTTTACACATGTAAATCACACAGATACGATGTTTCATTCAGATTTTGCACTAAACTGATCACAAGCAAATTCCACTCTCATTTTTCAAAACTCACGGCTCTACAAAAATTTTTCTACAGTAATGACAAGAGTGGAGTATATCACTGAATAATAAAAAAACAGAATAACTGCCAAGATCGCAGYATGCATGTGATTCAAAATCATATAGCTCAATCATACACACCTAGTAACAAGTAGTTTTTACAAAGTTATTGACATTAAGTAACAAAATGTAATAACACTAAGTTTGTTTCCCATGCATGCTTACAGAGACAGGTTGTTTTCTGCCTCAAGAAGCACACAGAAGAYAAAACCACACCGTATAAACTTCAAGAAAATTTTCATTTAAATTTCTTAATGTACAATTAAAAATTAAGCAAGCAAAACCACTGTCAGGATCCTAATGGTAACTAAAATCTCTCYACTAAGATTACCAAGATTACCTAAGCAAATCTTTAGTGTGTGAACTTGCCGTAAAGTCCAGTTTCCTGAACTGAACAGTCCTATTAACACAGACTTTCAGTTTAACTTGACACTATTTGCCTTCATGTCCTATTTGAGGTATTGCTAATTCTTTCTTCAACTTGGTATATACAGAACACATCCACATTTTCTACAATTTTTGGAAAAAAATCTTATGAACTAAAACTAGTAAATCTAGAGTAAGAAAATATAAGAAAAATCACCCACTGTACTGGAGAAAATTGTTTCAAGCCAGTGCTATAGAAGCTGCCTTAATAAACACACACAAATCCTAAGTAAACTGCAAATTATTAGAGTTTCTGTGGGTCTGCAAAACACTTGACATCTTAGTAGTTAATAACATTCTCTTAAGTCTGTATCTTATATTTATGGTATGTGGGTCTCAGTTCTTATCACAGTAACCCAGAGCTGATCAGCCATGTTATATAATATCCCTAGGAAGTTACAATTAAAAAAAAAAAAAACTAAAAAAAAAGACAACCACAACACACAATTGCAATTACTCGTTTTTGCAAAAAGAAACAATTCTCAAAAACAAATAACCAAAAACTACTGTATTAGAAACTAAAATGTAACCCATAAAAAAACAGGCCACAAGTAGAAAGTAAACAGACCAGCACACTCAGCATCACCAACTCTTTCACTTGAAAACCTCACAGATTACAATTTCTTTTCAGTCAGGGTCTCTCTACAGCACACAGGCCTTGTGCTGCACCTCTGCAAATGAACCCACACCAATACATATGCACAAATATGTCAGAAAATGTCCTATGTACAGCAATACACAAGGTCAACAAGTTGTTAATGAACAGTACCCAGAACAACAACCACTGAACTGTCCTCTCGCTTCCACTTCCCCAAGGGAAGACGGAGACGCACGAATTCCCCAGCCCATCTAATCCAGACAGTAGTTGGCCAAAAAAGGCGAGCACAAGTAGCCAAGAGACAAGAGGCCGGTGCAAACGGACCCGTAAACCGCGCGTTAGCGGCAGCACAGCTTGCATGCACCACAGCCCCAGCATGGCCGGGGCCCTCTGCACTCCCAACACCCGCACCCCAGGCTCTAACCATGGACGAGGACAATGACACCGCCTCCCTTTGCGGCATTAAGAAAACTTGTTCTGTGCAATGAAGAACGAGGCTTAGTCCATTCATGAGACTGACCGGTTTATAAACGAAAGTAACAGCTCAAGCCAGGAAAAGTTCTCCCACAACGTGTTGCTCAGGCAGGGAGACTCCTCAGGTTAAATCGCTACAGCCAGCTCCTGTCCCGAGAGAAACAGTGCTTATGTCTCGCACCCTTTTTACCTTAACACTGGATCTGCTGGTCTGAGTCTCTGCCTCCATGCTCTGGCTGTTCTCTCTCTTGTCTTTCTTAGAGGAATTAGTCCTCACCTTATAAGTGGATGTGTTGGAGGATTTAATGAATAATCCTGGGACGGGGTTGCCTTGCTGCTGTTGAGACATGGTTGTGTTGGTCTGGTGAGGAGAATTGCACTCCTCGGACTCTTTGCTACTGTGATAGACCACTCTGCTGTCAGAGATGTGGATGCTTGGAGCACAGCCCATGCTTTGTGGCCACCTGGGGAGTATTTCTAAGTTGTATATATATATATATATGAATGTGTATATATATATATATAAAATTTCTTTCTTTCTTTTCCGTTGGTATTTTCCCTCGGCTTAATTTTTTGTTAACAGGTTGAATATCTTTCCTGCGTCTCCGCTACACTTTGAAGCATTGTCATCGGTCCCTTCTACACAGCCAGAAACGTGTCTGTTCTCCAGGTCCTCCAGGAAAAGTGTCCTTTTAGCTCAACCTCAGCAGTGGGTTGGGAAGGGGAGGGAAATCAAGAATTGGTCGACTTCATATTTTCACAGGTTAATATTAATTTTTCTAAGCCATTTGAGAATCTTGGTAGGTTTTCTTTCCTTCTGGGGAAGTGGAAGGAAAAAAAAAGGTAGGGGGGAAAAAAAAAGCAAAAGTAAAAAAAAAAAAAAAATTAAGAAAATCCAACCCCCCAAATCCACACACACCCCAGCGTCTTCTCGGACTAGGCGCTCAGCGCGGCCGGGGGCTTTGCATCATCTCCTCCCTGCCAGTCCGGCGCGCGGCGCATTTTCCACCGGGCTTTGCTCAGCGTTACCAATTAACCCGGGGCCGGGGGCCGCTACCGCCGCCTTCTTCCGCGCTCGCTCCGCGCGCTGCGCGCCGCCCAGGGTCCAGGTGGAGGCTGGAGGTGCAGGGGGGGCAAAGCAGTGGCGGCGGGGACCAAAAATGAAAAAAAAAAAAAAAAAGATATAAAAAGAGGTAAGAACGCCCCGCCGCCCGCGGAGCCGCGTGCGCTCCTCACGCCGCGCGGCGCACGTCCCGCGCCGCCTCCTCCTCCTCCTCCGTGGTGGCGGCGGCGGGCGGCCGCCGCGGGGGTGACATTCACGTCGCTGTCGTCGGAAGGAAGAGCCCCCCGTCAGGCAGCGCCAGCGCCTGCCGGCCGCCGCAGCGGCATCGCGGGCGGGCGGCGCAGCGCGGCGGGGCCGGGCCGCCCGCCGGGAGCCCCCTCGGCACCCGCGGCCCTCGGGAACGCGGGGCACGGCGCGCGGCGCTGCCCGGAGCCGCGGAAGGAGCCGACGCGGCCGGCCGGGGCATCAAAGGACCTCCATGTTGGGGGAGCCGGTGGTCAGAGAGATGGTGCAGAACGGCGAGGGAAAAAAAAAATTTTTAAAAATTAAAACGGAGCGAGAAGTAGWCGGCAGCCGATCCTAGCGTCCCATCTGCGCGGAGTAGATGGCAGGGGCGAGAGCTCTAGTCCCGTGGCCGTGGCGCGGGTGCCTCGCGGGGAAGTGCCGCTCCGCGGAGCCTCCTGCGCTCGCGCCGGCCGCGTTGTTATTATTGATGTTCCCGGGCGGCGGCACCCGCGCCCCCTCCCTCCCTCCCCCGCCCGCCCCGCCCGCGCGGCTTCCCCGCCGGCGCTGCCCGCCGTTTGACAGCGGCGGCGCCAGTAACGGCCGCGCCAGCGCTGACCTCCAGCCCGCGCTGGCGTCAATGCAAATGAGGCGCCGCGGGCCAATGGCGCCCCGCGCCACGGCTCCGCCCGAGCGGGACCGCTTCAAACCGCCGCGCCGCGTGCGCCGCGGCCGGCGCCGCCCGGGGCGGTGGGGAGGAACTGACTCGCGCGGGGCTCCCCTCGGCGACAGCGGTCGGTGCGGGGCCCCCGAGCGCGCGGAGCGGAGCCCAGCACGGCCGCCGATGGCCCCACGAGCTCCCGGGGGCTCACGGCGCGCTGAGGCCTCACACGACTAGCCTTAGCCAGGTGCCCTGAGAGCAAACGGCACCAAACTGAAGCTGTGTGCTTGGGTTTCTTCAAACTAGCTCCGGACACCTTCGTTTTGCTGTGCTCAGCACGGGGTTAATTAGAGCAGCTTGCCCAGGTGTAAGAGTTGCAGGGATCTACAAATTAACACCTGCTTAATAGGGAAGCCCAAGCATCCAGCTGATAAGGGGAMCCCAAGCAACACATTTCAACAACAGGATATGAAGACACCATTACATTGGTACCGCATTATGGCAGAGCTCCAACCAGTTCAGTAACAACTGACTCCCTCTTAACTGGAAGGAGAAAACACACACCCCACTTGTTGGAATTCTTAACGTGGCCTCATTTGCAGGATCAGAAGTTCAATCACGCTGCACCATGACTTGTCAGTACAAAGGCTAACCCGAGCAAGCCTAAGAGTTTCACAGCAATGAGCTTCCCATGAGGAYGCTCTTCAGGAGGAGCAGCTCAGAGGCAACAACAGTCTAGGTGACAACCAGATCAAACTTCAGAGAAACTTGGAAAAAAACAAATATCAGGCATGTGACTTCTGTCAGCAGGCTCCAGTGTTTGGGAAGGAAAAATGATGTATCACATGAGGAAGCTGTTCAAATTACTCCAAGTTTAGATCACTAATGCTTTTTTGCTGCCTTGTCAGGATTATGCTATTTCAAGAGAATCCAATTCAGTGTGAGCACTTCAGCATGTCTAAAAGAGTCAACCTTTGAACAGTACCCTAGCTACATGAGAAATGCCATCGGGTAATAATTAAAAGCAAAATGTACAGGTATGTGATGAATATGAGCAAAAGCAGCAAAAAGCAGCTCTTTGTCCATTTAAGTAATGGCATCACTTGATACAGATGCAAGTCTCAATTGAGATGGAGATGCAAAACTGATAGTCAGTGCTTTTGAGATATGTGGTGTTTCAGGATGACCACAGTACCTGCACTGTTAAATTGCTTTCATTTGCTTCTAGTAATTGCCAGGGTCAGGGACTAGAAAGCAAAGCCTTTCTTGCCCTGGTCTCTCGCCCACTGTACAATTTTCAGAGTATAAGCAACAGCCACATAAACTTCATCCACCCCATTAACTCAGGTGATCTATAGAGCCTGTTAGGACCAGAAAACGACTGTGGCTTCCTGTGCTCTCATCACTTTGGACACCTACTTAAGCATTTAACAAGAAATGAAGGGAAAGGGCCGTATTAAATATATCTGCTTTAAGCAGTGCAAATTTGGAGACAAATGTTGTCCTCAATCTTTTTCTAGATTTAACTTATTATTTACCACATTCTGTTGCTAAGGACACACTGAAGTGCAGCTAAAAAGAAGCTGTATAGGAAGGGAATGCCACCACTCACACCAGTGCCATTAACCACACCTGTGGGCTCTCCCACCTCAACATGTCTGTCAGCAAAACTCCTATTGCATATTATTTCTGGTACCACTGGAGAAGTCAGACAGCAAAACATCATTTTCAGAGCTCAACATTGTTTGCAGTGCTGACACCTAGAGTTAAGCTTTCTACTTGTAAAAAATAGATTTGATTTGCAGCTACAAAAAGATAAAAACTTTTTTAAGTATTAGTATGAAAAACAGATCTCCACTTTCCATTCTAGAAGTAAAAAAGTTCCTATCCAACCAATACTGCAATTTATCAAAATAATGGACAAGCAAATATTGGGGGAAAAGCTACTAAACACGGTATTAACATTATAGCAGTATGACAACAAACTTTACATGCAAATATGACACACATGACCTCCTTGCTCTTATTTTGAAAGCTTTTCCATGCTGATCTTAAGAAAATAATAGCTGGTGAGTTCAACTGATAGCCTAACATATTTAATCAAAAAAGGCTCCATGGTCAAATTTTTCATGCAATAATTCCCACCGTCTTGAATGAAATGATCACAAAATGCCTGAGTTGTCCTAAGGAGTCTAATAAAAACCACTGAGAAATTGCTGGTTGTTGCTACCTGATAAAAATGAACGAAAGAAAAAAAAATTCTATTTTAACAAATATCGGTGCAGGCATCGACATGTTTCCCTTCCATTCAAAAAAATTTGCTATTTTTCATTACCAAAACAAAAACACTGTTGAAAGCAAGATGTTTACCCACAGTCCACAACCAGGAAGAAGAGGATTGAAAACAACAAAATTGCACGCTAGTTGTAGTCATTTTTGTCTTTCACACATTGAACCCATTCTATTTGGGGAAGAAGGGTCTTGTTCAAGCTTATTTGAATGCAGCTCAGGAAATGGTGGACCCTATTACTCAAAAAATAAGGCAAAAGAGCATAGGAAGAATAGGAGGACAGGCACAGGCAGAAGGGCTGTGGGGGGAAGTGCAAGGTCAGTGCAGAGTCAGTGAGTGAGAGGTCGGGAGAGAAGCAGCTCTAGGAGACAGCTGGAGAATGAGAAAGGTTATTTATGGAGAATAAGGTTCAATTTCATCCAGGATTGCAGAATAAGAAAGGGGCTGGAGAAATCTTGAAACGATTGTTATCAGCTTGCTCTATAGACAAGTGAGCTGCAAAAGATCTAAGTATTTAGAGAACAAATATGTGAGCTTAAATAAATAAATAAAGCAGTTCCCCATCCAGCTCAGAGTCCCACATTTCTCACAAAAACAGTGAGCCACAGACTCACTTCAGGAYTCCCTTTACTCTCTTCATCTACCCTTTCCCCGCAGATTCCCGTAACGGAAGGCTCTTTCACTTGGTGTGTCTGGCCTTTTCTCTATGTCCGTTTCCTTGACCACTTCCCCTTGCGCATCCCAACACTGCGCACAAGCACCAGGACAACTCCCTCCTGTCAGGTACACAAAAACATGTACGATTTTTTTTTATTTGAAAAAATCAAATTATGAGAATACACTAGCGCCCACAACTCTGGCGAGCAAAATTATGCAGAAGTAGTGACAGACTAGTACCTGTGGGAATCACACACATCAACGTGCTTGGAAACAACGTCTTTTCAGACAGCAAATGAGCCTGCGCTTCTGTGAGCACAAGCCTACGATCCTCATGAGATTAGTGTGTTGCATTAATTGCTTCTCCCCCATCTTGTCTGCATGTTCCAACTGGGCCTCCTGACCTGCTGAAGAGTGAGGCAACCCCCCTCATGCCTGGGCCAGCAAAAGCAGCACTGAGGAGGTGAAGCAGTAGAAAATGTGCCAGGACATAAACAGCTGAATGGACTGTACACCAGTAACCCTGACGTGTGCAAGCTGCAACACAGCTTGTCTTTCCAGCCCCAGGAAAAGACATAAGACCATATTCTGCCTTTGCCACAGGCACCTAATCGTATCGCAATCCATGAGCAGGCCTGGGTATCCCTGCTTGCTTGCGCGTTAAGGGACAGGATCCTAGCACTAGGAATTATTGGATGACAGAAGTATAAAATTTGACCTGAGAGATATCATCCCCAGCTCCCAGATAATACTGAAATACATTGGCTTCATTTTCTCCACTGCTTTCCTTATGCCCTAAAAAAAGAAAGTACTTAACACAAACAGTGACCTGAAGGCCTGGCAGACTGACTTGCGGTTGTTGCATAATTCAGATTACGGAAGAGACAGTTGTATCACTTGGAAATCAGAGCCATAAAAAGAGTCTAAATCAACAACTTTTTCAACTCTCACACCAATATAAAGCCCTGATACTTCATGCACATGCAAGTTCCATCATCACAACTCGTGCCATAGTGGCTTTACTTTGCAGCTGTAATTTACACCTCCCACTCACTATTGCCCAGTGATTAAGATAGGTAGGAGAGACATATTGTTTATTGGAGTAAAAAATACTCACTTTCCACATGCACTGCACTTTTTCCTGCATCTAAGATGCGCAAGTCCTTTTCCTGGCCCCGTTCTTTCTTAAGGATTTTTCTCCTTCTCTGTTTTCTCGCTTAATCTCTTCTAGTTCTTACCACTTTTCCCCAAAATCCTGTGCTCTCCATCTCTAAGCACTCCTTTTGTCATCTTTCTCTTGTCATTGACCCCCTCATCAGATCAAAATTCTCCATTTCCCCTGCTCTAAAGTGACTTTTCTCTGACATTTCCCAAAAGCTGCTAGCACACAAAACCCACAAAAGCTCCCAACTGTTCGTATTTTTTTCATTGTCCACCTGAGCAACACCTCAAATACTATCCAGAGAGATTTCTTCTTAGTCAAATCCATGCAGGGGGAAGGGAGGAACGGAGCGCCCTCGTCCCA
Source organism: Eudromia elegans (assembly GCA_003342815.1). Taxonomy (NCBI): domain Eukaryota; kingdom Metazoa; phylum Chordata; class Aves; order Tinamiformes; family Tinamidae; genus Eudromia; species Eudromia elegans. The sequence goes on from PTEX01000108.1 coordinate 2,166,674, forward strand.
GCCACTCCCCTGCCATCACCCTATGCGTCTCAGGCAGGAGGATCTATCTGGATACAAGGGCCAATGTTACCAGCTATGACCCCTGCGAGTTAGCTCTGCCCAAGGCTTCCCAAGGCTTTTCAGCCCTCCCTTAGCCTCTGGCCACTCTACAAACAAGGCCAGCTTCAGGACTCTCCAGACCCATAAATTGGGTTCCAATCCCATAACACCCAGCAGCTCACTGCTTTGCTGGATTCCAGGCCACAGAGTAAGAGAAAAGTATTTAAAGAAAGAAAAATAAGCAACCCAGCTCCTCCACCAGTAGGGTGTTTTTATTTGAACACTGAGGCACCAAGGATTAGCTCTCAGTCTCTGTAAGCCTGTCCCAGCAGCTAACCAGTCTAGGCACACTCAGGAAGGGCTTTCAAATCCATGTTCCTATTTCTCTGACTCTTGAGCACCGTCTGCCCCACATGTCCTCCTCAGGAAGGGGTCCCCCACTAGCTCCTGCCTGCAGCCCCTTTCTCAGCTGCCAGCCTACTAGTCGTGGCCACTCCTGGCTACAACACAGTGCAGAAGCTTCTGACCTCCTCTTGCCAACGCACTATTTTTTCTCCCTTAAAACTTCTCAAAGGGGTATTAATGTTGACCTACCTAAATATTTTACATAAATAAATGGCAGAAACAGACACACACAAAAAAATAGGCTAGAAACAGATCTCTGCAGGACAGCAGCAGTGAATGCTGGAAAAACTCTCAGAAATAGCCTTTTAAGACAGGCTGTGCACCTGCAAGACAGACTGCTTTCATTGATTGCTGAATTTATTATTTAAGGAGCAGATCCACCATCTGTGGTCATGCTGCGCAGTAATTTATTTCATACTCACAACAGCAAAAATCTCATGTACTGGCAGGGAGGTTTACGTTCCTAGATCACTCAGACATCTAAAAAATTTGCCCTATAAACAAATGTTTGAATATAAGAGAGAGCTGGACCTAATCTGAAAACTTAACCAACTATTAAATGCATTCTCAAGACCAAGCCATTACCTTAAATATTCAGTCCTATCTGACTATACAGTGTTCTTGTCCCTGATTATTCATCTCTCTGCGGAGCAAGGCAGTATTTTTACTTGCAATATATGCAAAAAGCTGAACCCACATCTAAGAGAACGACACTCTGCCATCACACAGAAAAGCCAGAGATGGTTGTGCAATTTATTATCCCCTTCAAATGCATCCGCTTTTCCAGGAATGTTYCACATCCAGTTCTTACATTGCAGTCAGGCTCTGAGTAATGTTTCATTCATGCTTCATATGATTTTTCCAACTGTATTCTTGTTTCTCTGAGCTCTAGTCAGGGAAGTTACTTTCCCGCATGCTCGCCCGCATGCAGTTCTGCGTGCGGACGGCTGTAGGGAGGAACGCACGAGAACTCCCAGCGCTGCAGTGCCACGGCACAGCGCTCATAGATCACACGTCTTGTAAACTCCATTTTACAGCTGTCTGCACATGCAGCAGAGCAGCGGGAAGAGCAACACCACAAGAATTGCAAGAGGAGGTGACAACTTAGGGGAGAGATAAGAGAAAAAAAATATATACATTGAGGGCAGGTGGAGAAACCAGCCTGCAAGTTTTCTGGGGGGAATGGTGGGGGGGGGGGGGGAAGAGAGAGAGAGGAGAGAGTTTCTTTCAGGATGTGTAGGGAAGATAAATCTTTTCAGTTTTTGGAAAGGGGAAGGCAGCCCTTGCAGGTTCACTCACCGCAGCCCTAACAAACATAAATCATATCCACATGGGCACCATCCTTCCCAAGGCACTCACCAGGGCTGGCTGCAGCGCAGCCATCACAGAAGAATCTGTCATATTAAGCAGAGCAGCACTTGGCAGTTTCTCTGAATTATGGTGAGAGCCAGCACAGCTGGGTGCCGCAGCAGTTGACAGGCTCCATAACACAGTCACAATAGCAAGCACTATAAAAAAATTTCACCAAAATGGTTTGGGAACAGAGCTGAAAAATAGTTGTAAAGCATGTCCTTTCACCTCCTGAGAGACTTCCATGCAGACAGAGAGGGGCAGGCGAGCTCAGTGCTCCTGGGGAAGGCTGATGTCATGCTTTATATTCACCTTGGCAATGCCTTCCCAGGCACGCACCTACTCTGCAGATGCAAGTGGGTTCCTCATATGCAGTCCACAGGTTTTTAAACTCCTCTGACATAAATAAGCCCTAGTGTCATCTCTTACTTTTGTCTCCCTTTAAATATCTGTAGGGCATCAATCTCCTGTCACTGAAATGCAAACTTGCACTTCAGCAGGTGCATTCACCCAGGAGCAATGCAGCCCCTCGCCTTATCATTCACTCTCCAAGTGCCAAACACACCTTTCCCCAGAGCCCTAATCTGCTCTACACTTGTGGTTTCAGAGAATTTTCAGGGAAACTACTTAACAGATTAGCTTAATGAAGAATTAGAAGAACCAAACTCCCCTAAAGTCTGTACAACAAATATTCACATCTGGACAGAGCCATAAATCATTTTAAAATCTGCTTGCATTCTCAGGAGTTTGGTAGGCAAGTCAAAGTCATGTGAGGAAATCAGGACTATCCACTGCACACAGGTTCTTTTGACCCCAATGAAGCTTCCCTCTTGCTCAGATCTTTAAGAACCCAGAAATCACTTTTTTTTCCCTTTGAAAATCTTGGGCACCAAAAAAGTAGCCACATTTTGAACAAGCTTGAATCCTGAGGAATTAAAAATCTGATCTCTTAAAAAGAAAGGAAGCTGGTCACCAATCCTTCAGATTTACATGAGAAAGTTCTTGTGACAATGAGGGGCAGGCAGGAGGAAGGAAAAAACACCTAATATCTTTTATCTGCTACATAAGATGTTCACCAAAATGCTCAAAAAACCTCACTGCCAAAGCCTTTTCCAAGCCCAGCAATGCTTACTTTCAACAAGAACAGCAAATCCCAGCAAAGCCAGTTTTCCACTGGGGAGAAATACAGGTATTCAAGAGAAATACTACAAGAACTACCAGCCTAAATTCAGCTTTATCCAGAGGGGCCTCAGCAACTCAGCATGCACGGGGACTTCTGTGCTGCACAGAGCGGTTCCAGCCGCCTGGGACCTGACGACACAGGGAGCAGGGGTCCGGATACAGGGAGGGGGAAGGCCTGGCCCTCCAGGTGGGCAGCACAGGGAGGGCATCCTTCTAAATTCCTGCCCCGAGGCAGGGGCTGACACCAGAGCCCTGGATGGCCCAGGCAGTGGCCACAGCCTGGGCTGCTCAGGGCAGAGCATCTCCAGTCACAGCAGCAAAGGGCAGCCCTCAACACCTGGAAGGCACTGAACACAATTCCTAGAGCACACACTACATGCACAGAATTGCAGCAATTGGAGCAGGTAACAGGGACAGCTCAAGGCCACTCTGCCCCAGTTCAGGGGAGTTTCTAGGAAGCTCTGGGAGAGGGACACCAGGAAAGCCTCGTCCTCTCCATCAAATTCCCCAGAAAGCAACGGCATCGCTCCACAGCACACAAGGCTGGACTCAGACCTGCTCAGGCCAAGGGACTGGCTCTCCCTCCCCAAAACTCCCTCTCAGTCCTGCTCTGAAGGGTGAGGAGGCCCCTCTGGAGATGCCATGGGTCTCTCCAGTGCCAAGGGAGCAACGCAGTCCTGATTTTCCACACTGCTTCAATCATCAGTGAAGAGAGGCCACCGGACCAGGCCCCATTCCCAAACAATATTTCACTTTTGATTTTTAAAGCCACTTGTCTGTTCACCAAAAAAAATTGGAGCCATCTCACAGCTGAAATTATGCTTCCAGCTGTGAGGTGTTTTGCTCATTATGTAACATCAAAAAGAACAATAAATTAAAGGAGAAAAAGTAATATACCAAATTCAATCCCTTACAGCATTTCCTTTCAAGGTTTTGTAAAATTTATAAACTAAATAAGAGAAAAAGTCACTGTTTCAGGACTATTTTGAAGTGCTGTGTTAGGGGAGAGACTACAGTGAATTCATTAAGTATAATACAATACTTATTTCATAGGGTTACTGCTTTACAAAACAAATCAGAGAAATGCAAACTTTTCCCAACTGGTAGTGCAAGTTGTTACGCATTTAGGAAGGGAAGAAAGTGCTAACCTGTAGCCACAGTTTAGAGATACTCATCACTATACGAACTACCTGCAATGCTAGACATTCAGATAAAAATCACTGACACACAGAGGTTTAGATAAGCGGAAACAGATCCCTTGTTTGCATTTGCTTTGTAAAACACGCTGTTCGTTATTCCTTTGCTGGCAACCTGTGTTGACTGTTCCTTGATTTTTTTTCTTTAAAAATTGCAGAAGAAAGAAATGAAGCCTCACCAAAAAGTTACTAAGACACACGTGGCCTTGCAAAACTGCTCTTTCTGCCTTGCAGCAAGACAACAAGGCACCCTACAAATCTGGTAGAAATACAGTCTGGGAAATCACACTTGAGCTCTGTTGTAGATGTCAACATAGTTTTATCAATTTCTAAGCAACCAGGTTGCCTTTAGGTGTCTCCAATCCACAGAAAGAGCTTTCTTTGCACTTTCCTTCTGCTCTGTCAAACGCTTTTTTTTTTCTGTTTTAGGTTGAACATTTTGTGCATGGTGGATGTCACTAATCCATATACAAACACTTGGTCACAATTATTACTACATATATATATATTTTTAATCAAGTCAGTTGAAAATATGGTTTTCCTCTAGCTCACGTCTGAGGCCTCCAAGATCTGCTTAGACACTTGAAAGGTATTTAGGTTAGAGCTTTCATGGTGTTAAAATACAAGACCGAGAAGTTGAGAGCTGTCGTACATAATTAGGCACAAGTTGGCCCCCGGCCCAACTCTCATTCTCGGAGGGAAGCAGTGGGAGGCCGGGGAACAGCGGGGCATGTGCACAGCAATGGTGGCTGCCCTCCCAGCCCTGTCCCCGGGGCTCCTTCATGTGCCAACATCCCCTCCTTGCTCGCCTCAAAAGCTTTTAGCTTTGGCAGCCCACAAGTACTGTTAGAAATTGGTGGGGAGGGGAGAGATGAGGGCGCATCGGAAAGCCGGGAGCGCAGCAGCAGTCGGAGCACAAGGCAATGCAGGAGGAGCTGGCTGGAACGTGCGGGGACGATGCCAGATTCATGCCCACCCTGCTGGCTACCTGCCCACCCACCCCTCCTAGGGAACCCCCTGCCTCTCAGATGCATTAGGATGCTTATCAAAATCATTGAGCAAGCACCTTCTCTTCTCACGAGCACCAAAGCAATACTGGCCTATACGAGGAATAGATAAACACCCAGCAAAAAGAGCTGCTCATTTTCTCCTCTTAAGATTTTTACTTTTTCTTTTTCCATCCTCCTTCTCTTCTCGTGCCATTTTGCCACATGATAACACGCATTTTACTGCCCTAATGCAATGGTCTACACATAATATCAGCATGTTAATCATTACAATTACACCTTCCCATCAGAGGCCTTCATCTGACACTGCTATTCCATCTGCCCAAATCGGGGCAACGGGTGCCAGCACGGCCCTGGATCCTCACATTCACCCAGGTAACAGTAGCAGAGCCCACAGGCTCCTAGGTCACCCTGCACCTCTAGGGAGGAAGTTTATCCATCTTCCTCTTATTACAGTAAATTTGGAAAATCCATGGGGTATTTGTACTCATGCCATGAACTTAAAGAACTGAATCAGTTCTTGGGAAGATACAAGAGGAAGAGAAAACAAAACAAGCAAGGCAGATACTGAAACACAAAAAAAAAGTTTCTTTGCAAAGCTATACATTTCAGACAAAAATTAAATACATAGACTAACCCCTATCAGAGTATAAATTGCATGTGCTTTAGCTGTGTTTTCATCAATTTAAAGCCAGCAACATATTTGTTGTAACAATAACAACAGAATATCTCTTATTAGAGTCTTAGAGAGTGCTACTGAAAGCACTCTCGAAGACACCTCAGGGAAAGCTCTACTGTTTTATCAGGCTAAGTTCACTCACCCTCCTCTCCCACCCCATCCCCCCAAAAAAAGAAAAAGGTAATTTTCAACAAAGGTTTTTGTGTCCCTTGCATTATGAAAATAAATATGAAGTTGCTTCCATACTCTACTTTCAAAAATAGGAATTACACAGCTCATCTTCCACTTGAGGAGAATGTGAATTTCTGAGATAAAAAGTTTATTTTGGTTGCTCTGCCAAACACAGGCCCAGAACTGGGAGGATTAATAACTACAGCAGGCTGGAGACATGTGATTTAGCCACCCTTGTTTGCAGTTCAGCTCTCTAGCAAGGTACAGCCTGACCTTAGGTGACTATGGCAAAAAGAAACAATTATGGAGCTGAACAGTGGAAAAAAATGGTAAAACAAAAAACAGATAGATGGGAGCCATATAACTGAAAGAATTTAAAATTTAAAGGGCTCAACTAAATTATACACATCAAAATACACTGTATGCATGCCTTAACTACTTTGGCAGAAAAAAAGAGTTTCAGAGTAGATTATTATAGAGATCTTGAATTTCTTCTCGGAGAGCTGCTATATTACCTCCTTATCTCATTTCCTCAAATCAAAATAAACTCTCATTTATCTATAGTTTACATATGGCCCTATCATAGGCATACGGGAACACATCATAAATACCAGTTTATTCACCATTCTATACTCCTTAAGGATGGTAAAATAGAGTGCCTTGTCCTAAGTCACCTAAGTCGTATTTGCCACAGTTGAGAACCATTGCCACAGTATCTATGTTTTGAAACTTCAGTGGTTTACAGGTAATCACATTTTAAATAGTCAGCTAATAGAATTCTTTGTTTTTTTTCAAGTCCTGTTCTCATTTCCATGTATTTTCTTAACTCTGCTGGTTTGAAAGACTCTCAGATTTTTTGTTTGCGCTTGGAACTGTTGATGTTCCCTGGATAGTGGCCTGATTCCTGAAGGAAGAAGAGTTAAGAGTAGCACTTGTGGTGGGATAATGAGCAGTGGGCATGAAGTAGCATGCAGGTGCTGGGATCCAGACAGGGAGCTCCAGGATCAGGAGCGGCTCCACTGAAGCCCTCTGGGCTAATTTTGTCCCTCTCTCTGATGTCTTTCAAATGTTGTTTGTGAGCACAGGAACAAAAAGGCATGCCTTTGGGACGCTGTCATCCAAACCCAGGCATCTTGGGACACTTGCAAATGCCATGGCAAGCCACAGACCATAGGTCTGCCGCCTGCTGATCCACTCTGGAGAAAATTGCTAGGGTTGAGGGAACGTATTTTGTTCTGCACTTCAAGGGCCTCCTGGGGCCAAAGGGAAGAGCCAGGGCTGTCTGAAGCTTCTCCTTCCTTGCCCGGCAGAGCGGAGTCGGGGGTCAGCGCAGCTTGGAGGCGCGCAGGCCGCAACACTCGTCATGCGGCCCGGCACATTCCCAGCACAGGCCAACCCACCACCGCCATCGGCTGCCAGGGAGCCTGCGGTTGGCAGACACAGCCACGAACCCATCCCACTTCTTCCCCCTTGAAGCAGCTATTGAGTCCCCCATCAAAATGCATTTCCCGAGTAAGAAAATTGCCCAAGTGCAAAACCGGGCTTCCTAGCTCCTTGCACTGGTGTCACAGTCACTCACTATATAATTTGCAGACAATAGGTCCATCTAAGCATAAAAGCACATTTATAGCAAGATTTAGCGCTACCTATAAAGGCAAGATAACACGGTGTTACAGCAGAGGCTGGGTACCAGGTTTCCCAAGCACAGGCCTCCCTCCTCACGTAATGGGTTCATCCTCCTGGTACCCTTGCCCGCAGTCAGATGAGCAAGTTTCTGACCTGATCCACCTGAGTAGGCACTGACACCAAGCAGCAGATACAAAGCACAGGGCTTCCATATAAGGGGAGAAAGGAGTTAGAAGAGCTTTTAAGCAAAGAAGAAAGAGGGAGAACTTAGAGTCATTCGTCTCACACCAATGTAGCCTGCACGGTTCCACTTTCAGCCCATTCACACAGTATAAGAACAAAACTAGGTCCAAAATCTCAATTAAAAGGTAACCATACTAGAAGGTGATCAGTACGGGACAGGATATCTCCTGCAGAGCCCTTGCAGTTCACCTAGGGAAACTGCATTTTATTTTTTTTTCTTGAAGTAAACAGAACAGTGAGACCCTACAGAGCATTAGCGTGAACTAGGAATACTCTGGCAGACACACACAGGGACATACAGGGAACTGTTCAAGTTTCATGTAGTAGATACCCACAGGTCAGATATGTTACTGTTTTTAAAAAAAACACATAAATTGCACTTTAAGTAAAAGAGTAAGTCCTACAAGATAACTCTCAAATGACTATTTGAGTATGCCTGGAAAGTACTGCTCTGTTACCAAGGCAGCTTTGTGAACCATGTGATGAAGGAATCTCTGCAGTGTAGTTTTAGGGAGTGCTTTAGCAAACTGGAGCAAGCAAGATTATTAAACAGAAGAGTATGAGCTTGGGCTGCCTTTCCAGAAAATGTGAGCTTTTTTTACTGGAAGTAGTTTGATACTTGTCCGAGCAGCGGCTCACTGCAGAACACTGTCTCATCAGCTCACCTCTGGGTATAACAAAGAATAGTCTCTTACATAAAAAAAACCCTTAAACTAATTCATTCACTCAAGGTTTTAAAATAATCCTTCTTATCTCTGCTCATGACTCCTGAAGAAAAACAAACGAACAAACCTACCACACTGCAAAACAGGGTCTATTTCCACAGTATCTCTGAATGCTCACTCCTCATATGGTTATCTCTGATGTAAAGCCACTGTGTGCTGTGTACTAGCTCTATCTAAATCCATTATAGGCACCCTTTATGTAATATGCACCTTGCTTTAGTGTGCAAAACGTTTGGTTCCCAAAAACATGATAGCATGGCTAGAGTAACCACTAACCAGACATACTGGAATGCCTGAAAGTGTCCAAGATTAGTCATTTGGCAGTAGTCCTGGGGAAATGTAGTTTTACATATCCTACTCCGGACAGAAAGGTTTAGTGCTCAGGGCCTACTGGCAGGCCTCTACCTGACTCCTCCTCTTCCCATGCACAGCACAACAACAACAGATCAAGTGAGGATGCAGATGCCATAAAAACGTGGGTCTAGGCCCTTTGTTTTAGATTTATTTTTCTGATGAAAAAAAGAATTTGCTGGAGACAGATTTGACAAACTTGCCCATGCTTGGTCTCAAGATTTCTTTCTTCTCTCCCAATAATTTCAACTTGCATATGTGTCAAATGAAAAGAAAATGCATGTGTCACACAGACATCGATCAGAAGTCTGTTGGGTGTTTGTCTGTAAGAGATCAAAGGTTGGATAAATTTCATTCTCATTTGAGGTCAGCAAACCAATGTTACATAAGAGTAGCAAAAATTGAGGCAAATGTAGGATTGTCTTTAGATAATACAGAAGAGGTAGGACAGAGAAGCAATGATGCTTTTTCTGGTCACTGAAACTCAAAGAAGGACTACATGGACACATTGTATAAGTAAGGCCTGCCCCTGTATCTCACTCTGCACTTTTAATAGGGAATCCAATAATCTAAACATACTCTAACCCCTTAGGTAGGCCACATGAACACCAGCTGAAACCATCAGAGGCTGTGACATGGCACATGACAAACCAGGACAGCCACTTCGGCAGCGTTCCTTAGTCAGACCCTTAAAAGACCCATTGGCTTGAACTCAGTGCTGAACAGAGATAGAAAGAGTCCTGCATTCAGGAGCCAGCTTGCTGTCTGTGAGACTGTGGACATGAGCATCACGCTCAGTGCTGCCGTGGCCTCAGTATTTCTGCTCAGAGCTTTGGAAAATAAAGCAGTGAAAACACACAGACACTGGCAGCTGTCCTCAGGTTTTCCCCATATGAAGCTGCAGAATTGGTGCCAAGCACCCCCGCACTCAGGCCTGTGCACAGGATACTGCTCCTTCAGTGCATGACATTTGTGGAGCACTCCAATGGGGAGAGAAACCAGCATGAGCAAATGTGTGAATGGAAAAACAGAGTGCTTCAAGTTGACCTTAAGACATATAGTCATTCATGGGGAAAAAGAAATGGTAACTAAAAGAGACAATTGGAAACAGCTGATGTTTGATGAAAAATGGTAATTTCTTGGTATATAAATCTAGAATTCTTGAGTATTTTGACAGGTCAAATTATGCAAGCGTTTTCAGTGCTCTAAATTGTGCCATGTTATCTAGAATCCACTTCACAAAGGTTTACAGAAGAGTTGAGCCTAGAACTAATCAAAAAGCCTTAGCCAACTCTATATGATCTTACTTAGAACCAGAGTTTTGTGAGTTCACGTCAGTGTTGGAACATTACTCCAGCTGAAAGTGTGAGGGAATAGTTTTCAAAAGAACTCCTGAGGTTTAACCTGTTAGGTTTTATGATTTTTCAAAAGGCAAGACAGAAAAAGAATCAAAAACTTTGATGGAAAACTCCAAAATCAGAAGTGCTGTCATATTGTTATCATCTTTCTACTCCACCATGACAAGCCAAAAGTCTCACATTGGCAGGAGGTAAAAGGTTCTTCCTTAGTCCTGTCCACAGCCCCTCACGATCACAAACACAACAAAACCAATTTTACTGCTCCTCTTGTATTTAAGAATTACAAAAAGCTGATGTCCAAATAGCACCACTGCAAACTGCTGCCTGTCTGGGAGCTCAGTTACCTCCCAGCTATGAGAGTTTCCAGGGACACCCAGAGCCTAGTGACAAGCCCGTCCCAGGCACCACCACATTACTTTCCCAATGCAACCTTTTCTTTTTGTTAGCTACTGCAAAAACTTCCAGGTACTTCCAAGCCTAAAATCCAGAAAGGCCACAGCCATTTGTGTTTCTGGGTCACTGGCTGTTCTTTATCTACTATCAGTCATTCACTTTTTTCTTTTTAATCTGGCCAAAAAAAGTTAGTGGCTAAATGACAGGTACTAYCTTGTCTTCTTGATAAATTGTTGGCAGACTTAGGTGAGCATTTTTGGATGTAGGCACATGGGTAGGAAGCCAACTAGACACTATAATCCCACTTTTCCATAATAAGTGCTACTGTTTTACCTTCATGAGTATCCCCATCTTTTTAGGTCCTAAAAAAGAAGTGTGTTAAAGTAAGTAAACACAACCTCATCTCTTAGTTACATACAGTCATGTGGATACAGAGAAGAGGAATGATGTGAATACTATGACCTCTAGGTAGCACTTAGTTGTATTTTGTGGGTCAGGTTGCAAACCAAAAAACTCACCATTCATCCAGCTCTGCTCCCAGTCCCTGTTTTGTGATTTCAGAGGGGAAAAGCCCTGGTTCCTTCAGTGCTGAAGACACAGGGCAGGTGTCTTTGCAGCCAGCAGCAACAAACACTAACACAACATAAGTCAGCACAGGGCCCTTGGGACCTGCTGCTTCATCCACAAGCTCCTCCTCTCCCAAGGCACTCCCACATCATTCCCTGAGAGGTGGGAGGGTAAACAGTTTGGATACACTGGGTTCCCAAAAGATTTTGTAGCCAGTCAATAAAAGGGAGAGCTAGGGGTGCGCTCTTCAATCTCTTCTGCAACTGCTCATCTCACCAGGGCTGTTTGCTCATACTGTCTTAACCCTGGGAAATGAGCAACCATGGGCTCTGGAGCTGAGGGGCCTCATAGAGTGCGACACTGCACAGGACGAAGTCTCCTATGGTGCTACGGCAAAGCACAGCAATAATCTCCTTTTGCCACCAACAGAGACAATTGCGATGCTCACTGCTCATGCTTTGACCTGCTCCTGAAGAAATAATCCACACACTGAGTCAACAGATCATAATGCATGAGTCAGTTTGAGTCCATTTTGGGTAGTGGGCAGCTTCAGCCCAGTCCATGGTCCTCTGTCCCCCTGCAGCCCACTGACAGGGATTTAGGTGTCCCTCGAGGCAGCCTCCCCCATGGCTGCACATCACATCCTTTGGTCTTCCCCACACAGAGGCGTTCACCTCACCAGGGCCCATAGCACTCAGCAGACCTGCTCCGTGCCCAGCACTCCTCCAGTACAAACTGAGCCCCGGGACCCTCCAGCCTGTTTTTAGCATTAAAGGTCTTGGGACACCAGCTAAATCTCTGACTTCTCCTAGGATTTGAATTCTTGTCAGATAGAGGGAAATATCTCCATCCAGCAAGCTTTTCCCAAAGAAATATTGTCTTACGAAAACTTTCATTACTTCTCATTGAAAAGCTCCTATACCAATACATGTTTTACCAAATACAAAAAGAAAAACCATTTCCAGCCTTGCTTTCAGGCCCCAACCTGCGCATGCATCAGGTGAGCCCACCATGCTCCTATATGCGCTGCTGCTTGAACCCCGCCACAGGGTATTAGCACAATTCCACCACTTCACCTCCTTTATCAAAACTTCCAACTCTCCAGCAGGGAGTCCAGAAGAGGCATAAAGGAGGGGACAGGCAAGGAGTGAGGAAGATGACAGCCTTAGGGAGAAGAGGCAGTGGGTCTCAGCTCATCATATTAGCGTACTTCAGCACAAAGGTGTCCAAGCCTCCCTTATCTCACATTTTTTGACTAGGCTCCTGTATGTTAATTTGTATTGATTGACAGGCAGAACAGCACAAATTGATCATCTTGTTAATCAAGTATTGTTGCAGCAATGTGACGTACTTTGAATAAGCCAGGTTAAGTCCCTGTGTACACAAGGAAGCTATTGTAAGAAAAGGGGATGATGAAATTACATTTTGCAAGAAGTAGGCAGAGATCAAGCGCCATGTATGTTTTGGAAATTTTCACTTCGTTTATATAATTTTTCATGACACACTGCCTAACTTGACATGATGTTGTCTCCCTAGTCAAGACCGGTTTGTCTTGAAGGGCAACGTTTTGCAAGCGGGACCACAGCAAAACCCTTCGAGACCTATGACGACAGGGGACTTGGATCCTGTGTCTTCAAAAGAAGCATCTCCTTTCTATCATGTGTGTCAGTCATGGAGACTTTCATGGCTGAAGCATAAATCCTGACCACTTTCTTATTGCCTCTATTGCCTACACACACAGCAGTTCTTAGTATGCAAGGTTGCCATGCTAGAGGCCCCACAGCACACATTGCAGAAAAAGGTAATTCCTTCCCAAGGTACTAAGGCAACTGCTGTGGACAACAGCACCAGTAGGGAGCAAGGCTGTCCACCCCATACACACTCCTTACTCCATGGCTGAATACTACCCAAACCTCTCAATGTTACATATAGAAAAGCATTTAACTTCCCAAAATGCTCATCAGCCCCAGGTCATACTGATAACAGCAAGACAGTGAGCTCTGGAACACTGAAAAAAATCAGAGCAGTATCACCAGTCTATGCCTCTTGCACATTTACAAGAACATGGCTGTGGTTCAGCTGCTTTGGGATAACTAAATCTTTATTAAGCCCATGGATGAGTTTTACTGCAAAACAAAGCTAAGAATTGACATGTGTGATTACACAAGGACAATAGCCCAAACTCAACAATTGCTTCCTGTAATTGTTTGGAGCAGCCTGTAGAACAGAAGACCATCCCATGATAAATCCTTGTTGATGATTTACTATCATTAATCTATACTGTCAGAATGAATTAGGTGCAAAGCAGCATGCTAATTACAAGGTAGATGGCACTCTAGCTTTAATTATCATACCTTCAAAGTAAACAGTGTGAGATAACGGAGCTCAGACACTGTAAGCAGTTACTGGAGGAAGGCACTGTTAAACTCACAGCGCTGACATCCAGCCTGCGAGGTCTGCAGTTACACGTATAACATTATATCATTGCTCCTCTAATTTACTCTCCCTTTCTGTCCACATTAGTCAGGTCTATGGACCACTTACTCCATTGCCAATGACATGCCTTAAATTAGGGGTGCCCAGCTTTGTCAGTATCTAGCAACTTGGCTTTATTTATATAACCCTTTGGATTAAATAGCAAAAGCTCCCACTGTTTGTTTACACCCTTTCATTTTGCCTTTAACAGCTACTTATTCATTTTATGTACCAGCTAGAGTTATGTTTTCACAGCTTGTGGTTCCCATTTCAATATTATTTTATACTATTTTCTGGAGGGATGGGATTACAGAATAAACCTGAGCCGTGTTCATGGAGCTGGGGAAAACAGCTAGCAGTATTACACAGGCCTCCATATCCCATGGGTCTTAGATGTAGCCATTCTGGTACAGTAGAAGTGGAATTAAAAACTTCCAACCAGACAACCATCAGAAATAAGGCTGGTATAGTTGATTTCAGCTACAGACCTTGGTACTTCCTTCCTGCCTCTATTTTCCTACCTGGTAGCCAAGTCCCAGTGTGGTGGTAATACAGAAGAACCCCAGATGGGATCTGGAACCTCTCAGCATTTTCCTCCCTACTGTTATAAAACATTTATTTTGAGATTGTAAACTCAAATGTCAAGATTGTCTAGTCAAAATCAATACTGTAGGAAAGAGCTGCACGAACAGTCAGCCTCAGGTGACACCAAGCAAGGAGCCAAGGAAGGAGCCAGGCTGCCCATGCAGAGCAGAGCAGTGCTGGCCTGGCCTCCCTGCAGCGCTGCAGCTTGGGCATCCCTGATGCACAGGTGGTAAGTGCTGCAGCATCTGCTGCCCAGCATAGGCCACCCAACAGCTCCTGGCCTTGCCCAAAACCTGGGGAGCAAAATGCAAAGACATCACACCAGGCTTAAGCAGCCTGTGAAAAAACACTGCTTTGCTGCCCAGGGAGAACAAACCAAGGAAATATGGAGTTATAGAAATAAAATAATAACATAAAATTGAGGCGTGGAATTTAATCACTCAAGGTATGGGAAATTCATCACTATGGTACCCATGGCAACTGTCATTTGTCCATGGTGTAGGGAGAACATAAGCTTAATTCCATGTGCATAAACAAAAAATATGGGACATACCATGCATGAATGCATCTTTCACRTAGATGGGCTCTGCCAAGGCTGCTGTGGAAGCAATAATTAAAATTTCCTGCCTGTACAGCAGGTAGGATCACGCACAAGCCACTCTCCTGAGACAGCAGTTAGCGTCTTAGGACTGAGCTGCCGGCTCATTCCCACGACTGGGGAAGGGAAGACTCAAGGTCTCACATCAGCCTTAGCATCGAGGCCTCCTCAAGAGCTCCTGACAGATGGTGAGGTCTGATTTTGAAAATTGCCAGCTGTTGATTTAGGGATGTTGTGAATTTCATTTCAGTTGTTTAGGAAAACAAAAATTTTGCAAAATATTTGTTTTCCTTTTAATCAAGCTATAAACACAGTTCAACAGGGCAGAAATCCAGTTCCTGCTGGGTGATCAGTTTATTCAAATGTGAGAACCAGGTTATTGTCAAGTTGTGCATCAAACAAGTTTTCAAGCCCCAAATGCTTGGAACTTGAGTTGAATTTGAACCTCAATGTGGGTGCTGAGGAGTCAGATAACTGAGAAAAGGTGTCAAGATCAAAGCCAGGAAAACAGGCAGGAAACTTGTAGATGAAAATATCCTTAAAATTCATTTTTTGCATGATCTTGGACAATTGCTGATCAGTAGAGTCATTTTAGCTAAAACCTTAGTAATTTATGACAACAGAAAGCAACAGTAGTAACACAAGCACTGAAGAGTGCATTCTGGAGCTTTCTCATGAAGAATCAACTTAGTAAAAATTACTTCTATCATTTGTCACCTCCACAGATCAACCTGCCTAGAACATGACAGAAGATGGGCAGCTTGATTGTGACACCTCCCCTGCCTGAGCAGCCCACACCTCCAGGCAAGGGGACAGCTGAGCTCCCACCTAGCACAGTCCCATAGCCCTAAACAACACTCCAACCCTGCTGCAGCACCAGCAGCTCAGTGCACCTGTGGCTTCTGTCACCACTTTACAGGGTGGCAGGATGGGCTACCATGCATGAAGGGGACACTACTGTTGTGGCAATAGGGACCTGCAGGGACATGGGTGTCTTCACATCTCAAGCAGCCATGCAGGGGCATTCCAGGCTTGGTGTCCCAGCACAGAGCAGGGTTCAGCTGCTCAGCACCCCTGCAGCTGGACACAGCTCTGCATAATGGCCATGGAGGGGATGGTATTTGCTTGGCTTGGGCTGCCAGCAGAAAGTAAGAGCCGAGCAGCGTAAAATGCAATAAAACTCTCTTCCTGAGCAGCAAAGTCCTAGTGCAATACTGTGCCAGAAGGCTTCCATCCAGCACTTTTGGACATATTTTACTGAGTCAAGGCCACATTTATCTAGCAACAATTCAAAGCAAGGAGATCTGCTGCTGCAGCGGGGATAGAGGGGATGAGGGTTTCATTCACCTGCGCTTCAAAATAAAAGCGCTCACACAAACACCCAGCACCACGAAGCCACCCCACATTGCAGCACAGGGGCAAAGCCAAGCTGCAGGCACAATGGAAATGGCTGCCCATCACTTACAGTCAGCCCTACCCGTCTGGTAGCACAGGCCGCCAGGCCCCAGCCCAGGGAGGATGCCCAGCAGCAGCACTGCCTTCACACTCACACAGCAGGTGCTCAGCTCTGAGGGCTTCAAACAAAGCCCAAGCAGATTCACATAAACCAAGCTGAAATCACAGCCTTCAGTCCCAACTCCAGAGCACTGTTATGGGAAAGTGTGAAGAGACTCACTCTGCAAGCTTCCTAAAATATGAGCTATTCCCCACTGGGAATAAATCAGGATGCGATGCTGCACAGCAGCATCTAAACAAGCAGAATATTGAAAGCAGAGGTTTTCAGAGATGTCAGAATATAATACATCAAGTTCAGTAGTCAAGATGGCCGGATGCCACAGCAGTATTGGTATGTTGTATATATGACCCATGCTAAGGCAGGGCTAAACTCTATTGAAGAATCCCACCCTGTAAACAAGTTTTCACTTCTCAGTCTAATCAGTTGTTCATGCAAAGGCAAGTACAGTGATGAGGTAAACGTATTGACCAGTGTACTACTGTTACCTTTCCACTCTAGCTGCTTACTGTAATGACTTTACTACCCCTATTTAGGGCTAATTAAAATCAGCACCAGAGGAGGAGGATTTCTTCCATAAAGTTTGTGCTAAGCCAAGGCTTTTTTTTTTTTTGGGGGGGGGGGGGTGAGCAGTGTGGAAAAGGTCTAATCAGGAGAAAAGCATCACCCCCAGCAGACTTGTTTGCAGCCTGTTAATGGCTTCAAGGACCCTTTTCCCTGGAGCATGCTCTCATGCCTCATGACTGCACACCTTTTACCCAGTGCTTCTGTAAAGCAGCAAGTGCTGCCAGAGCTCTAAGAGCACAGCTGAGTTGAAGCACCAAGCCAGCATCGCCAGACTCGTATTTGTAGAGTTTCCTCAAAAGCAGTACAAGGTGCTTTGCCAGCTAATCTTTCCAGCCTGCAGCTACAGAGCAAAGCACGGCTGCAGACCTGTGTCAAAGGTACATTTGTTAACACATTTCCCCCGGAGTGCTAATTAACATTTAGAGCAAGTACTCCAAGTGAAAAAAAGCTTTAACACAAGCACACTACAGGGTAAAGCAAGGAGCAAATTCTCTCCCCCCCAGATGCAATGTACTGTTTGCCCTTCAGGAGCTGGTAAAAATCCAGTTTGTTTTGTAATCTTCTGTTCTTTAAAATCAGATATTCCTACAAGTTAATAACTAACTAGTTCTTTTTATTTAAAAAACTCCAAGTGCCTTTAAAATTATCTGAAAGTGAGGCCCTGATGGCACTGGTGCAAGCCAGCCCATGCATGCGTCTCCCTGCTGCGTCACCACACAAGCACTCTGCGCTAATTACAGCAAATGACAATATTTTATGATTTTACAATAAACAAAAGACCATCAACACACTTTCACTTGTCTTGAAATAAGATTGAGCCCTCTTAAGCCAAAAACAACAAGACAGAAACACTCAGATAAGAAATAAAAACACAAATATTTGCAACTAGATCTTCAATTGCCACATTTTGGGCTACACACAAGCTCTAATGAGTAACATTTGTACCCACAACAAGATGCAGTTATTTGCAAACATAATTCCGGGCTTGAATATGTCAGGGGACTTGCTGAGATGTGGCCTAATGAGCTAGCAAGATCATTGATTGAGAAAAATGTGCTACAAAGTTGATGTAAAATTAAGATTGAAGTATATCTTAAATAAGGTTGAAAAAACTTATTTTCTCCAGTAATAACTTGTTTTTTAAAAAAAGATAATAAGCCTGATATACAAAAGGAAAGTATGTGTATGAAACATACGTAAAACTACCTGCTCCGTGAACTTTTAAGTCAATAGAGAGTTCATACTATTAATATATTCTGTCCTGCCTCAGCCATGCGTCCTGTTCAGGCCCCTATGAACTCAAATCTGCATTCCTAAAAAAATTGTTGATATTCTCGAAACAGTGCACATTTGCAGATGTGGACAAACTCGACCAAGCAAGCAGTTCAGCTGCACATGGCCTTTAGAATCATAGTTTCTAACTCTGTCTCCACAAAAACCAGGGTCTCTGATAACCAACCTATACAATGCTTTTTTCTGATCTTGCAAAATGGTCGAGATTTACATGAAGTAATTTGTTATCATTACCCACCCATGGCATATTTGAGATGAACAATTTTCACCCTTAGGGTTTATAAACTGTTGTGGTTCAGTCCCTATTGGTTTTTGGAATGTTGCTCATGTTACCCTCTTACCTGCGCATTAACTTCATGAAGTAAAAATTATGAATAGCACATACAACAAGGCATATTTTTGTAGGAAGATGCAATGAAAGATGCTAAGCATGACAAGAGCTGCTGCAGAAACAGGCACAAAGTGTCCAACACCCAGCAGATGCTCCACCAGAAAGAGGTGGTTGTGTTCCATTTGGGGTTTGCTTGACTCACGCTGGAAACCAAACATTCTTATTAGATAGGCATGCTTCTGTATTCAAGTTTGTCCTTTTTTTTTTTTTTTTTTGCGTTTTAAGGAGTAGCAAGGATTTAGATAGTTTTTATGCTCCCAGTTTCCTCAACTCACTCTCTTAACTCTCTTAATTCAGAGTTACTCCTATCAGGAAAGGCAGTTTGGAGCTACAAATCTCAACCGACACATTCCTGCCATTATCTTCCAGAAACTCTAATGCATGACTGTCTGGACTGGAATCCTGACGTCAGCAGAGGCAATAGCAAAGCTTCCACCAAACCCTCTAAAATTTAAAAACAAGCAAACACAAAATAAAATCAAAAAGCCCACAGTATTTTATAGGAAACCAAGATGGAGACAGAATGCCCAGCTTGCCAAACCTTAATCTTTTCATCTTATATAACAGGATGAGATTAATATAAACATTCTAACCTGTCCAAATTGGAAATCTGTCAAATTTCAAGCACAGGAAACAACAAGATTCCTCCCCCCGTCCGCCATCGGACAGGATGTCAGAGTTGCCCCTGTGGTTATATGTGAGCTAAGGACAATGTTGTTACATGAGATCAAATTGCAAACACAAGCAAACAGAAAACAATCTCCGAACGTCACTGTTCAGGAGTTGACAAGAGACACAGCTGGTCCCTTAGGAAGGTTAAAGGCTCTCTGGTGAGCTTTGGGAGAATATTAAAAGTTCACTGCTGGACATAGAGTTCTACACAAGCTGAATTATCAATTTGTTTGCCTAAGTGAATGCTTATCTTACCTTTTGCTTGTTGGGGTTTTTACTTAACACTTTTGACCTAACCTTAAAGCAGTGACTTTGCTAAAATTGTAAAAATTTTCTGAAGTTTCCAAACACTCAAGAAAACTATTTTGGTAGTTTCCACAGCACAGAAACCTGTAGTTACTCAGATATTTGAGCCTGCCAGTGGGGTGGATGACAGTTGCTCAACCACAAACATTACTATTTCATTTCTATTTCTAATGTTTAGCACAACCTTGCTGTAAGGAATTTCTTAAGTTGTTTACAAAGGTTGATGCAGAGGTTGTGCAGTCTGGTCCAAGGGCAACGGCTTACTGAAGTCACTTGTAAACAGTAGAAAGAGATAATATTTTCTGTAATTAGAAAGGAAAAAAAGAAGTCCTCACCTTGTACCAAGGACCATTAGAGAAAGGGCTGCTGTCCAAAATACCTCCTCCTTCATTTTCCTCCATGTCTGCTTAGTCGAAAAACTTTGGTTTCCAATGAAAAAACATCAACCAACCTCTGGGCCAAACCAAATCATCCAGGTGCTAATATTCCATTTTGCAGTAAGCCCCACACGAGGATTTCACTCAAACTTGTTTTCTCTGAGATTATTCCTATGGAGTTCACAAGCTAAGAGGCACAGAGGTCAGCCTCTTTTAAGCCGTGGCAGCTCCTGCTGTCAGGAATTCTCCCTCAGGCCATGCTTGTGGATCCAGGTTTTCCTCTAACAAACAGCAATGCCACCTATGGGGTTATGGCTTCCCAAGTACTAGACCAGGATGGGCACTGAACCCCGATCATCTTGGGAGAAGGCCGACAACGGTGCACAATGGTGGCCACACCTCTGCCACAAGAGCCAGTCTGGGCCATAAAGCAGAGGCAAGGTCACCCAGCAACCAGCCATTCCACGTCACTGCCGCAATAAAGCTAACTTACATTTGACTTATTGCTTCAGTAGATAAATATTTATCAAATGAAAGAAATCCAAAGGCAACTGGGGGGAGGGAAGAGATGACTATTCTTATCCAAGAGACATTTATCTTGATCAACAGTCAACACAGAGCTCTCAGCAGACACGTGCAGGCTGCCTACAAAACCCGTAAAGCTCTGCCTGCAAACACAGCTAGGGTCCAGCCTGGAGCACAGAGCTGTGAGAGCAGCCCCGTGTGCCGCAGGCTGGACATACAACCCCATGGGTCCCACCTACCTGAGAGCCCGCACGGGGCTGCTCAGGTGCCTGCCAGGTCTCCACATGCCACAAGCTCAGCTTTGTTCTACCAAAGTCCACCTAAAATGGGAAAGATTTGTGAAATATTCCTTATGTCCACCACAGTGCACCAAAATCCAGATATACCATAGGCCACATAAGGGAGTTCTCAAATAGTTTTTTTTCTTCCTCCTTCAGTGAGCAGAGCAAACACATATATAGGAGCACACAACTTGAGACATTTCTCTCCAAAGGTGCTGTACATGCTATAACACAAGACCATAATAAGCATAAATCAAAGCAGGTGCCAAGAGATTGACCTCCTTTGCTCTGTTTACTCTGCATATCAGGCAGTGCAATTGCATACAGCCAGTGCCCTAAAATTTTGAAACAGCCTCTCTCTGGCATCTAAGGACACACATGGCTTCAGCTCCAGCGCAGCTACTTGGCAGCCTCAAGAGAAGCATCATCTTAAGAATCCCCAAGAGAGCAGTCTAGGGCATTGGCCACCTTGCAAAAGCCCCTTTTTCCTTCCTATACTTTAGCCTTCGCTTTCTCTTCACAGTCCTATTTCTCACTCATCAACATCTCATCTTTCAAAAAATCTGCAGAGGCACTGCCCTGCTGCAGCTTGGAGGTTCTAGCAGGTCATCTTTAGATCCCTGCACCCAACTCATGAAGGTCCAAGACAGACACTTTGAGGAGATGCATTAAACCTCTGGCTGGAAGAAGATGTAGGCCATGCAGCAGAAACCATACAGACCTTATTCTACTGGCCACTGCTTTTGATAAGCAATCTCATTAACTTTTTTTGCCCATTTTGCTACAATTCACATGAATTTGCTATCCAAACCATGGGATGATGGGTTGAGTTATTCTATTCCCAGCTGCAAGATTCTTCTACACACAGAGTGCTATTACAAATATTCACCAGATTTTAAGTTCACTTTCTGGGGTTTCATATTCCCTTTTCAAAACCAAAGTGTTTCTGCAGAAGTTGGCAGTGTGGGCAAGCCAGCTCAGCCCACATCCCTGTGCAGCCCTCTGGAGTCCCTACCCACCAGGAGGGCAGCATAGCCCAAGTGAGGTGGGGGGCTGATGGAGAATGGAAGGGAGAGAAGGGCAGGTAGTCAGTCTTTGTACAGTTATTTGTAAAGCCTCTTTGCTCAGAGCTTCAAGGACTCCCTTTTCCTGCCATTCATTTGCATTTCTTGAGCAGAGATCTCTGATGACTGATCAATTTTAAGAGAAGAGGCAAAGGGTCTGCTTTCTTCACTCCGCCTTTCTTCACCCCCCGCCTTTTTTTTTCCTGGTTTCTCTTTGCAGGTCTCCATTTTGTGGCATACTAGCTGTGTCCAAGCACATGGGGTACTCACTTTCCAAAACCTGCTTACAGTAAACAACAAGAAAATTGTGTTCCATTATTCAGGAACAGTGGCTTCTCCCTTGGTGATATTCCATAACAATCACTTTCAAAAGGGTCAACTTTGAGTCAGCCATTTTCTAACTTAAAATGAAATAATAAAAGAAAACACTTTCCCCACAGAGAGCATGGCATAAGATACTTTCCTCTGGTTGCTCTAGACAAGCAAGCTTGCAAGGTTTTCATTCTGAACCTTTAGTGCAAAGCAGACGTCTGTTCTGAGTTGTTTCAGATCACAGGAAGGAGAACCCACAGCTTGGTTTATTCCAGACTAATTGAGGAAATCAGGACTCTCCCCACAGATTAGTCACCAACATCTTGGGCAACAACCAGTCAGACAAATCTGTCTCTGCAGCTCCGTGGTTTTCCTCTGTAAAGCAAGGGTGACAACTCTTCCTCCTGTCAAGAGGCAACTGGGGCTAGAGGATCTAGCTTTGATACCAAGCTATAAACTAAACCTTTGAGCACCTCTGCACTCCCCATTTCTAAAGAGCATCAGGAAAAAAAAAAGGAGGAAAAAGGGAAAGTACAGATGGGTGCCAGCTGGCTTCAAAGTTCAGCACAAGACTAGAGATCAGGAAGCAAGGGCTGTAATTGCAGCTGGGTATCAGTTTCCTTTTTACCTCAGGAAAACCCACAGCATGGGGCAGTTGAGCTCACTCCCTCAAAACAGGCAGGAATAACCTGCAGGGCATGCACTCGGATACACAACTGGCACAAGTATGAAACTTGGACCTCTGGTCTCACAGGCCTTTGGCCCAGGCTCTGATAAGACTTCCCGTTATGGAGGCTGCCCTGGCCTGTCTGTAACAAGCTGCTGCCACAAGTAAACGTGTCAGAACAGGTTAATCGACATCCCACTGTAACTTTAATAATATCAGCCAACATTAAACAATGGATTCAGCTTTTTTTCGCCTCCCCCTTTATGAGATAAGCTGCAAGGCAGGTGTCAGGGCTGCTGTGAGAAAACAGTCTCTTGATAGAATGAAATAAACCTGTTTGTTCCAGGTAGGAAAGCTTTGTAAGCTGAGCTTGAGGGCCAAGTTTTTACAGAAACTACTGCATCTTGAAGACCATTGCAAAGGGTTTCAATTTTGGTATTTGCTAGGCATACCTTGAGTATTTGGCCATTCTAAATATCTTCTTGTTTAGGAAAGAAATCTGATTTTGCATCATACCACACTTATCTTTTAGCTGAAGCAGGGGCAGGATCTGAGTATGCTGGTGTTTGCAGACAGCAGTAGAGCAGTACAGTCAGTCTTAGCTTCACAATGAAGAAAATGAGATACAGTTGTGAAATCATTGCCTAACAATGATAAGGACAACCTCTGCAATCCGCTTCCCTGCCTAGTTTTGACCAGTGCCCCATTTAGTGCATGTTGCTGGATATATAGAAAAGAAAATGGCACTGAGATTAAAAAAGAAACCGCAAAATAGAAGTCAGACTATTTACCTCCATCTGATCTCCTCTTTCACCATGACCAAGTAACTTTGTCACAAAAGGGAAAATTGAATTATAAAGGCTACATTTACAACCATTTTGACAGCCATGAGCTCTCTTGAGGAATGGAGCACTGTAAATTGATATAGGAGGGAAGGAGCTGGAGAGATTTACACCTTAAATAAAGCCCCAGCAGGTATATTAAAAGCAGTGCTGCAGGAGACTTTTAGCAGGCCTTTGCCCTGCAGAAGCATAAGGTTTCCCCTTGCCTTTTTTTCAGATCAAAGCAGCCACCTCCTTCCACTCTTCTTGGCAGAAATTCCCTATGGTGCCACAAACATCTTACAATATGTCGTGTCAGTTCCTGACTCCAGCCATCCCAACCAGAGCCCAGCCTACCACAAGGCCAAAGAAATTTAGCTTAGTCTTTCACGCCCAGGAAGGACGGGTGGATATGTATAAATCCTCAGTTTTCACAAGTCATGTCTTTCAGAATGGCAAGCCCACACACTCGGAAAACATCACTGTTTCCAGTATCATACAGAAGGATGCAGTCACGACTTTTTTTCCCCCCCTCCATGACAGGAGAAATTCTACAGTAGCCCAAAAATTTACACAGTAAGTAATAGATAAGTACTGATGTAAGTTATCAAGTGACAGTAGGACAGTACTTTTTATGTGTAGCTTTTTACACCCCCCAGATTCTACAAGAACATCATGCTCAGCAGCTATTACATTGCTTGCTGGTCAACGGCAGGATAAGCTAACCCTTCTGGCAAAGTTTCTTACATGGGTTACCTTATAGAGCCTTGATCACTGAACTGTAGCTCCCTTGAACACAGTTCAGTTATACAGCCAGTCAGGGCCAATCTCTTCCCTATGTTCTTATAAATCTCAAGCAGGTCACCTAATACTTATCTCAGTGCTTTGCTGACTCAGTAGTAAAATAGAAAGAAAAGATAATGTGCCTGAATTTAAATTCATTACTGGAAAGTGCACCACTGCTGTATTATCAAGATTATATTTTAATTTGCATAAGAAATAATGTGCAATTACAAAGAATTTGCTGCTTCTGTAGAGGCTTAAACTCCAAGACTTCAGGACAAAAGGGAATTTAAAGGTAAGGTCAATAGCTTCCAGTTCATCTTAACTCACCCTTTTTCCACACCAATACATTTAATAAGAGTGAGCAGTATATTTTCACTAATAGACGGGAAAGTTCTAAACAATAATCTTAGGGAACAGGGCCTGCTAGGGTAAACTGTGTCACCCACAGGAATCCTATCTGTATCACAGCTCCACAAGACACTAACCTTCAGTCTTAGTTTCCTGCAGACACAAGCGCATACCTGAATTCCAAGGATACATCTGAAGGTGTGAAAAATGACCCTAATAAAGTCACCTATAATACCACCCTGTGCCACATACTCTAGATGTCCCTGCTGGAGCAGGGAGGTTGGACTAGATGATCTCTAGAGGCCCCCTTTCAACCTCAACCATTCTGATTCTATGAAAGGAAAGGCTTTGGGGGCCATACATTTAAAATTAATGCCTATATTGATATACTTTTTTTTTTTTTTTTTGAGGGGAGCCTTTCACCCATGGGACAGAGGTTTTGAAAGGGAAATATCACTCCTGATTTGGCCCCAGGCATCACTTCTGACAGCATAGATCAGTCAACAAAGCAGATGACCCCTAAGAAACATATCTAAGTGTGCCCTAGCACTCCTCAGCAAACACTTTCTGCACCTTAAAAGCAAACAAAGAACAACCCTACTTCTTGATGCTGACAAATGATACTTAATGCATGATCAAACAAAGAACATCTACAGGTGAAAAAGATTTGAGATATTTTCACTTGCTTTGATCAAAATTCAAACAGGAAAAAGGATGAATAAATAAAAGCTGCTTTAAAACCTCCCTCGAGGTACAGTGGAGAAAAGCTACAAGCATCACAACAGCACCCTCTAGTGCTTCTATCCTAAAGATTCACACAAAAATAGGAATATTTAGTCACAGAGTCCAAACTCTCTGCTTTCGATGTTTCTAGGGCGGTTGATCTCATCTCCACCCCATGCCTCCTTCCATGCTGGCCAGAGGCTGGCAGAAAGGCCCTGACTGCCGGGCATGGTGAGCTTGGCATGCAGGAGCCGCTACACACTGCTGAGAGCCCAGCAGTGCTAGTCCCCCCTTTCCCTCAGCCCATACCCATCCGTGCTGCTTGTCTCTCTGCAGAAGGTGTTGGGGACACAGCCAGTGTGTGACATCTGGCCAATACAGCTCTTGAGGGTCCTTATAAGAGCAGCAAGTGCTCTCTGCTGACCAGTCTCTCACCTGCCCTTGACCAGCTGGACAGGCTGTTCCAACTGCCCAGCAGGTGCCCATGATTGGTGCACCTTCCCACCTTGAGATGACCACATGTGGTGTTTTGGGAAGGGACTTCAGCAGGACATTCCCTTTCCTACATCTTTCCCACACCACAACATTAGGGCTTACTCCGTAATGCTTCCCATGCCTGCAGGCATCTCACACAGGTGCTCCTTCTCCTGAGCCCTTCTGAGGTTAAAGCCGCAGTGATGGTTTAAATTGAAACACAGTTCATCTTCATGGCAGGATATCACCACCTTGAGGGCAAAATGAGACATAGATCACTGTGTCACTTTTTGATGACTAAATAAAAAGCTGCAAGTATTAAAGTCCCTGTGCTGTCTTAGCAGTCACTGCAGTACAGTACAATATCTCCTGAGTGATGCATATAAGAAGCAGTACAAAGGCAGAGATTATTTTTTTCACTGCTCAGTGGAAGAGAAATGAGGCAACTCCCATAAACTTAGTATAACCTAGTAGCAGAGAAACAACCACTGACAATCGCAACAGAATAGGTGCTTAAGTCCAGGCCGATTCCACACACTGACTAAAATTCTTCTGATACAGCAGTAAATATATACATATGTAGAGAGAGAGGCAAGATCAGGTGCATAAAACAGTTGTTGAGATATCATACTTTGACCAAGGGCCTAAAGCATGACTTAAATGATCTTTCTGTGTTCCTGAAACCAGGGACTAAGTGCAGCTGCAACATCCACTCCTTCTCCATGTCACTCCCTGCAGCTGCAGGCAGAGCCCAGAAAGCATTAGTGCAGCCTCGAGCACTGTGCATCCACCTTCCACACCTGTTAGCTGTTAGCACAGAGTAACAGGATGAATTGTCTGCACCTGGGTCCAGTCACTCTCACAGCAGAAATGCCAACTTCACCTGATGCTCAGAGCTGCAGCAGGGGTAGGACAAGGGGTCATCACACTGAGTATGCTGCTCCTGCTATGCTGGCTTTAATAATCCAGGATGTAGATGCATGAAATTCTATGAGGTGCTTTACTCCATCTTTAGGTGCAGATGAACCTTTTAACAACTGTTTCTCACAGTTCTAAATGTCTTATATATGGTTCCTCTGAGTGCCTCAGATGTGGCTAGGCCTTAAACTAGCATATAAAGTTCATCGGCAACAGTTACATAGTAATTGTCCCTTTCCTGTCTGTCAATCCAACTTGATGAGACAAAGAACCAAAATTCCCAAGAGGCAAGCACTGAGACCTAAGCAACAAATTCCCTACTTCACAATAGCTTTGCTGTAAGGCAGTAGCACATGTTGCACATCACAAAACAATATTTCTAGCCTTTTTTTCCCCCTCTACATGGRAACCCACAGAAGTATAGATGAGTCTATCAGCATGCCAAGATTGTCATCCATGTAAACAACAGCCAGACCAACAGAGCTGAGGGAGTTACCTTTGTCTGTGCCAGCTCCTCCTGCCTATCCCCAACAGTCAGAAGCACCTTCATGATAGTCAGACTAGGTCTCTGTTAAATAGCATCCACCTCTCTTGTCCTGCAAGACAGGGAGGGAACAGGGAGAGAGATTAAAAATTTACAGATTGTACATTTGATTTGTTAGATTAGGCTTTTTTGGCGAGGTTGCTCAATTTGTCACAGTAACAAGCTTGTAAGAATACCCTAAAAATAAAAATCTGTTTGGCAAGTTCTCTTACTCATTCACATATCTAATTTCATTAGCACATAAATCATGACAATTCACTATAAACTTATGAATGAGCCACTGACTTGGGACATCATTCATTATCATAAAGCTATTTTTTTCCTACATTATTGGATTCTCAGAATGCTCTAACAGAAAGGAAGCAGATGCTCTGGAAAGCAGTAAATACCAGAGGCCAAGGGGCATCCTGGCAGTTCCAGCACAGCTGAACACACTAGGTTCTCTCCAGAACAGGGCTAAAAAGCCACTGCCACTCTGAGAGTTTGGAACAGGAAATTTATCTCCAGCAACCACTTTGACTAATAGAAATATTTGTGGATACAACAATCTACCTTCCACCAGCACTGTGTAAAGCAATAGAAGATACTCTTCCTAGGTAGCCTAACTTTTGATGTTTAAAACTAAACCTGTTTTTCTTAAGCATTTAATTCAGCATCTACAGAACTGTTCACAAGTTTTGCATTTAGGTTTTAGTCATAGATATGCCAAAATATCAGAACCAAACAACAACACTTAAATTAGACAGCAGAATCGTTCAGGAGACTACCTGTTTACCACAAGCACAGCCTAAAGCAAAAAGTTAGAGAGAGACAGTCTTTATCTTTTTACTCCTACATGGAAATAAAGTAAAAAACATTCTCCTTGCCCCATATTAAATCACAACCTCACTTCAAATTCCCAGCTACAAGCTGCAAATATATAATAGAAGATTCCCCACCTAAAATAACTTTCCATCTTTCCATTGCTTTCCTGGTTTAGATACATCCATATCTTACCCCTTGCACTGTCCTCCCACCACAACCAAAATAAAACAAAGGCACAAGTCACCTGTGCTATAGGCATTTCATAAAAATATATGTGCTCATATAACCAACAAAGCCTACTTTAGCCAGGTTCAGAAGCAAAAAGGAAGGAAAACCTTGGCTTCTCCCTGTTCATACTCAGGGAGGGACTGGCTAATTCCCTACAGCTGGGCTGAGCCTGTCATGAAGAACCCTGCAGTGATTAGTTACAATTCATTACAGCTGGCACTCCAGTGGTGTTTTGGGCCTTGCAGTTAGGCCTGTGTTTCACCTTTTTTTTTTTTTTTTTTTGACAGTGGTGGCTAGTTCGAAAGTCATGCAGTAACAAATGTTTAAGGCCTTCTCAGTCAGTGAAAATCAAATTACAGAAAACTCAGTGCAGCTCACATTACATGTGGTTTATTTACATATAAACATAAAAAGTGCTGCCCTGAAAAGATGGTTGAATGGCTTAAGGCTTTCATCCTGCAACTCATCCAACAGCAATGCCTGCTGCCCATGTGCAACGGCCTCAAAAAATTCCTAGTAATTGAATCTCAAGGCAGAAACCAAACTCTCCTATTCCTGACTGTAAAACCTTATTTTGAGGATCTTACCTAACTAAACCCAGCTGTAACACTGGCTGATCTGCTGCTGCTTGCACAGAAGTAATTTAGAAGATGATACATATGCATTACGTGGTGGCATTTACCAAATATTATATATTGCCTTACTCATTTCTCTTCAGGTTTTGCCATCTCTGCATCATTCCACCTCAAATGGATTACTGGGAAAAATATTAATTCTCCTCAGTATCTTCCTAGTTCTTCTACTGTGAAGAAAGCCTACTCAAGTCCTAAAATATATCTGTTTGGGGATTGTTGTTGTACTATGGTCTTCTTCATAAATTCCCTCCAAAGAGACACAATCGTTTCTCCTAGGAGCACCGATAGAACAAAGGAGACCCTGTCTAATTCTGCAGCTGGTAGTACAGAAGTGCCTACCTCCTCCAGGGGAAGTTTTTAAAATACTACCAGAAAGATTCTCACTCACTGGACTTATGGGAAAATACTGCAGAGAGCTATAGGCTTTGGCTGCCCTGTCTTGGGGCTGCAGAAGACTCGAGCAGGATCTCACAGAATTTCCACATAGTCCTCATGACTTCCACAGCCTAGAGAAGTTTCTAGGCATTTATTGTTTAACTGTCACAGTACTTCATAGAGTATTTGGTGTGGTTGCAATTTTGCTCATGTGCAAATGGAGTGGCTAAGTGACCAACTTAAGGACATGAAAGAGGTCTGAGAATGTCTCAAAAATATTCACAGGGACAGATCCTCAGTCCCAGAATGATGGCATTAAGACTCACTCATGTCAAAGCATTTGTGCTACTGTGACTCTCCAATCTGTATTCTGACATTACTGCT
Source organism: Eudromia elegans (assembly GCA_003342815.1). Classification (NCBI taxonomy): domain Eukaryota; kingdom Metazoa; phylum Chordata; class Aves; order Tinamiformes; family Tinamidae; genus Eudromia; species Eudromia elegans. Next base: position 2,196,632 of record PTEX01000108.1, read on the forward strand.
GAAACTGAACAGAAATCTCCAGATTATATGGAACAAATTCTTACATCTTCCATTTTTTTCCTTTTTGAAGAGAAGAATATGACCTAGAGATGAGTCTAGTCCCAGTCCAAATCCCTGAAGATTAGATAAAAAACTTCTAATGTTGACAGAAAACAAAACCCAAACTCAACAACTTCAGAAGCATAGTAGCAGTTCCCAGGCTAAATCACTGGGTACTGTGTGCACTATTTCAGATTAAAAAGAATATTCACTAGGAGATAAGCAAAATAGCTTGGAAAAGGCTGAAATATTCTTAAAGTCAGAGTTTTGGCATCTAAAATTGAGGCATCTAAATGAGGAGGAAAAGGGGGATATTGAGCCTACACACAGCTCTTTTACATACATTTTATCTTGCCCAGAAGAAAAAAAAAGGCACAGAAATGGAGAAATACCAGCTAACTTGCTCCAAGTAAGCTAAAGGATTCCTAGTTACATGGGAAATCAGCACTCATGCTTGAAGATATTCTTCAAATGAACTTAAGAAACCTTAGAAACTTTAAAATTTATTTTTGCCATGATCTAAGTAGGAAAACATTGTGAAAATATTGCTTTCCTGTCTTTATTTTTACTTATGAAAACTAAGATGAACTGTAGAAGAAAAACAAACAAAAAAGCTAAAATGAACACAAAGGCTGATTTGCAGTTTTTGTTGGTTTTCTTATAGCTGAGATTTGAGATGATCATTAATTTTATGACATTTTCATTTTGCATTCCTCCTAAACAGTTGCACACAGCTATTTCAGCTTCCTTTGTATTTTCAGTGATGAGCACCATTGAAACCTATGCATTAATTCAACAATACAAATCAGAATACTATATGAATGTGTGCAGGGGATGGTAACTGGAGAAAAAAAAGAACAGAGAGACTTCAAGCATTTCTTGTGGTTCAAAACATCAAATGAGACCCACTGCTATGTGAATTAATTTTTCTGATAAATGTCTAATTAGGTTTCTTTTTCTCTCCCCCCCTAACTATATACTTCTATGCAAGACAGCAGCTGCAACACCTGCCTTTCTCAAGGATTTCATGCCTTACTTTAATGTAAGGTGTGAGGTATTTGACTGAGATTTGACTAAGATGTGAGGTATTTGACTGAAAATTGCCATCCTGGTCAGATAATTCATGTTTATTTGTTTCTAAAGAAGAGCAACACAAACAGAGAATGCACAAAAGTTTATTAACGTAAAAAGTACATATCCAGTAATCAATATTAAAATTCCTTTTTTTGGAGCTTTTTTTTAAAACAGTTGTATGTAAACAATTTTCACAAACTGTAGCCTGGAGATGCAGCATATTAACTATCATTTGTACACCTTTAAAGTTAAATAAAAACTAATTTCAGCAATATAAAAAGCAATAAAAAAGTGTTCAGTGATGCATGACAAATGTATCATAAGAGTAAAATGTAGACCTAAGAGGGACATGGCAAGTAAGCCAATATAATGTTTTAAGAGTTATTAGACCACACTGGAATTTCTTCCAAAATATCTGTATGGCCCAACATGAAAAGCATTATAAAATTATTTGGTTCCAAAGAGATCCGTACAGTTTCATCTGTATTAACTGTATTAAACAATGTAATATATTAGAAAAATAAATTGATGTAAAGAAATAAGAAATGTTAACTCTAGTTCAACATTTCAAGCTGCCTTTTTGATAGAGTACTAGACAGAGGTAGATGTCCAATAATAGCGGCCATGCTATTCTAGCAAGAACCTTTAGTTATCTTGTCAAGTTTTTACATTCAAAGCCAGTGAAAAGGCTTCATGAGTAAATGATGTCTTCCAAAAAGCCAGCCATATTGCAGATGGAAATAGATATAATTATACTGCTTAATGCAAAGAGGAAGTAAGTAAATCATTCATCAGACCACTCTAAGGATACCACTGATCAAGCACTAGAGCTCATGCACTTGTTTCTACAGAAAAGGATAGAATTTAATAATTTCCTATGTTTATTTTAGAAGTGGAACCACTGTTGCCTAGATGACCAATAACTAGTCAAAATAAGATTGCAGGGTACCGCGCCGGCGGATATCACATGTCCAGCAATGGAAACCACCTCCCAAGGAATTGGCATGGCGAATACTCACTTTAATTGTAGAAATGCCTGCAAGAAACATATATTTCATACTTTAAAAATTAAAATCTCAAGTTCACATAGGGAAGTTCTCGGAACTTTAGACAATGCTTCAGCAGATCATACGGTTTGATGAGAGTACCAAAGATTTTTTACCTGTTCAAGAAATTCTTTCCCATTTCTAGATTAAAAAAAGGCAAAAAACATGGCCTGCTTATTTATTTCAGTTCTACCTTCAAGCATATAATGTCCAAAACACCACCAGTTTTTGAAATGCTCTGATGTGCTAGTCTAAAATAAATAAAAATATTGAAAAAAGTTTTTGCAGTAGGTATGTGAAGAATTAGCTGAACTGCTGATATGACACATGACCAGGACACATTTATACAAATCTGCTTTTAGAGTTCAGACACTGAATGGGCTCTTTCAAATGCCTTTTTAGAAAAACATCATTTGAAAAAGTTTGGGGCTCTGAGTTTTCTCAGAGAAAGAGAAGAACTGTTATGTTTTCTTCATATGTGTAAGTGAAATTTCCTCTTATTTCTTTTCAGCTCTGATGTCTGAGCTGTGGCTTAGCTCATGCAGGACCCTGAGAGATGGAATAGGATAAGAAGGTTTTTGTTATGAAATCTGCCTTTTGTTTTTTGGTGCTTTCAACAGCTCAGAAGTAGCTCAGTAGAAACTTCAGATAAGCCAGCAATACTTTAAATTCCTAGTAACCCATCCCAGTCCTAGGAACTTACTGACTACAAGAATCTGTTCAGAATGTGACCACAGACTGAAGTTCACATGTGAAGGATGTCATGCCTGGCACTGACAGCCTATTTCCTAAGTATTTCAAAGTACTTGCATTCTCAGCTCCTTGGTAATGTAGAAAATTAGAATTATTTAAAACTGAAAAGGTAAGTTATTCATGAAAGGTTGTCCAGACAACCATTAAGAAAGCAGATTCAAGCTTTAGATTCCATAGTTCCCACCTGAGATCTAGATCAGATTTGAGGGAAGCTTCAATAAGTGTACTCGTCCACAACACTAGCACATTAGGCTCAAAGTTATCTTCTGTCTTCGATTCATTCTCTCCTTCCCATCATTTATTTCTCCCTTTATAGAGTCTTTTGCTACTGAATTTATCATCTCTTATCTCTTACTCTCCAATAAAATGTTCCCTTGTTCTCATTGGCTTTTTTTCATCTCTACCAGTCTTACTATACTGTTAGCTTTGCACCACCGTGTGCTTACCTTGATGCATGAGACAACTGGATGGATCATCAAGCAGTCTCACTACCCTGAGACTGATTAACTCAGTATGAGCCACAAGTGGAACTATCTACACCCTCACACTGCAGCATGAGGAAAGTAGCTAGATCAACTAAATAATTTCTAATAGTTTAATCTGCTTTATTTGTCTTTGCAATTAACTGTGCACAGTCACTGTTTGAGTTTTAGATTTTATATGCAACTTGTCTTGATAATACATATCTAAAGGAATTTTATCCTATCATGGAGTTGCATCTCATTGATTTGTCCGTTTAAAACATAAAAAAGCATTTGAGACTTGAAAGTCTGAAGGCATTTCAGCCACGAGGGATAAACAGGTCTACAGCACTCAGCCACTTGTACACTCATTCTCTTAAACTGATTTTGATCTCCAAAATGAACAGACAACAAGTTCTGTGTTAAGAGAGCTCATTCAAAAACTATGTCAACAGTAGTTTTAATTGCTATGAGAACCTTCGTTTCCTGCAAGCTGTAGGGGGTAGGTGACATTAAACAACAGCTTCATATGACTGAAGTGATCAGGAAACAATTCACTGAAAGATTCTTACTTGTTAACTTACTAATTTTGAATATGTTCTCCAGTGATGGCTGCTTGGACTTCTGAGAGAAACTTCCACTCATCCTGATAGGCACAGTTATTCAAGCTCATGTAGTTCTAGATATATGTTAAATGAGTTAACATACCCAGATTTTCAAACATCTTCTGAATTGATGTCTCATTGGCATCCACCATCACACGTTTTTCATCCAGCATTAAGACATTCATGGAGAGCCATTTGGAAGACATCCACAGTGGGTGGTCTAAACACATAAAAGGGACATTCTTTAATGGTTGTATATTATGTACCAATGTTGACTCAAAAAAACACATTTAATTTTTTTCTTAGCCTTCTTAGTAAACGGTGAACTTAACATACCATCTGGGATGAGTGGCACTGGAGGATGAATCACCGTCCAGCCTGCTTTTTTGAAAAGCTCTATCTGAAAGAGTGATTATATTTTAAACAGGAGTCTTAAGTATCACACTTCTTCCTCCAACCTATGGCAGACATTTTCAGGATACTTCAATACACACAGCAACCCCTTCCACATTTCACTGTTCTTTCTCCCATTCAAACTCCATACAAAAATCCAATTTTCACATAAATGTCTGATTTTTTTTTCAGACTTGGTTTTCCACTATGCATTTGCTCTATGGGTTTTTTCTTTTTTAAACACAAATGCTCGTTATTGGAGATGCTAAAAATAATAGTAAAATGAAGGCAGTTTAGACCTAGTCAAGTAAAGGTAAAACTACTAACAGCACAATAGTATTAATTAAATCTGTATTTTTAGTATTTTTCCTTACATTTGGCTGTACAAACTATTGATGCTATTAGTTATAACACCATTTACAGAAATAAAAATACCACATAAAAACAATTTTGCATCTGCTTCATATAAATCTTAATATCACTAGCATATGTAGCTTATTTAATTAATGGAACAAAATACAGACATCCTAACAAGTAATATTTTATATCTATACATTACAAATTGCAAAGTTTAAAATAAGACAACAATTTGGCTAGAGACTTTGCTTCTGGATTTTGAATCCTTGGAAGAGTTCTTTATTCAAGTGTTACCACAGGAGGGCACTCCTAATTTGAAAACAAACAACCATCTGGTGAGAAAAAATGTTTCTTTTTAGAAATATGGTCTCATAATTGCCATTACAGGAGGTAACAATTGATGCAACCACTTGCATTGAATCCCCTTGCTGAGAAAAGACTAATGTTTTTAAGAGCTATATGGTGCGTGTTTTCTTCATCTCTGCTGCACACAGCTCCTTAGGTATTATCATGCGGTTGTACAGACCCTGGAAATAACAGAGGTCCTAACCAAGGTCTTTAATACTGGCACAGTACAGTACAGGTAATGTGTTTGTAACACTGAGGCAGGCACTCATTCCCTGCAAGATATTTTGATCTTACACTGCTTAGAAGTAGTAGCTTTTTTACAGGGAAGTGGTAGCTTTACTCCAAACCAAAGCGGCCCCAAAACTACTTTTCATTCAATTATTCAAAGCTGAATGCCTAAGCAATTATTGGTTCTTACCGTCTGTACAGTTAACAATACTGAAGGAAGGGCATCTAATAAGTAATATAAAAGGAAAATATGACTTAACTGAACAGCAGAAAATCACCAATTTCTCTCCAGATACAAATACTAAGTAGTGGAAGTGTTAGAGAAGTTGTATATCTTATGCACTTGTTTTGATGCTACAGTAATATCGAATAGACCACTCCCTTATGTTTGGACGATGCATACAGAAAACATTAGCTACTTCCACGTGGCTCACTAGAGAGGAGCAAGGAGACATTGCAGGAAATGAAGGGAACACTGGCCATTTACTGCTGAAAAAGTTCCATTGGAATAGAGGAGCAAATACAGATAAAGCCCTAAATATGTCAGAGTGCTGCCTAAATACTTTAGTCTAATATTATTCAGGTGTGTAAGGCAAAATTAATGGATTTTCAATTGTCCAACAGGGAGCTGCTCCAGTCAAGTCATTTTTAATTACAAAACACTCATTAATTGCCTTTGTTAAAACCTCACCTGATGGCAAGGACGATCTGGGTTAGACAGCACAAGACCAGGTCCAATGATATTAAATGTGGCATCAATGTGCATAGGGTTAGGATCCTTAAAGGACACCACATGCACTCTATAATCTGGTGCAAGATGTCGCTTCATCCATTCAATGCCCATGTAATTAGTAACCTGAGAGAATGAAAAAATAAAACACAAAAATTTGCTTTAGTTTTACAGACTAGAATATGGAGGGCATCCAAACTTAGTTTACATTACAAAGAAAATGTTTAAGTATTAAAAGTTCATGCCTTTAGCTAGCTTCTTATCTGTAAGACATTTTCGCCTTGTATGTCAGACATTCTATGAATAACTTTTTTTTTCCAACACATACATTTTAATGATGAACACATATAAAAGACATTGCAAGACAGATATCAAAACCGTTCAAAGAAATCTTTGTCTACCTGACTCCTTTGCACAAAAATATCTCTCCCAGCTCTAATGAAGTCTGCAGCATCAAAGCAGGGCTCAAATTCCGTAGTTACAAATTTTCCCTGAGCAGCTAGCTTATGTCTGTCTTCAACGGAGCAAATAGGATAATCCTAATCATAAAGAGATGTAACTTGAGATTAGTTGAGTTGGTACAGAAAAATCATCAGAATGTTTTGAAATTAAGAAAATAAGTTATATTGATAGCTGGCACATTCCTTGACGTACCAGCTATCCTATTCTTCGATTCCTTTGTTCTCTTATCTCAAGAAAAAAAAAGAACACAAAATTGCATAAGTTCAAATAGGTAAAGTTCAAGAGTAAGGGATGATATAAGAGACAATAGTAACTCCAGAGAGATAGCTTCTCTTGACAGCAACTGACTCTGCAGCATTCTGGCCTCTGGACTAGAAGTATTCATTACCAACTGAGCCATGTTGAAGTTTAACAAAAAAAACCACTGTATATCTATCTGTCAGTCCAACAAATCACATCACAGTGACAGAAAAACACAGTATGCAAACCATTTCCTAACAAAAGCAGACTCTGTACTTTCCATGTTTTTGTAAAGGAGCAGTACTTTAACCTAAAAGACAGACATTCAGGAATATAAACACATTCTAGCATCAAGTGATACAATTAAGAACAAACGGGGTGGAACAAACAGCACAAAGGCTAACAGGTAAAAAAGCACACTTTGGAATAAGTGCTTGAAGTTTATCTAATGCTTACCTTACCCTAAGGCAGTTTAACTGAATAAGACGCTTCTGTCAGTACTCCAAAACAGTTACAAATATTCTACAAATAATCCTATTATACATCACTGTAGATGAAGAATCTTTACCTCAGCTTTAGTTATTATTGGGTCTCTGGTAGAGAACTACCAGAATAACTTCAAAAATACTAACTGATCACAAAACAAGAGTTATGAAGTCTTCTCTGCAGAGGGGGAAGGTTCCACTTCCCTGAAACTCAGCTAACAAGTACATTCTCTGTGAGTTGTATTTCTTTGAAGTAACTTTTGTAACATCATATTGGTCTTTCCTCTTTAATAATGCTAAATTAGAGTCAGTAATCAAGATATTTTCAAGTAGACTTAAACAGGAAGAACCTCCTGTTTCTTAATGCCCACTAGTGCACATTAAATTTCATCTAGAGAGCCTAGATGATGCTTGTAAGCCTTATTTTAAGAATACACAAATATATTATTTCTTAATTCTTGTAAGTTTCTGTGAAATAGATATCAGGTTGAAACTACCCAAATTATGTGAAACTAGAACTTTAGTTCTGAAAAAAAAAAGTGAGATACCTGATCATAAAGTTCATTTGCCATTGTGGGTTTGGGTGCTGTTGTCCACTTAGCACCACAGTTGAAATACTGTTTGATTAGTCGCCTATATGCTCTGTACTCAAAGAAACGAGCACGCCAAGCCATAGGAGCTTCAATAATTTCATTTCCCACCACCAACAGGATGTCTCTTGGCATAGCAGCATACATACCTGAAAAGAAAGGTCATTAGCTTATGAAACAGCATTTTCACCCTATCTAATTTTCACCCTTCACTTCTATCACTGCTTCTATCTGAAAAAATGGCAGAGAGCATCTTTACAAAAATCAGGAAGTCAGCCTATAATCTGAGGTCCATACTCACATTCTTCAGAATTTCTAAGTGACATTATCCCTTCAAAAACACATGCAACCTTTTACTATAAAGCCTCAGTTTATAGATAGATAAAAGCCATCCACAATGTAGTTTTCACTTTGTAATTTAGTTAATGGAAATTAACCAGACAAATGCTTATGAAATGTCAAAAATATTTTTCAATAAGGTGATTAGTAGTGTGTTTTTCCAGTACCTCACTTCCTTGTACACAGAGGAGCAGAGAGGAATTTGATGTAGCACTGAACTAGTGCAGGAAGCAGTCGTATTAGAACAATCAAATCAGCGTAACAAAGACTCAAGTCAAATAATTTCTTATTATACTGCTAAGACTTGATATAATTATTGTCTGCTCTGTAATGGCTGTGAATTCCAACAGCATAAACCAATTTACAAACACATTTGACATATGAAAAGAACCTGGAGATTACACTTGAGAGCACACTGGCTTACACTCAACTTGACATCACTGCAAATAGATCAAATTCCATTTTATGCTTCTTGAGGAAGAATAGGGCTGGTAGGTGCAATTAAGTTCAGACTAGTCACTGGTGAGGCAGCTTCTCAAGTATGCTCCCAATTTTAGGTTTCTCCAGTTTAGTAGGGATCTTTAAAAAATGTAATATCCAAAAGAGGGCTATAGAGACCATCAGAGGCCTTAGAATACATGACCTGTTGGGAGCATTTGAGGCACTTCAGCAAAGTAAGAGCAGAGGTAATTAAATACAGTAGTAAAACACTTTTATATACTCAGTGACAGTATAACAATGACAAACAAACGGGAATGTGGAAGAATCAGGTTAAGTATTAGGAAAATCTTAAGAGGAAGTTTCTGTAGCACTGGAACAGCTCACCAAGAGAGGTAGAACCTCTGTCCTTGGAGATTTTCAAAGCCACAGCTATGCAGAGCTATTAGAAACAGTCCTATTCTGAGCAGAAAGTTAGACCAGAGGACCTCTAAAATAAGAGCAAAACAGTCTTCCAACAAGAATAGAATTGTTTACCTGTAGACTCAAAATCAGGTGTTTTATACTTGATAGACCAGTCAACCGGATCAGGCCTCTTAACAATTACACCTTCTCTTTTCAAAATATTGCACATTTCTTCAATTTCAGCAATAGCTTTCTTTAAATGTTCTTTGGGGAAGCTTTGGCCTCCAAATTTCTGATAAAATCCCCAATACTTTTCGTATGTGTTGGCCTAAGAGAAAAAGACAGGTAAGGGACCAAAATAAGTGATGTTTACTCCCCAAACATTGCAATACATGCATAATACAAAATTTTTGGTGTTCAAGGTTTGTTATTCTTCCCTTTAACTGACTCTACAACATACTGTATGCAATTATCACACTCACATGCCCCTGTGTGTGCCTTGCACGTTCCTGCACTTTGAAGAAACACTGGGAACTGCTAATGTTCTGCAAATCCTCATATCAAGGACCTAGAAACAAAGGGGGAAGTTTCAAGACTTCAGATAAATAATGTCAACCTAAAATTGGCAGTCCCATCCCAGTAGTACTCTGCTATCTACTTTTTATCTTTACTACTACTATTTATAATAGCCATTGGCAAGGTTTTCTTCAGATGTTTTATGATATGCATGGTTCAGCTATTGAACTTGTAAAAAAACAGCTGTTATTTCAGTTCTGAATGGCTGGTGTCTTCATAGATACTTACACATGGTAACATAGAGTTAGGTTTCAGTTGCATGTGCCAAAAAGGCACAGACAACTAGAAGAAAGTTTCCGTACTATTGACAGATGGAACATGTGGCATGGGGCACAATGAAAAAGTCTTCCAGTCTTCATGATTTGATCAAAACAAATGGGATTGTCTCAGTTCAGCCCATCTGTGAATACTTTTTATTCTTACTTGGAAGCTGTGAAACTTGCAGTTTTGACACATTTCTGCCAACACTCACATGACAGAGCAACAGAGGTCTATGTAGCCCTTTGGAATGCCAGCAAAAGGGATCAAAAGAGCCAGGGGCAAGGCCTTTACACTTCAGGAAAGCCATGTGCTGGACAGATGATCTGGAAGCGTTCCCTTAATACTCAAGCACACAAGGCAATTTGAAAATATCTGATTTCCTTGAACAAGCAGCATTTAACCATCATTACATTTTCTGATATTTGAATATTTCCCCTCATGTTTGCTCAGATAAATATTTCAGCATGGCCATCCTGCTCCTTCAATACTGAAGTTTTGTCCATCCTTGCCAAGGAATTTATTTCTTCTTTCCAAGGAAGATCTTGGGTAACTTGACCATCTCTTAGACTTGTCAGCTGTTCAGATGCAGATCACATGAGTGCTATGGAATCTTGTTCAGCTAGTGACATGAATTTGTCCTAAAGAGTAAAGCAAATTATTTCCAGAACCGTCCTAACACATCGGCAGCCTATTAACTCCTAAGCGGTGCTCTTCACCAGGTCTCCTTTATTACCGATCCTCATTTTTTTAAACCTAAGAAATACTAACAGTGATGCACCAAGCTGATGACAAAACCTAGCAATAACAGTAGGTTAAGACAGAGTAAGGGTAACACTGTAACACCACTCATGACCCCTGCTTTACAATTACCAAGGAAAAGGGTACACGACTGAAGTATTTTGTTATGCTAATACAGGGTTGAGATTTCAGACCTCTGTAATCACATGCTTACAAGGTATGTCTGGTCAAGGCACAGAATTAAATCATCTCAGTGCATCTTAATACTACTCTAGTTTTAGTACAAGAAGAATCTCAGTGTAGGTTAAGAAAATAAGTTTTAGAAACTTAAGAAAATGCTGCAAAAACACTTTTTAAATAAGGAAGAAGTAGAAATGCTCCGAACAGTATTTATTTTTAAGCTTTGGTAATGTGAAACAAAGGAATACTGTTTGAAAATAATCTAACTAGTGGTGCTGTGTGACAAAAGCAACATTATTACTTTATAGATTTACTTTGAAGCTAGTTATGACAGTTACAACACCTAATATACTGAAACACTATATGTGGAAAAAAAAATGATTTTTTTTTTCCTAATTCAATAGAATCCCAACTTTTCACCCAAAATTGATCCATATGTTAATTCAAACCAGGCATCTTCCAAATTAACACAATGTCAACTTTATTGTTCTCATCTCTCATGTTTTCCCACTGCTAAATACCCTACATAAGCCATTCCAAGTTCCCCGAAAGATACAGAGCAGAGTAGCCAACAACTGTCAGCTCATTAATATTGATCAGATAGGTAGGTCTCTATACTCAGCTCATTCATTCCTCAAAGATAAGCACATCATTTATAGATAGCAGCCTTAAGCATGTGCCAAAGGCATTTCTTGCAGAACAGAAAACACTGAACACAATTATACCACATACCTGAAGTATCTTGTAAGTAAATGCACAATTTCAAAGCACAAAATACAAGTATTTTAAAGAAAGTGTTTACCCAAGCAGCGTTACAATCTGGGATGTACTTTACAAAGTGTTTTAGGTATACAGCCTCAGTTTTTCCTCATATAACTTAGATTTGTTAGTTTGCAGCTGCTGTTTATGACTAACAACCTTCATTTATACCAGGCAGAAGGCATGTAATTCATATCAGCCTTAATACTGCCACTTACAATCACAGTAACAGGGAATAGATTATTTCCTAAGGTCTCCTACCTCTGAAGTAGCTATTAAATTATACTAGAGCCACATAAAACACACTGCACACACATACACCCCACTACCATTCAATGGCATGGCAGAGATCCCAACAATATTCCAATCCCCTAATATCTAATAATCCCCTGTGTTGCCAGGACAGGATTTAGGATTTCACATTTTATTTAGACTGCTCACATTTTGCAGCTAAGCTCCCAGGCAGAATCACTACGGGATTATTTACAGCATGCTTTAGTTAAGACAAGAGTACTCTAACAAAATCAGAGGGAAACAGATCTCAGCTGGCATATTACACTACCTGCTGTGGCCTATGAATTCTTCAGACTACTTACAGTGTACTTTAAGTTAAATATAAAGCTTGTTTTAACCACAAATTCTAGGTCTTTGAATTACAGAGGAAAACCTATACTTTGACAATCCTCACTGAGCTTTAGTTACTGTAAATAAAGCAAAGACCTGAACTTATTTTGGGCTTCGTATACTAACTGTGCAGTAGATTACACTTCAGCAAGTTACACATTTCAAACAGTTTTACCCAAATTCAGGAGGCCTTGAGCAACTGTTTGAGAAGATTTGGCCCTGTGTCATGTTACAAAATAACAAAGCTGAACACTACTTTTTTCCTTAGTCTTACGGATCTTCCTGTATAACCATTATACCATTTTTAAGTACACAAAGGCATGGGCATACACTTATATAAACAGAAATCCTCATTAGCTTCTTCTAGTTGCTGGAAAATCTTTGAAGGATCTGGTTCACAGAGCCCCAGAAGCTGGTAGCTGAGCTCCAGTTTCCAAGGAGTAAATCGAAGCTGTAATGAAGTCAGTGGTAAAGTCTTGTTTGAGCTCATTGGAGCCAAGTGATCATCTCAAGTGTCCAAACACAAGTCAAAGGATTATTTTTATACAGAGGAATTGAATTACATCTACCAAGCTGTAGTAATTCATTCAAACTACTCCAAACACTTTTGCCTAGAATCATAATCCTAATTTTGAAAAAGAAAATACAATAGTAAGCAGGCAGTGAAGAGAGTGGGAGAAGTATTTTTTCCACAGTAAAAAGCCTCATTTAAACTACCATTTCTAACAGGTTAGGTGTCTTTTCACTATCTCTACTTGAGATTCTGTGTCAGAATAGGGGGGAAAAAAAAAAAAAAGTTTTCTCTGTGGCCTTCCAGTCAGTTCTCTGATAATTTTACTAGGTCTGTTCAGCAGAAACATTGTGCCAGTTTGTTTTGCTAGCCATGCACTACACGCTACCTTTGATGCTGAACAATGCAGCAGCATGTGTAACTGTGTTGCTGTTGCAGTTTTAGGCATAAATCTGGAATCAGATCAGTATGTGCTTCCATACATTACTGAATCTAGCTCATAAGATCACCTTTGAGGTATTTAAAGCTATTCAAACAAAGGAACAGTCCTGAGTCCAGTCTCAGTTCCTCAGACTGAAAAGTAGAAAACCTCATTTTAAATGGTAAACTCAACTTAGTGGCAACCCCAGCTCTGCAACTAAATTTGTATCCATCTCACCAGCTAACTCAAATGCTACAATGTTTACTTTCATAATATTTAGAAAAATAGTCAACACATAATAGGAAGAAAAAGTTTATCTGCAGCAACACGGACATGCTCTAAAATCCCACCAATGCAAATAAGAGTTAGCCAGAAGAATCCCTGTGAGCAAACACCTAACCTTAGTGCGTTGCAAAGACCTAAGCAGGATGTATATGTAAACAGCATTATTTTTCACTTAAGGTTGCATTTGTCTCTTTTACCTTGACTTCCACAGAGAAAGGAGGCACACAAGCATTTTCAGCTCTTCCCACAATGACTTCTTCTAGTGGGTCCCATTCATTGTATGAACAAACAGGACAGTCCTTCGGCACAGGGCTAGTGGCCTTATTGTCATCAGCAGCACAGGTTTTCTGGGAGGCTGTTGCTGCCTGGGTGCTCTGGAAAGATCGCTGCACCCATCCTGTAAAGACTCTTCCAACCTTGAAATAAAAATAAAAACCATGTTTCCCTCAAACAGGACAAAAAGTAACAGTTCAACATGCAGTGCCTTACATAGTAACCCCTGGAGCATGGGATGGAGCTGGAATCACTGCCTATAAGAGTGTAAGACTAACTTCTAATTCAGTCCTGGCACCCAACATGCTTCCAGCTTGCCTTTTGGAGCTGCATTCAGCTTAAAGACCAGGGACTTGTAGCACTGGCTGGCAGTGGGGATGGGGGTCACTGAACCCGCAGCACTGAAGGAGGGAGACCGGGGGACCCCCACTGCAGAGGTGGCACCCACCCCACGCGTGCCGGGGCCACCACACGGGGCCACCACACGCGCCCACCCCGCGCCCACCCGCAAGCCGATGTAATGGGCGGCCTCGGCACCGCGGCTTCCTCCGCGCAGGCACCGCACTCGCAGCATCTCCGCGTGCGCGCAGACACCGCAGGCAGCTGCGGAGAGCCCCCGCGCGCCGCCCTTATAGCGGCTGTCGGCACCGCCTCCGGCCGCGGAGTGGAGCACGCGCAGCCCTGACCCGGCCGGGGCAGCTTCCATGCAGCTGCCGCGGGGCCCTGTTTCTTTGCACGAACCTTTGCATCCCCAAAATGTCTCCGGGGCACAGTTCCCAGCCCGTTTGGAATCTCTTCTCTGCAAAACACGCCCAGCCCCACCACTCAGATGGTTTTAGTCATCACATATGCATGTTCTTCATGAAACCTGTAGGAGGCAACAAAATTTCAGTTTTACCCAACATTTTAAAAATTCAAGAATTCAGACTTTTATATTTCAGATTTTTTAGTTTTTTTAAGATTTTTTTATTCTCCCCCCAAAAAACCCTTTTTTTATACATTTTGAATTTTCCAGGTGCTCTTCCAATAAAATTTCAAGCATTTCATTTCAAATCTTGACTTTTTAGCATGCATGCTACTGTATGATGGAATGTCATCACAAAATGAAAATTGAAATGGTTAATTCCTACTAGGCCCACGCTTCATTTTCCATACAAAATTTCACTATGTTGAAATCAGCTTAATGTTTTCAAAAATACATTTATGTTAACAGCACTGCAGTTTCCAATACAAAATTCATTTGCTGACAGATCTCCTCTTAGTTAGGATATCCCCATGAACCAGATATGACATTCTTCTGCATTTTTCAACTTTGTATACAAGTTCACTTTTAAATCACTTAATTTTGCCCTATAAATGTGAAAAACAAATATAACATTTGCTTGAGTTATTTTAAGGTAGCAATTTTGGTTCTGCCTGTGTTGCTTGCACCTAGCCTAACATTTCCTCAGCTGTGTTTAATCCTGATCCTTCAGTCCACAATTCATTTCCCAGTGCTAGTACAGCAGGGCACAACCACAGACAGACATGACACTTAATGTTACTTATATGTGAGATTAAACTCAACAGGCATATCTATAGCAGGAAAAAGATAAACATCATTAATACTGATGTAGATTATTTCTATCCTCCCTTAGACACAGGAGTAAGTGAGCTTTACTCCACTAGGTATTTGATCATTTGACTGTTTGCCTTTTTGGCACAGGTAAACAACCACCTCCTTTCTAGGAGAAACAGGACAGTGCTATTTCTCTCTTCACATATTTACACAAATGCTTAAATACTTCACAACCTGGATATTTTAGCTATCAGGCTAGACACAGAAAAATGTCATCTGGCATTATATGGACTGAAGAAGATTAAACACCTTTCAGGGTAAAGTTAATCATTTTAGTCAGTATGACATCAAAGTTTCATATGACCACAGAAGTTTTTCAGGAATCACTCATTTTACCTTGTTAGGAGTCATCTCTAGCAAAACAGACACTGTCGTTCCTGGTATCAGAAAGTTTAATCTTCTCTCAAGTTTCAAAAAATATTTTTCTTGATATTACTTAAGTCTAGTCATTAATTTATGTCCTTGAGTTAATTTAAAAAGCAAGAAACTTAAGTTCTTGCAACTTATGCTTGTTATTTGATTTAACTAGTTGTGCAGAGGTCATTCTACTCACATTGACCTATCCAAAAGAATTAATGATTGGCTTGTTGCTAAATCCAAAGGTCTTGCTTCCTTTTCTATCCTTCTTGACTTATCAGMTGGTTTTGGACCTTTGGATCATTCTTTATCAACTCAGCTTACATAGTTTTTATGACTTTGCACAATATTTCTTTTCCTACTTACTACAGATGTTTGATGTTTTATAGGGTACCTAAAATAGGCGAGGCTCAAAGCCTAAGTTCATCTCTCTTTTGGATGGTACCTTGTCTCTGGCTCATACATCTTTTTCTCTAACATATATCTATTATATTTTTTAAAAAAAGTTTCAAAGGACTGTMTCACTGTTTAGTTATAAACAAATCTTTCCAGTAACTGAGATCCCACTTTTCAGTGCATATATAGTTATTTACAGCTGTAATGAGGTACGCTCAGTGTGCCCGAAATGCTCAAGAGAAATTATGCTTAAGGTTAAGAAAGAGATTACCCTGTCTTACCACTATTTATGTTATATTTATGTTATAGTACCAATTAAAATTATTTGGTATAAAAGGTTATTTGAACTGACCATGCTTTCATATATATTTATTTTGGAAATTTAAATTGCAGTAAGTGTCTTTTTCATCCAAAAGATTGAAGATAACACTTCCAGTGAAAACAAGCATCTCTAAAAATGGAATAAATTTACATAAGATAATTTCGTAAATTAATCCTTATGTATCTTCAACAATTTTTACTTATGATACCTTTGTTTAACAATACAATTGTGAGACACTTAATTTCTTCTAATGCTTTGTCAAGGACACTGCTTGCTACACTTGTAATTAAAACATTTTCATTAAACATACTTCACTTTAGCTTGTGACCTATAATAAGACCTGAAAAATCAATTTGCTATTTTCAGAGTCCTTTGAAAGACATTTCATTTTGTTCAATTAGATAATGTAAAACCTGGCTTTATTGTTCTTCATACTCAAAAGAAAGATATAATTAGATCTAACTTCTTACTAGATGAGGTAGGCCGCATTTGTAAAAAGGCAAGAAATCCTTTCTCTCTAAGCCCAGTTTCACCCAGATTTAACCTCTTGTGACAAGCTCTATGTGGTTTCCATTTTCTGCTTTTTGTAATTTTTGGAGGACTAATGCTGTACTCTTTCCCCAGTTATCAGACCTGGGAACCTACTGTGGAAACTATTTGGAAAATCTGTTTTTCTCCCTTGTCAAGACACCTTCATTCTGTGACACGTGCTGAAGTGCCAAGTTCTTCAGCAGACTGCATCCAAGTGATTGCTCAAGCTTGCTACCATGAAGGTTTAATTGCAGAATGCAATACTTATTTCTATAGATAACTGATTTCCTCTCCATGCAAATCATATAGTAAATGATATAGCATAATTATAAAAAGGATGGTTATTCATACACGCATATTTACCATAACCAGAGAATTTATAAAGCATCTATGTTGTGTGGATACTCTGGTGCCTAATAGCTCTGCAACCTTTCTTGTTTGTCAAAACATTTACAGTGTCTTTTATTCCTATCCAGTCATCTATTAACATGAAACTTTAAATAACTTAATACTACTGAGACCTATGGCTCTTTTCAAATTTGTTTGAAATTATCCAACAGGTTTAAGTTACCAGGGCATGAGGGGAAGAAGAAAAGACACAGACAGACGCACAGACAAACCATGTTCATACGTCATATTCTTGGGAAAGAAGACTAAAAACTTGTTAAGAAATCAAAAGGTCAATCAAAAATCTTATCCGCTTTGAAAATAGATTAATTATATCATGTTTCCTATATGTGACTTAGAGATAAATCAAAATTTCTTAGGATTGTTAGCACACTGCTATGATTCAGTTCCAAGCACGTTACTTAATCTTATTTCAAACAATTAAAATCTTGGGCCCAATAATAGAGATGCAGTGAGATAATCATTAGACAAAACCTTTGGCTTAAAAGTAATCCAAAAGAAATTTGGAACTCTGTGCAAATCAAATAGTCTCTGTTGAGAAAAAAGGACTTTCTACTGTCCGGATGAATACTGACAAAGCACATTGCATCACAAAACTGACTCGTTTAATAATTAATTTCTTTACCTGCAGAAAGAGCCTGCAGACATTCACATTGAGACCAACACTATATATGCATGCACTAACATATATATAAATACCACACGTTTTAATTTTAGATGTCAGCTTCCTATTATGGAGAGGTGAGAGAGCTGAACAAAGTTCTGTGAAGGCAAGGGATTTAGTGATCAGAATCCATGACATTTTACACTCTGTCATTTCCAAAGGCAATGGAGTGCTGACCACTGAGAAATGAAGGAGGTTCATGCAGCAAAAGGCACATCAGTTGGTGGGATAGATTTCATTCAGACCACTATTTCCACGTATATAGTAACACGATCCGCCGACATTTTGTGGGGTCAGATGTGTGACAACAATTCTCTCTGTCAGGGCTGCCAAGTGAACTTCATGGCTTTCCTTATGACATGAAATCTCTTGAATACCAAATATATGATCTTGTGACATACCCTGCTGTACATTATTGACAACTGCTCGAAAGTTTTCTTCAAGAGAACTTAAAAGAATTATTCTAAGAGTGTTTATAAGAATTATTAGTGTAATTTTGCTGTGTCCTTGAAATAACTGCATTGCATCCAGTTTTCTCCTCATTCACACTGGAGTAAAAACCAAATTGTAACTTTGTCACACTGGGCATATGAACAGAATCAAATTCTGGGTTCCTTTAGTCACTATGTGCATGGCAACTGGAAGTCCAATACAGGCTTCCTAATGCAAAGAGTTTTTGCATTATTTTTGTGGCAATAATTAAAATTTATTCTTTCTTAGAAAAAAGAAAAGAAAAAAGATACATTTGTTTTCCAATAACCTGTTAATCCACCCCAAACTTCATGGAGAGGACAGGCCAAAGCACCAAGCATACTTTACCTCTATTTAATTTACGTAGAAGGATATAAAGAATAGGTTTTCTTTCTTTCTTTCTTCCTTTCTTCCTTTCTTTTTTTTCCTTTCCATGTTGAACCACAGAATACTCTGAAGGGTGTCCTTGATAAGAGGAATAAGACACAATTTTAGTAACCCTGAGATTTTCTTGCATTTCTCTTGTTTAATCAGTTCATCTGATATGATGACAAATTATAGATGAAGGGTTCAGTCTTGAATGTCTCCCTCTGGGGACTTCATAAATTCATTGAGTTTTACGTACAACTTGGTTCAGAAATTGAACATGTTGACTGTCATCTACTCTTCTATCAGAAATGAAAAAAAAATGGTAAAGACCAATTTTTTTCTGTACTAAACAAACAGTATTTTGCTGGCATAGGTCTGGAATCATGTTGGCTTTGAATCTACAGTGAACTAAAATCTCAAAATCTAATTATAGAACGGAAATATTTTCTCAATTCCAGAAAATTAGAAAAGACTCCTTGTGGAGGTTCAGTATTAGAAGACGAGGTAATTCTTGGGCTCTGACAGCCTCATTCCATGAGCTAGATGAGCACATCAGTTCTGCTGCAAACCCAACCACGCCCATCCAAGAAAAATGAGGATGGGCACAGAACCAAAAATCCAGTCCACATCCAACACCAGGAATCTCTCACATGTCGTTGTAGAATAGTACAATCTGGCTCCTATAATTTCATATCAGTTGCTTCCAACACCTCTACAACAGAAAGACAAATTTCACTATGACTCAGACAGCTTTTCCTGGAAGATCTTTAGACGATCAAAAATGAGGAAAGAGCTAAGTCAAGGCAGGTCACTTGGTATCTTATAAAATAGTTTCAGTTTTTCAACTTTAATATAGTAGAATCAAGCATGATATTGTAAGGAGATTTACTGGGTATTTTTTCAGCAAAACAAGTTTTTAATAAGAAAAAAACAATTTTTAGAAATGGAAATGTTTTGGAGCCAACAAATTTAGAAAGAATGTAAGGAAAGTTCTCTTTTCATTTTCCATTTCCTTTTCCATCTCGGCTGCTGGGAAGACTGGTACTCACAATCTGCCATGAGTGCTGCATTTATGCTACAAGCCTCCTGGCATTGCAGGGTAAAAGATACATCTCCAAATAAAGCTGCTGGCAGCTTTGAAGACCAGCTGCCCTCTCAAGATACCATATATGCTTCTAACCAGTGGCCTAAACAAACAAACCTCAACACACAGGATGGAGTAGCTAAGATCCATGACCATTAAGAGCATACAGATCAGTAGTCCTGGCATTTAGATTTTTCATAGTATCCTACTAGCACAACTGCCATCTCCTCTGAATTGCAGCAGAACTCGACTACTTCATACATCTAGAGCACTTGAAATCTCTACCTGAGACCTATAAACCTGGACTGTTTCTCCACATTACTTCGTTTGACATGAGTCAGGTTGCACCTGCTCATCTTTTAAAAGTAAAGTTTCTAATGTAAAAAGAATATAAGCCAGCTTGTGGAAGACTGAAGTAAAGGCACTCTGCAACATCTAGATTTCTTGATTTCTGGGGATGGGGATTTCTGTGGAATAGGATGGACAATATATTACACAGAAATTTAGAGGAGATTCCAGCATCACAGTAAAAGTTTGCTCACTCTGAGGGACACTTTTTGGAGGCTGATGATTGCAAATTAATCTGCAGTGAACACATGGGTCAAGTGGACCAGCAAGTCAACTCACACAGCTGACCGGTGAGAACTTTTGATTCATTATGAGTTTACAAGCATCATCCCTCAGGAGTGGAGAAAGATCTAGAATAATACTGATAAACAGCTGAACTTAGCATTTTAAGTAGGGCCAAAGAACTTGCTTCATTGACCCTCATCTGCTGAACCTTTGCCAGAGAGGGAGGACAAAAATGGAATACCTTGAACTTTGCCAATGAATGGGTTCAGTGACTTATTTCTCTGTAACTGTAAACCTGTTTCTTGACTTTGCAAAAAATGATTTTGGCTGGCTATAGACACATTGAAACTCATGTAGAAGAGGAGACAGAAAGAGAAATAAAGTATGTAGAAGAGGAAATTAAGCTGCTTTTTATTACTTCCTCACTCTTTCCTTTGCATTGTTCCTACTACTATCACCCATGATGAGCCAATTTTACTCACTGAGTCAGCAGAGAATTTGCCCAACAAAACATCGAAATTTCTGCTGGCTTATTGAGCTGAATTGCTCACTGAAATGTCAGAAGATCACTAGAACTAGAGCAAGGGAGGCAGGGAAATTAAAGGACTTACACAGAGAGTACAGGGAAATGGAATACCGCTTTTGGCATCACCAGTGTATTAGATCAGCTCAGTCTGTCTCATTTAATTGCAATCTTACAGTAACACTGTGATAATATTGCAAATAAACCTTGCAGCCTTTACAAACAATTGCAGTAGCTGGGACTGTAGCTTCCTGGGAGACAGGAGGCATTTGAAAACAGCAAATGAAGACTGAAGATTTCAGATCAGCAATACTAAAAACAAAACAAAATAAAAACAAAGAAACAAACAACAAAAAAAAAMCAGTCATGGCTTTCAGTGGGAAGGTTCAGGAGAACAGATGAGAAAAGAGCAATATGCAACTGCCTTGGTTCAGGGACTCACTCAAGGCACAAGTCATCCACTCTGAACTTCTGTCTACTACTGGCAATACCACTGACAGTATGATTACTGTCACTACAGCTACCTAGAAAGGTGTGTGCCATTTTGCGTTGCTTCAACAAGGTTTCCCATCAAATCCCCAAAGAACTGAACAGAAAACAAAACTGTGGAAAAGACAGGAGGTTCTCTGTACAGAAAAAGCTGCAAGCAGGAGCATCTCAGGGTTCCAGCATAAGGAGCACATAGCTCCACTGTGCTCCCTGCCTAGGGTGGGATGCCTATGTGCAGTACACATAGTTTGAGTCCCGATTTAATATAAACTTCCAGTTACTTGTTACCCTCTGGTGACATCTCGTGGATCAGAGTAAGATAACCTTGCCTAATTCCACAGGGAGATGTAGGAATTAGGTTTATAAGTATGAAACCTAGCAAGGAACGAAGTCTATAAAAAGCACTTCTTTGCTCCAAGATAAAAGCATATGAGGCTTGATTCAGCAAAAATACTGAAGCTGACACCTATTTGAGGAAAATTATCAATACATACTTCAGCAGTCCATACCATTAATTAGGTACAAGACAACCCACATGAATTAGAAATTCTCTCACCAAAAAAAAAAAAAAAAAAAAAAAAAAATCAGGAAATACAAGACATTTCAAATCCATGCCACATATGGTATGTTTCATGATATTTCATTAACTTCAACATAAAATATGAAATAGCAGATAATTACCTATCAAAGCTGCCATAGTAATGATAGACATTTGAACAACAAAACTGTATATAGCAGTAGACTAGCACATCTTCATCCCTTGGGATTACTTAAAAAAAATAAATTGCCCCACTGCACACCACAGACTAATTCCTAAGAGGACTTTGCTTTTCATGGCTTTAGAAAACAAGACAAATCTTAGCACTAAGTATCAGAAGGAAGGCTATAGACATAGGTCATTAGAATTTGCCATATATTAGAGAAAACAAAGACAGAAGAAGTGTAGTTTGCTTTGAATTTGCAGCTTATACTGATGCTTGACAAAGTTATTGCTTGAACATTTGAATTCTAGTTGCCATTGTCAGGTTAACATCAACAAATATTGCCTCTGAAGTTTACACTGGCTCAACAAGCTCGTTAGCTCATGACTGAAATCAGTATGTAGAGTTAGAAATGTCCATGAGTAAACTGTAAATGGAGCAGGGCAAGAAAGGTTTATCTGAAGGGATAGTTTAGGATAACAATAGATTGTGAAAAAGCTGGTGAACAAAACAAATCACAGAATCACAGACTGGCTGAGGTAGGAAGGGACCTCTGAAGACCACCTAGTTCAATCCTCTGCCCAAGCAGAGTCACCTACAACACCTAGCCCAGGACTGTGTCCAGACAGCTTCAAACGCCAGCATAGATCAAGACTCCATAATCAAGGCTTGGACAAAAAAGCAAGACAGAGAGACATACTGTAAATTCCATCTGTGCATCTAGAACACTAATAAATATCTAAAATAAATATCTATCTTTAGCACACACTAAATTTCCAACTAATTGTTGTTTATCTATTCTGCCTATTTGCCATGCAGCCAGGGTCGTCGGCACAGGAAGGCAGGAACATACTCCCCAGGATGAGCTCTGTGAAACCATGGTAAGTTCTCACCTCATCTTCTATGGATGTCCTAACTCTCTCTTGGCATGAGTTGTGACTAGGCTTGGCTGCCTTTGTCAGGGATGACTGCAAAGTCAAAGCAGGGAATCCAGATGGTCTGCATGCAACACAATGCATTGGAGAGAGGCCTTAGGCTTGGGACAAAACGTGTCAATCTCCTGGCACCCGCAATCCAAAACTCTCTTCTCCAGCACCACTGGGTACAACTTCTGGTGCTGCAAGCAGACATGGAACCCACCACCACAGATCGCTGCCAGCTCCGCAAGGCTGTGACTAGCACTTGGTGCCACAGGGTTTGCCCAGAGGCCCCCAGAGCAGGCAGCATGCCACCCAAGCAGACAACCCCGGGGGCACAGCGGGTTCCGGAGACCAGAGGCACCGGCTCTGCCAGTCACTCAGCGCGCAGCGCTCGGCTCCGCCCCGAGGAGCCGCGGGGAAGCAGATGGGGACGCGGCGCAGAGGCGGTTCCCTGACAGGGGCAGCTCGAGTGCCCCCGGCGAGGGAGGCGCCGTGAGGGGGCGCGGCGAGGCCGCTGGTGGCCTCAGTGCGAGGCGCGGCCGTCGGTCCCCCCGCCCCACGAGGCGCGGCCTTGGTCGCCTCCCGCCCCGCGAGGCGCGGCCGTTAGTCCCCACCCACTCCACAAGGCGCGGCCGTTGGTCCCCTCCCGCCCCGCGAGGCGCGGCCGTTAGTCCCCACCCACTCCACAAGGCGCGGCCGTTGGTCCCCTCCCGCCCCGCGAGGCGCGGCCGTTGGTCCCCACCCACTCCACAAGGCGCGGCCGTTGGTCTCTCCCGCCCCGCGAGGCTCGGCCGTTGGTCCCCACCCACTCCACGAGGCGCGGCCGTTGGTCTCTCCCGCCCCGCGAGGCGCGGCTGCTGGTCCCTACCCACTCCACGAGACGCGGCTGTTGCTCGCGCGGCCGCTGGTTGCCTGAGCGCGAGGCACTGTCGTTGCTCTCCCGCCCCGCGAGGCACGGCCGTTGGTCCCTCCTCGCAGTTGCAGTCCCGTCGCGCCCGCGCGCGGGGCGGTAGAAGCGCCGAGGCGGGGCGGCGGCGCGGGGCCATGGTGGGCGCGCTGTGCAGCGCGCTAGCGGCGCTGCTGCTCCTGCCGCTCCTGCTGCGCTGCGCGCGGCCCTACTTCTTGCAGGACCTGCGCTTCGCCTTCACGATGGCGCGGGTGGCGGGCAGGGCCCGCAGAGCCGGCGCCCGGCAGCCCGCCCGCACGCTGCTCGACGTGTTCGCGCGGCGGGCGGCGCGGACGCCGCACAAGGCGCTGCTGCTCTTCGGCGCCGAGGTCTCCACCTACGGGCAGGTGGAGCGGCGGAGCAGCCAGGCGGCGCGGGCGCTGCGCGACGCCGCGGGGCTGCGCGCCGGCGGCTGCCTGGCGCTCTTGATGGGCAACGGGCCCGCATACGTGTGGCTCTGGCTGGGCTGCGCCAAGCTGGGCTGCGCCGTCGCCTGCCTCAACTGCAGCGTGCGGGCGGCGTCCCTGCTGCGCTGCCTGCGGAGCAGCGCGGCCGCGGTGCTGCTCGCGGCGCCAGGTGAGGAGAGCGCCCGCCCGCCGGGCAGCGCGGTAGGGCCGCGGGGGCGGCGCGACGGCCGCTGCGGACCGCGGAGGCTGCTCCGCGCTGCGCGGGGGCTTCTCGCTCCTCCGCGCGCTCGGTGGGTGTCCGGCCGGTGCGGGGAGCGGCGCCCGGCTCCTCCCGCCGTCTGCCCCGTCCGGGAGCTGACCTGGGAGATCAGGGCGGCTGCAGCAAACGCGAGCTCTCCGGGTGGTTTGCACCATGTCTGCCTTGGCTGGTCGAGTGCAGGACATGAGAGTTGAGCCCAGGTGCTTAGTTATTTGGTAAGGCTGATGAAGCCGTAGTACTAAAACAACACTCAGTCGTACACGGCGTTGTTCCCAGCGGGGGGTTCAGATCGGAAACAAAGCCAGGCAGAAGAATCCTCTTGGTGCAACCTGACAGCGATTTAAGACTCCTCAGTGTGGCTGCAGTCCGTATAAAAGCTTGTGTCACATTTCAGCTCAGAGACAAAAAGTGAATGCACCAAAATGAACTTTCCATAAAATAGTATATCCAAATACATCAAGTGTCTGCTCATCTTTGCTAACAACACTTGAATTTGTTACCCAGTTCAATTTGTTAAGAGAATAAAAGTGTTAAGGATTATTATAAACCTTCGGACTTGGCAGAGATTGTAAGCAGGTAGAGAAAGGAGACTGGCATTACAGAGCTTCAATAAGTGAAAGGCATGAGTTTCTCTAACAGCAGTTAAGCATGAAAGCTCCTGAGGCAAAAGTTGGTGCAATGACAGTACAGTTCACTGAATAGTGTATATATATATGTATATTTAATAATCACTCCTTTTTTTCTTCCCTTTAAGAGCTGAAAGATTCCGTTGAAGAAATACTGCCATCCTTGAAGGAACAAAATGTCAAAGTTTATTACCTAAGCAGGACATCTGTTACAGAAGGAGTTGAAAGCTTTCTGGATAAAGTAGATGCTGCCTCAGATGAGCCTACTCCGTTGTCTTGGAGATCAGATATAACCTCTAAAACTCCTGCCATGTACATTTATACCTCTGGTACTACAGGTAATGTAAATTCATAAAATATATATAGAAGGCCACATATGCTTTCTGACATTGTGATTTTGTGTAAGGATAGAATCTGTTATTTCAGGTAATTCCCTCTGAGGTAACTGAAAATTTGATACTGATATCTAATCCCACCTCCCATCCAAAAAAAAGTTAGCTTACAAAACCTAGCTACACTAAATGCATTCTTCTGTGAACTCTGGAACTATTATTTGCTTTGTCAGTCTCTTATTGAGAGCAAACCCCTGTGAAACTGGTGATCTTGCTAGATTTATTGTTCATCTTTTTGGTTGGCTTTCAATAGGTCTTCCCAAGGCTGCGGTGATAAACCATGAACGAATACTGCTAGCCTGTGGCTTGCTCGATGCCGGCAAGGTCACCTCGGAAGATATCGTGTACACTGCTCTACCACTCTATCACAGCTCTGCTCTCCTCATTGGAGTCAACGGGTGCATCATGAAAGGTACARTACACTTGACTAGGACAAGGTGTTATTGTGCACAAGTCACACACAGGCGTGATCGCACAGATGGAGTTGCTCTCTTCAGCTCCCAGCCTTGGGGTAAAGTACTTGGCTATAAATGTCCCAATAATCTGGGGCCCCATAAGCCAAGAGACTTTCTCGTTTCTTATTACTTGTCGGTTTTCATGTGACTTGCACAGATCTTTGTCTTACACAGATCTTATTTCTGCACCTGGACAAACAGGATATGACCTGTTACATGACAGCTCTTTGCATAGCCTTTGGGTTAAGCTGTACAGAGTGCCATATGTTTCATCTACCATAATAGCTTCTAACTTTTGGATGAATAGAAATAGAGGTTGAATTAATTATTCAATGTGGATGGTATTTCATTATGGGGTAGGAAAAATATTTCTAAAGCCTATAAAACAATAATTCTCAAAAATTTTCTACAATATTGCACGATGAAATTTCATGTAGTATTACAACATTGTAACAATTGTTCTTTCTGCTACTTTTTTTTTACTTCTTTCTACACAGGTGCAACTATTGTTTTGCGAGCTAAATTTTCAGCAAGCCAGTTCTGGGATGACTGCAGGAAATACAACGTAACAGTGATACAATATATTGGGGAAGTGCTTCGGTATTTATGCAGTGTGCCACAGGTAACAGCTACCTTTTTGTGTGTATGTATGACTAATTATAATTAGACTTCTATGAATACTGCCAATGTTCAAAGAAATCGAACTGTAAAGAAGAGATAATACAAATTAACAGTCACAAATGATCCATAACTGAGCACATATTGAGTACATTGCACTACATGGCCAACAAAGCAGGGAATACTTAGAGTAAAGCATGCTTTTTGTATTTGAAGAACTCTCTAAGTCTAGCAAAAATAATTACTTTATTGGAAAACACTGTTAGATGAATATAAACTACATATGCAATTCACTTTCCCATTACACTTTGTTAATCAAATTTTAATACACTGTTACTGCAAAAAACTTCTGTTTTTCCAGTAGACGTATGCAATGTTCTCACTGGGAAAGTTTTGGAAAGCCAAAGTATTAAAATTGAGCTGGAACTAGTAAAAGATCAAGGAACCAGTTCCAGATAAACTATTCTAAACATYTGAGTTTGAAAGAACTTTACATATAAATAATAAAATACATCCAATTAATTACAATAACACAGTAAGTAGTGTTCTTATTTACTGTTTGTAAAGCTGTCTTATTTCAAATGAGGTTTACAATCTCATGGCACACTAACATGCTTTTTTCTTTTTCAAGGAAAAAGGAACTGGTTGATTGAATTAATATTTATGAATTACAAATGTGCAACGCAACTCATTGCTCCCTATTGTTGACGATAAACATAAATATCTAAAAGAACACATAACCAATGCTGTCATCATCAACATGTGCCTGTCACTTTAAACAAAAAGGTCTCATATCTCTATTAAAAAATGAATGAAATGTTGTAAAACATTTTTAACAGGTTCCATCCTGCAATGTTCATTAATAATGGTGGAAAGGTCACAAACAAAGATTCCTACCAGCCATTTTCTTCTCCTCTCTAATACCATTTTAGGTCATACAAATCTTTTGCTGAATTTAGGGTGAACTACTTTTCCGCAGAAAGTCACCACAAGGCTTACAAACCAATAAATTAACACTATGCCTGGATTTTCTTTTTAGCTTTCTCCATATRATTAATTGATCCTGTCCTACTATCAACTACTAACAGTCAGATAGACAGATACTTAGCCCAACTCCTTCAGTAATTTCTTCTCCATTTATCCATGTCATGACCATGTGCTTAATTGTCATGATGTTTGCACATGTTTTACTTCAGAGTATACTCAGTACTTTAGGCCAAACTTTCCTTTGGAGTTTTCCAGACATAGAAGTTTTCAGTTCATAGTGAAACTCTAATTCATGACTGTTTGTTATTTCCAGAGAAAAAATGATCAGGATCACAGAGTCAGACTTGCCATAGGAAATGGGCTAAGGGGCGATATTTGGAGAGAATTTATCCAGAGATTTGGAAATATTAATATTCTAGAGTTTTATGCTTCAACTGAGGGAAACATTTCCTTTGTGAATTACACTGGAAAAATTGGTGCAATAGGAAGAGTGAACTGCTTACAGAAGGTAAGATGGATAACAAAATTTGGTATTCCGTGCTTATTGGTGAAGTTTACTATACTGCCAAGGGCCCAAACCAGGCCTGATAAATTGGTTAGTGCCCAGGGCTCAGATGTGTGTTAGACAAAGGCAAATGTGCCCAGAGAGAACTATAGAGAAGTCAGGGGCTGTAAGTACCCATGCTAGATTCCACTGACACCTCTCTCTAGTTCAGGTAGAACACTGACATGCAGCCTGTCCATTTGAAATGTGATATATTTGGCATCTGTTAAATAGAAGGCTGAACATATAGCATAATTATGAAAATATTTTTCAAAGACTGAATATTCATGTGTGTGTAATTTTGCAATTTTTCACTAGAAAGTATTACACTATGAACTGATTGAATATGATGTAGAGAAAGATGAACCAGTCCGAGATGAGAATGGATACTGCATAAAAGTTCCCAAAGGTAAAAACTTAAATTCTTTAAAATAAAAAAAGAAAGGTTTGCACTTCTAAAAGTATTTTATCTTCCTATCACTTTTATCTGGAAAGAGGTCAAGAATTGCTTTTGACTTAGTTAGAAAGTACATAATAAATTTTGCGCTAGTGCAATACAATAGTAGTAATACAATGCAAAAGGTAGAAGCACAGTGGGGAATCAAGCAAGCATATACTTTGATTTTCATAATTAGTCTAGTTCTAGTAATAAACATTTTTGCCTTCGAGTACAGATCTTGACTTTCAACTGGAGTTATTTAATTCTACTCAGACTTTGTTGTTAACAAGAAACATTGCGAAACAGAAAGCAATTTCTTTTGTCACTGAAACTCTTCATTACTTCTAATACAAAAAACACACATGAAAATGCTTTGCTTATGTTTTACCTTAATATCAGTTTTCATAGCTGGGGGCGGTTATTTATTGGCACAGGTGTACCTGGCTTTAAACCAAAAACTTCCAGTACTTTTGTTGGATTCTGGTACATGTTCAGTCATTTATGTGAGGGAGGAATCTGAGTGAGCACCCCAAACTAGATGGTAAGACACTCTCTCTCTTGCTATAATGGAACTGGGACACAGTTAACCAGTTACGTTAAATTCTCATTGCTGAGCAACATACCAGTTATGTTAGCAGAGGGTCTGCCCCATAGACATGGTCTCCTATGCTAACTCTTGTGCTTAGGTGAGGAAGGTACATGCCTCTGTGTTAAGATTTACAGATGTACTACTAACATTTTAGTTGTGTGAACTGAGGAGCTGGGAAGCAATGAAAAATCCCTTCAGTGTAAGAGAAAAAAAAAAAAAAAAAAAAAAAAAAAAAAAAAACCCCAAACAAAAAAACAGAAACATAAAATCCCAGGTGACAGACTATTACGACGCAATTGAATCTACAGATATTCCTACTTAAAGCTAATAAACTTGAGAGGACATGATGAAACTCTTAAACTGTACCTCCAAAGTGAATCGAAACACTGAACTAACTAAAACTGAAATAATTCTGTAACGTTTGTAGACCTTAATAGCAAAATGAAAATTGGTTAAATGGGGCAATTTATACTGTACTTTTTAAATGAATAGCAAATATTTTTCGTCTTTATAGGTAAACCAGGACTTCTGGTCTGCAAAATCACTGAATATGCACCATTTAGTGGCTATGCAGGAGCAAAACACCAAACAGAGCAGAAGCAATTAAGAGATGTCTTCAAAAAAGGAGATTTATATTTTAATAGTGGTGACCTTTTAGTGATTGATAATGATAACTTCATTTATTTCCATGACAGAATTGGAGATACATTCCGGTTAGTGTATTTATTTCAATGCTTATCGCTTTATTCTTGTCTGATTTCATGTTCAAGCATTTCATACTAACTGAAGAAAACTATTTTTCTTAATTCAGTCAGAGAAAAGAGGACTATCTCTACTCTATCAATACTGTTGTATTTTAATCATTTGTGTTTTTATACACAACTTACAACAAGGGCTGTTTAGGATGGTAAGTGAATACTATTTTGAATACTTTTAATCAGAATCCATTCACACTCACAAACCATTGTGGTTTCACAGTCACTACATTTTTAAAATCTGAGTTTATGGAGCTTAGGATAGAAATTCAGGTGAATAATATTTTGGTTTTTAGTCAATTTAAAGACGTATTAAGCATGAATAAGCAGAGTGTGTTAGATCCTACTGAGATTTGAATGTTACGGAATGTGTTGTTAAAATTGGCAGCCTGTTTTTTTCTCCTTTTTAATAACAGGTCCCTTGTCCTGACAGAAAAGTGCTTTCTGACCTCAGGTTCTGTGCTCAGCCTATTATAAAGTCAGACATTAAAGATCATTGTTAGTAATAATACATAGAAATTATGACCTCTATCAACCGCTTATATTCCAGGTGGAAAGGGGAAAATGTTTCTACAACTGAAGTCGCAGACATTTTAGGATTGATTGACTATGTTCAAGAAGTTATTGTATATGGAGTATCTGTTCCAGGTATAAATGAAATATTTGAAGTATGCTAACTTTTTTTATATGTCAACAATTTTGTTTCACTGAGAACTGTAGAGTCCTCCTTTACCTTCTCTATTTTTGCTAATTTGTACTTGATGCATTCTATATTTTCAATGTATGCAATATTAATTAGCTGCAAAAACATAGCCAAAGATTATATTAATGTAGTATAGAGCAAGAATATTAACAGGAAAATGGAAGAAAAACTGAGACCAAGTAGAATGATAAGACTGTATAAGAACCAAGGTGATCTATCAGAATAGTGTATTTAATTCAAAGAAACAAATCTTTTTAATAATCACTTATGCCTCCACTATCTATTGAAGTAAAACCAAAGCCTCTCTAAATAAATTGTGTTGTTAACTGCTTTATGTTAGTGATAAACACACTGTTGCTCAAAAGTAACCACTTAAGTGGCCTAGATTTTTGTATGTATTTCTCAAATTATGCTGTAGGAGAGGAGGAAAATACACTCTTATTCCCAGTGCTCTTATAAAACTATGTAGAAGAGGTGCTGATACCCAATTATGATTCAGCTTTGTGGAAAAAACAAACTAACTAACTAAACCACAACAAAGTAATTGTTCAACTGCCAGTTGTTCATTCTTATGTGAAAATTTTGCATACTATCTGTTTCCTTGTAATCAATTTAAACAGTACTTGTTATTCCAGAAACATTTCACAAAAACTTAACAAGTGAGCATAAGATTATTCACAAACAAGTAATATACAAGTAATATCTGATCTAATCTTCTTGAAGTATTTGTAATCCTAGACAACAGAAATAACACCAACAGATTAGCATTTATACTCATCCCCCAAAAGGAGAGGGCAAAGCCTCCTCAGTATGTGGCCAAACAAGTTTTCTTGAAAAGAAGAAAGAAAGGAGAAAAAAGAAGGAAAGGACAAAAAAGTCTGTAGCAGTCTGGTTCCTGTAGAACTTAATTCAGGTGGTGATAAGCAATTTTAAACGAGGTCTTATTTCGATCTGTCCTCTCTATGCCTGGATGAGTTTGTCAGCACAATGAGTTCAAGCAGATTTACAATGTTTTATAATAAACTAAAAAACCTCACATGGCTGAATGCCACTGCAGGCAGGCTTCCATCTCTAAGTATTGAGATCTGACATTGTGCTTGCATTGAAACATGGAAATAAGGATGATTTTCAGAATGCCTATCCATCCATCATTCTGATGCTAGGCTATTTGGCATCTACAGTGCTGAAGCCTTAAGAAAATCTAATCACTAAGAGGACTAATGGTAAGTTTATTTTCAAAAATTGCTTAGAAGGAATGGTAAATTTTGGGAATAAAATAGAGAGATTAGTCTGAAGTATTAAATGAGCTGTGATTATTTACTGTCATTATTCCTTCAGGTTATGAAGGCAGAATAGGCATGGCATGTATTCGACTGAAGGAAAACTGTGAATTTAATGGTGAAAATACTTACAGACATGTTCATGCTCATCTTCCAAACTACGCAAGGCCTCGTTTTATAAGGATTAAGGTAAAAGAGTGGTCCTAAGTAGCTCTGTGCCTCTGTCCACATTTTTTTTCTCTCGCTTCTGTGAATACTGTGCACTCCCTAATTATGCAAGCAATTCTCTAAGGGCTTCTTTTTACTCTCACTTGCTCTTGTCATTTACCAATATGAAAGTAGAACTGGACCTGGATGTTCTAGTTCATCCTGGAAAAACAAAACTGCATAAGCATAACAGGATACAGGACATATTTTAACATATAAAAACAGGAAGACCTTCAGCACACTAACAGTTATGTTTCAGTTTACCACTGTTCTGTTCAAAATAAAGATCATCTTACAAGTAACAGTTTACAAAAGAAAAGACTTTGTAAATTTTAGTTCACAATTCAGTTTAAGTTGAATTAAGAAAATGTGAGAGTTTCACTCTATCCGTACTTATTGGGCTATTTATTTAAAATAAATATATCTCTTTTTACCTCCTTTCACTGAGATGACTCAAGAGAAGGATTAATACAGAGAGTATCCTTAATTCCTTAATCAATCTCTACATATTTGCATTAATACACGAAGTAGCTGACTGGTCAAGCTAGTAGTTTGTTTTGCCATCTCAGATAAAGTACACTGACACCTGTCCAACCTCCAACTATCTTTTTTGGCTGTTTGTCTCTTAGAGAAAATTCTTCCCTCTTTTGATCTGAAAACAAGGTACAGATATATACTAACAGCACTTACTGTCATCAGAAGTCCCCCTGTTTCCCTTATCCCAAGTATTTTTTCTTAGAACCTGGTCATCAGTTTCTTGCAAAGCGTGCATTAATCAAGAATTATTACTCTTTAAGATGATATTACACTGATCTGATGATCTGAACATTTGGTTAACTACCACAGTAGCTTTACTAAAACAAGGCTTTAACTGATGGAGGTTAAGTGAAAACTCCTCTCTGTTCATGATTAAATGAATTGCTGGATCAAACCTGTGAGCCTGAGTACAAGTAGAAAATGGCATGAGTAAAGTCTCTAGTGTTTCCATGCTGCATTTAAAGAGGGTAGTGAGGAAAGCCTTTCAGTAATCCACTACTGTGGGCCCAGAGTTTCTTACATTCAGGTTAGTTACTGACCCACACACTCAATAGTTGCCCTACTACCATGAATGCAGATAGTATCTTTATTAATAAGGCTTTGACTTCTGCACTATATGGATTTATACATAATGTTCATCTCAGAGACTTGAAACATATATATTACACCTGTTCTAATTATCTATAACTTCATATAGATACTACCTAGAGAAAAGTTCAAGGCTGTTCCTTTCCAATTCTCTTTAAATGTGGAAAATTTAATTTGTCTTAATTATGTGCTGCCATTGRTAAGTAGAGACATAACTTTGTCTTGTAGAGTGCCATAGAACTCACAGCAACTTTCAAGTACCGTAAAGTACAACTAATGGAAGAAGGTTTCAACCCAGCAGTCATCAAAGATTGCCTGTATATCCTGGATGAAAAAGAAAATACATATGTACAAATGACCCAGRCCATTTATAATTCAGTAAAAAAMCATCACTTCAGATTGTAAACATGTCAAAAAAAAAAATCAATGTTTTATAATCAGATTTTAAAGCATCTGTTACTCTAATACTTCTAGGAAATCTTATTTTTAATAGTAACAAATATATGCATTTGAAATAATGTGTGAAGATATGATCATTTTAATAAAACAGAACTGCTCTGACCTCAGTGATATTGCAGCCTGGATTTTTTTCTCTTTCATACATTTCTTATCTTTTCATTCCCTTACTTTTTATCTTTTCTAAGCTGCCTGCTCTAATGAGGAGTGTTCCTGCTACCCAGTGCATCGTCACTGTCACCTTCCAACTCCCCTCTCTTCTCAGGACTAACCATGAGTATTGAGGCATCTATGACAGTTGGTCTGTCATAAGTGATTGTCACACATTCATACTACGGAAAGCCTAGAAGCAGGTTTCCAGCTTGCCCTTCCTGAATTAGGTGCTCAAGCAGGCTGTACTAGGGTAATTCAAGATTAGTCAGATGGATATGCACACGCACTTTTTTAGGCCAATCCCACCTTTTTTAACACATAAATGTATTAAATTTATAGGATAGGAAGTCTTATAGCTGGAACTTGCCTTACCCTCCCATAATCATAAGTCCCAAGTAATTAATGTTCAAGCTTGCTCATAAACAGTTTAAAACATATAGAGGTTCTCATTTGTATTCACAGAATTTCTGCTTATCTGTTTATGTGATGAGAAGGCCACAACAGCACTAACTATCCTGGTTAACTAGAAAAGCACACGTTCTTTCTCACAGTGTGAGGATGTACTGTTAAAACTATGAATATTTGTATTGGGCCTCTTGGCATATGAAAATGAATACTATAAAAGATATTTTTATGTAAGGATGTTCATATTCATGTTAGAAGGTGAGCCACAATTACTGCATTAGTAAAAATGTTAGTCAAAACTGACTGTTAATGAAGCTTACAGTTATCTCAGTAACTCATTCAAGAAAGTCTAYGTTAGATGTTCACATTAAGCTTTACCCCTTGCAGCAGAGGTACCTTCTCTCATTTTAATTTTCATATACCAGGYAACATATATGCAAAATATGAAGAATTTGTAATAGCTTATAGCTGTTTTCTTTCCGTATAAATAGGATAACATCAGGCAAAATACCTTCATAGTTAAGCATGCTTTAAGTGTTTATATAATTTTTAAAAATGCAAGTAATCATACAGTATAGTATAAAATGAACACATACTTACAAGGAAGAACTGGCAGGCCAAATATTACTGCTGCTTGTAGCACATGCCTTCGTAAACCCCACTGTAGGTTTAGCTGATGTTGTGAAACAGTGTGGAAATAGGAAACAGTTCTCATTGACCAGATGCATTGCTTATATAACTTAAGAACAGAAATACTGGCCCAGCAGCCTGCCTTAACAGGGCTTATTGTAGCTGTCTGGCAATTACTATGAAGAAGACAGCAAGCATCCAACAGTGCTTCCCCAGAGTAGYTTCCCAGCAATGTTTACGCATCCCGACTCAACCGGAGACTCTGAATTTAAACTGCCCTCAGTGGCTTTTTTTCTCCAATTAATATTTTGAATTATATTTGAAAAACATATAAATTATTGCCCTCCTGTARCAATGAGTTTGTTTGCAGAATGGAAATCCACCCCATTTGTCTGTCCTGCATCCTGTTAATGTTCCTAGACCTGGTATGAGAAAGGGTGAAATCTTTCTTGTTCTCTTCCCCCATGCACYTGTGATTTACAGGCCTTTGGTAATGCTGACAAAAGCCAGAGGTGCTCAGCAGTGGCAAATCTTCCTGGTACAGAGTTACRCAAAGCCTCTTGTGCGCTGTTACTSATTAACACAGACCAGAGGGCAGGGCTGCTGTGGCTTTAAATTCACAGAGAATTTAACACTGCCGTTGCACGGCAAAGCCCTTAGATAGGTTACATTTTCCCTTCTGCAAAGTTTACAAAGGCTTTTGGCACTGAACATACCCACAGGTCCCTATAGCAGTCTTTAGAAAGCCTAGCTCAAGGTATCAAAAAAAAAATCAGTGGTGCAAATAGTGAGCTAAATTGTTTCCACTCTATTAAGACCAGCATATTTTATTAAAATCATTCTGGCCTACCAGTTGTGAATGTTTCATTAGTGTATTGCAAGAATGGTAAGGCAAAATTTTGCATTTTCTCTTCTACAATCTATGAACCAGTTTCATATTACATGCTTACAAGATTTATTTGATGCTTTAATCTATAAATACACAAGGTTTTGCATCAGTAGAAGCACAGGAATTTTCTCAGTGKTTGCTGCCACTGTTTACACATTGCATATGAATAAGCAAACTTTGGTTCTTTTCTACCTAGGGAGGACTTAAGGACCAAACACTTTCACTTGTTAAACAATGGCTTGCAGAGGACAACAAGGCAGATGAAGGCCACACTGAATGTTACACTCTGGGAAGCTTGGAACACTGTAAAACTTGATCAGTTTTTTAAAGGCACTTTTTTTGAGCATCATCATCTCTTCAGGCAGCCTAGAAAGGATTTTGGCATTTGTATGAGGCTCTTTCTTGTTGGTGGCTCCTGCCTCAGGGTTGCATTGCTCAGGAGCACCAGTCATCGGCACACTGTTGCAGCTAAGGGAGCGTGCTGCCTTTTTCTTGCCTTGAACAGATAAATAGCTGAATAAGAAGGAGCTTAACTTATGCTTGGTAACCTCTTGGGCATCTTCTGGAAAACAGTCATCTAAAGAATCCCCTTGATCCTCCATTTGTTGGTTCATCACACATGAACTGGGACT
Source organism: Eudromia elegans (assembly GCA_003342815.1). NCBI lineage: Eukaryota > Metazoa > Chordata > Aves > Tinamiformes > Tinamidae > Eudromia > Eudromia elegans. Next base: position 2,233,176 of record PTEX01000108.1, read on the forward strand.
CACTGCTAACTTCTTAGGCTGAACTACTATTTTTTTGGAAGGTGCTTTGTGTTCCTCTGCAWCTGGATAACACTGAGAAGCACTAGCAGTGGCATCAGAACTAGGCTCAACTATCATACTASAGGTTCTTGCCTCATCACTGGAATGAGTGTGGTGCAGAGCGTAACGGCAGCTAATGAGTCGCGCTGCAGTTTGTTGAATGATGTTCCAGTCTCGCAGAATATCTTCCCTGGTTGTGAACTGAGATGTTACCGTAAAACGAATGATCAACTTGTCATGAATGGTTGCTGGAATAAGGAAAAGCCTGCCAGAACTGCTCAGTTCTTTTAGGAGCTCTTCTGTCAGCCAGTTGGGACCCTGTTTTAAATACATATAAGAAGAAATAATACATTTACAATTGCTATGATATCCAAACATCTTTGTAAGAATTCCAGCATCATAAATTCTTACATGAAGAATCTATTCCCACCAGTTATTAGTGTCTGTGGAGAGACAGCTGCAGACAATTCATTCCGAAAGGAGATGGGAATAGCCCAATCTTTACCTTTAAACGAAATACAACCAGTCCAAGATGTCTCTTGGCAGGAATTTCAAAGAGTGGATCACTTTTAACCAAAGATTCGAAGAATTTGGCTGTTTCAGTACCCTATAATTTAAAAAAAAATTAAAAAAAGTAATTATGCATCAGTTTGTCACACAGCCAATATAAGACACTAAGTCAACTAGTTAAAATGCATCATTCCAACATGAATGACTGCAAGACTAAGACTGACAACAACTAAAAATTTTTATTTGCCAAAACTATGGTAGGATTTGTTAGGAGTCCGATCTCTTTCCAGTCGGTTTTGCAGATCCTCACAGACAAAACCCTTGACAGCAAACAAGAGCAGCTGGACTGATACATGGGAGTTTTCTAGAGAAAGGACTGAAACTGCATGTTAGAATCCTCTTACAATAGCTACTGATCCACAGTATGCTCCCTTGTATTTATATTCCACCAAGGATTTAAGCCTGTAGATGAAACTATGGGTTCAACGAGTAGCCGTCTATCACAGCCAGCCTCTCAAAGAGCTGCCACTTTGCCTCAAAGGAAGGTTCTACAGACAGTAGAGGCAGGAGGCACTGATTTATCAAGGTGCTCTCCACTGCTTTCTGCTTCCCAGAAGCGTACAGGAAAAGCTTCACTTACATAGTAAAACTTTTCAGATTATTTAAGATTAAAATCAGCATGCATTTAGTGTTTACATGCAAGGTTTGTATGACAGAGGATTGCTATTATTCATCATTTTATCATTCAGTTTACATAAACTCAGCTGCCCATAAACGCATAATGTTTATGCTTATATTGTTAATGCACATACATGCCGGACATGATCCTGAAGCTTTTTCACTCCAAATGAACGAATCACAAACCACAGCTTCAAAGAACGAAATCGACGACTTAGTGGAATTTGCCAGTGCTGGGGAGAAAGAAAAAAAACTGTGTATCAACAAGCACAAGAAAACACAGCAAGACGTGTCCTCTAACACCACTACAGCCTGGTACTTCAGACCTGCACTCATGTCAGAAAGCTTGATTGACACAAAGAATTTCACATTAGGGAAAACTAACTGAGCTCAGGAAACAGCCAGGAACTGAGCCTGCACTCAGGACACAGTTCTTCCAAAGAAGAACTATGTCTACATATACTCCAAGCATTTGGAAAATATAATTTTGGCTATTCCCCTTAGTCTAGAGCACTAAACGTTTAGAATTTTAGCTAATTACCAATTTAAACATAACAACTCCTGCTCACTTCCAGTCCTGTAATATGCATATTTAAGTGCTGTGCTGAATGGCTTCCCAAATCAACTATAAACAGTTGGAACTTATTTAAAATTAGATCTTTCCAGAGAAAATAACATTTGCTGCACATAAAGGAGCAACAGAACATATAAAAATACTTCTAATTATCTACAAAATGATTTGCAGGGTCCTATTTAACTGCAAGAGGAACTCACTGATGGTTTTTTTTTCCTCCGCAGATACACACACCCCCACACCCCAAGACTTTAATGAAAARCATCATTGATTTACAAAAACAAAACAATTATAGTTTCAGGATTTGAGATCACAGTTGAAACAACAAATAATTGAATATTATCATGATTTACTGTACTGAAAACATCTGYAAGATGTATCTAAACTGAAATGTGTCACACCTCTCCTAATAACTTCATGTGAAGGACAATGTAATTCATTCTACTGAAAGCATTTCTAGGCAGTTTTATAATCAGCTTTCATAACTACAGCTCACTTCAAAGTTCTATTATTTGATCTCATTATAGTTGCTTTTATAATTTTATGTAGTAAGACTACCTACAAGGCAAGCACACTCCAGGCAATCCGTATTTAAATATTTCATAGGCAATTTAGAATGATAACTTACCATGAAATCGACAGCAGCTCCTGAATTGGGATGCCTGAGGTAGACAGGGCTAACACTGAAGGTCTGATGTAACTTGTATTTATCTTTAACCCTATGAATTGTAGAATGAACTATTAGCAAAAAACTTTGCAGTTTGCGTATTATGGTGTTKGTCCTTTGTCTTTACTCACCAAAACCCAGTGCAGTCAAAATGAACCATCATCCATTTAGAAGGATTAAAAGTAAAGGAATCTGCATATTCAATTCCATCCAGAAATAACCGAAATTCAGGACAAACAAATGCTGTTCCTGCATATGCAGCATCAATATGAAGCCAGAGCCCCTCAGCATCACCTGTTGGAGTAGAAACTATTGTACATAGGGGACATAATGTATCAAAGCATGAGCTTAATTTCTTACTCTCTGAACATTAGATGTATGGGCAAGAAGTAGACACAGTCGCCGGTCATCAGCACTGCCTGTCAGAATTTATACTGAAGTAGAAATTCAAAGAATCTAAAATCTGAATTTGAATCTGAAAGAATCTGAAATCTAAACTTGAAGTAATAGTACTTCAGATATATCTATAAAATTGGTGACTACAAAGGACTACAGAGGACGTCCTACTAACCAATACTTTCAAAATTTCTTTGSTAAGTTAAATACTTATTAATCCATTATACAACAGTACTGGAGTCTGTACTGTACACCATGAATATTCCCTGGGAAACTACATTATTAAAAGATTTATTCATTGGCAAATTTTATTCATCTTGAGTATAAGATATTTTGGCATCCTAATACAAATCTTACAGATTTGTAAAAAATCTTACTTTCACTATCTCCTCCATAGATTTTCAAAACATCTGAAAAACTTAGCTGAGTAGTGTGTCTATTCTCCTCGGCTTGGCCATGAAAAATCCCCACATTGTTTTGTCTGTGCTATCACTGTTCAAAAACAACCAAAAACAGGCTTACAAACTGGACCCAGTTCTGAGAGATTGTCAAAAGCGCAGACACCAGTTGTGCCCAAAGTTGCACAAACCTAGAAGAAAACAGACTTGYTGAGAAGACATTTTTAAATAAAACGATGCATTTTAAAACCAAGCTATCAGTGCAGTCAAAAATGAAAATAAAATATTTGAATTCTATAAATCAGAAATTGTCATATTTGTTATAATTCATGAAATTTTAACTTTCAACTAATTATTTTAGCAAAGTAAGAAATGTTTTTATGTTGACATTTAGAATACATTACTCTGTCAATAATGAAATTGAACATACAAAAACAGGTACTAGGCCTCTGTTTCTGTCTTCTTCAATGGCTTTCTTCAAAGTTTCACCTCTGAGAGAAAAGTTCTCATCTACAGGCAGAAATTTCATCTTCACAAGAGAAATCAAACCAGCCTTTTCAACAGAAGAATGTGCCTAAAAAACAAAACAAAGCAAAAAAACAGTAAGAAAGCAAGCTCTGAGCCTGAACAGCTGCGATGAATTATGACATTATGAAAGTGATCACAAGAAAAGTAGAGATAAGGTCCTGATTATAATTTGGATTATTATAATGGTCTGGATGAGACAGAAGAAGCAGAAGTRTTTCTTGGTAACCATAAGGACCTACCTGATCAGATGCATAAGCAATGAGACGAGAGTTGAGTGAGGACTCATCAGTATCTGGCTCAGAAACTTTCATTTCCAAGATTTTGTTTTTCCTTGCTGCTAGCAGTGCGACCAAAGTTGATTCACTCACGGTGCTCTGCAAAGACATTGTACTTTTACTGCACCATATTGCTACTTTATTGCCATTTAAGCTGGGGTTTTACCAAAATCATTGAACTGCTCAGCTGCCCACACTCTCTTTCATTTCTATAACTGCTTTCCTCAAGTGCAGTATAAAGACTAATGAGCTTCTCCTTCTCCAATTACATTAGAATAACTTTGGTGAATACTTCAGTGAGGTGAAATGGACTGAAAAACAAATCTGCCTACCTAATTTATCTTTAGTATGTGCACAAGAGTACTAGCTCCTAGTCTATAATATACTAAGGATTAAAAATAATAATAATTTGTATTCTATAATCTTCCACATTTAATTTTAAAATTCTATAAAGAAACACCAAATTGACATTTATCACTACTTCCCAACACACAGACTGAATCTTGTTGGTTTTGCTTCAAGGAAAATAATCGTTCCTTTCAGACGGAAATTCACTCGAGTGGAAAGAGAATCTTTGACGAGGCCACCTCTGTCCTACCTGCAATACTCCTCCTCCCACACTGTTGGGATGGTGGTGCAGGAATTTATCTGGAAGACCCAGCATTTTAGCCAGCCAATCCATCACGTTCATTTCCAGTTCTGTGCAGGCTGGACTGGAGGCCTAGCAATTCAAACAGAGAGAACCAGTTTACCACCACACACCACATTTTAATTAATAGCTATTAATATATTTAATCGCCTTGGCAGAAAACTCATCTAAATATGACAAAAGTGCAGATTACAAACTTCATAGTATTGGATAYTTAGTCAGCTAGACCTCTAAGACTACGGCAGACACCTCACAAAACATAATATCACAATAATGAGAATGATGGGGTCCAATGGCTTTATTTGTTATGAGTTAATCTTTCACTTCTTTCTACAGGAAAATAGAAGGCTAAAGATCTGGGCAAYTTCACAGTGGAGAAAAGACTGGCTTCAGAATGTCAGTGAGGGCTGCAGAGTCAAACACAACCAAGGAGGGCTGCGCAGCTGCAGGAGGATGCTGGATACACAGGCTTTCTGGGACAGGCCAAACAACTTAACTTACAAGSTGAAAAGTAGGAGAGGAGACTCCTTATCTCAGTGGAGCTGTCACAAATGGCAGTTGTTTTATTGCCTACTGTGCCTGTACAACAGTTTAGGGACCAGCACCCGAGGTCCACAAGCAACACTCACATGTCATTTCACCTCTTACTACTTGGTAACTTCTCCTCTTGCTATGATGAATTTCAAAAATATCTTCAATTTTTTATGAGAGAAGGCATTTTTAAGTTGCACAAAAACTGAGGATAGTTTGAAGAGTTATGCAGACTCATAGATCCAGAAAGCAACCTGCTCCTGCACAGTACTCACTGAAGAACAACATCCAAAGTATCAAAAACCAGAATAATTTACCCAAGTGAATCCCAAGCAGTTAATTGCATCAGCCAACATATCTCCCAGAAGGGAAGGCCAAGAAGTAAGAGCTGGAAAATAGGCGTGCATATGTGGGCTCTGCCAATGGACTACCTAGAACAAAGTTAACAAGAAGTTAATTCTGAAAACGTCTCAAAATTCAGCAACAAGTGCAGTGATTAGCATCTGGTTAGTGATGGGCAAGGACTGCAGCAACGTAATATGTGCAATTACAGATCTGCTAGCAGAAAGCTACAGAGATTATATCAATAGGAGAAGAGTACTAGCAAGTGATAACACTGTCATTATTAGATAAATTCCACATTGTAGCAAAAGCATTTATCTGAATTAAACACGCACATGAAGATCATCTAACAGGAAGGAGTGGTCTTACGACAGCATCCCATTATAGTGGCTTTTAAAACAGTCTTTGTAACACCTTGCATAAAATGTTCAATGAGGTACCATTGCCTCCCTTGGCAGCGTCTGCAGTATAGATTTACAAGAGAAACCTTCATGATCATGGAGACAAGTCTGAAGTGCACATGAATTTGGGTAAGAGATACTTCACCTTATTGTGTCATAGTCTCCCCATCTCTGAAACTAAGATGATACAACTTGTTAGGTGGGGCCTTGTGAAGCTAAATTTGTCAGTATCAGAAAATGAGTTTCTCTCTAAGCAAATAAGAAGTACTCTGAAGTCTAAAACGCTTCAAAGGTATATTCATTCTAACTCTTAAAACTGTCATCATTAGGAATACAACTGCAGTCTCCAAGATCCTTCTCTGGACAAAAATCTTACACAAATTCTTCTATATTTCAAAGTGATTTGTTTTGCAGAATCTATGCATTCCCAGGACTTAGCGTTACCCCCACTAGCAGCAACTTTTCCCCAACATGACACTTTAATCCTTACCCCAGGCATAATAATCTTCTCTATGTCCCCAAAGATGTTGTCCCAGCTGTCTGGGTCCACTGGAGCAGCATCGGGCAGCTGGGCCCTCATGTAGCCTGGCTGCACATCAGGAGTCACCCGCCTCTCCCTCACGCTGCTCAGGTACTGGCAGATGTAATCCACCATCTCCTTCCCTGGAAGAAGCAACTCAAAGCTTTGAGTTTAGATCACAGGGAAAAAAAAATAACAGTTATGAGCACTTCACAGAGTCTGTCATTAACAATGAGCACTGGTAGCCTGGAGCTACAGCGTGGGCAAGTCCTRCTGTGTCCAAGGGTTCCAGGGCACCCAGCAGCAGAGGATCCTGCATGTTCCTCTGACCCATCTCTCTGTCCTTTCATTACATTTTTACTTCAGAATAGACCGTGAGCATGTTGGAAATCACTGAAACCAAATGTGGGCAGCTTCCAGAATTCATCCTACCTCATCCAGTAACAATTTTGAAATACACGCAAGGTTTCTAGTAAATTAAACATGAACTTCTGCTCAACAGTTGATTCCGACTTGTCTTCTGAAYATTAGTTTTAAGGCTATGAAATTMATCAGTGGAATATTAATTTCCTCATTATTTCCTCAGTATTTCCTCACAATAAGTTTGTATTAAAAATACAATAAAAGTCTGTATAAAAGAAAAAAAGAAGAAAAAAAGAGAGCTTATTTCATAGCACTAGCCTCAGCTCACTGTATCATGAACCCCCTTGTGAATTGTTGCTAGTGTTTATCTAGCGCCCGGCACCACCTCTGGCAGGGAGCTGCGTGACCTCCGGGAGGCTCCTGATTGTTCAGGGAGCAAACGTTGTCCCTCTTTCAGCAGTGGGACCAAAATTTGCTCCCTACCTCTAGAACTGCACCAGTACCAGTGAATTTTCATGGTCCAAGCCAGGCAAACAGCCACCATGCGCAGTACACCGCTAGCTCACATTCAATCAGAATCACGGGGTTTGTGATCTTTCCCATAGCATTTTACAGGTAGGACCAAACACCTTAGGTTACCCACTTACTCCCAAGCTGTTAGTTTAGAACCTGCTCCAGGACACATCCCTCCCCTYGCAGTCCCGTGGCTCTGTCTCAGTGCAGGGTGCAGTCTGAGAGCACCCAGCTCATCCTGGGTACCATTCCCAGCCCCGCCGGCGCTTCCCTGGCAGCAAACACCACATTCCCGGGGGCAGAGCAGGGCCTGGCACTCACCTCTCCGCCTGTATTCCTCCGGCTCCATCCCGCTTGCTCCACGAGCACTGCCTGCACCCTGGTCCGGGACCGTGCGGCGAGCAGCCCCGTCTGGTGCTCTGCTAGCTGCTCTCCCTTTATAGGTCTCTTTATCTGCCGGACCCACGCGCTCTGTCTGGAGAAGGTTTAACGTAGGCAGGTTATTGGTGAGTGTTTCTCTTAACTCCTCCCAACCGKGTGCTTTTACAGTCTCTCATATGTTCTCATCTGTGCTCTTTTGATGTGCGAGGCAGCATCTCCAAGAGGAGCCGCCCCTGCACAAGTCCTTTCCTGCTTTGGAACAACCCTTCAGAAGGCTCGTGGTAATCAACGTTTCATTGAGTATCAGAAACAACACTGGGCTTGTGCGAGAGAGGAAAACTCAGAAGTCGCCAAAGCTAAATAAAAGTAGCCATCTTCCAGTCCACTGAAAACAGCCTAAGTAGTTAATACTGTACAGGCACCCAATAACAACTTTGATGCTGCATTTCTAAGACCATGATGACTTCATGTATTTTTTTCAAACAAGAAGGATTTTAGGTCTGATTTTTTCTTGCTCGAAGAAAGCTTCTGCTTCCTCACACTTTTTTCAGTATTTATGCACTCAGTCCCTTGCTGTCCAAGGAAACGCAGCACAAGCATTGCAAATTCCAGAGCTGCAGTAGAGTCACGATCCCCCGTGGGAAATGCTGCTCTTTCAGATCAGACCCATCTGTCCTGCAGGGTAAGGTCCCTCCGTTGGCATCTCCCTAGACTCATGAGCGGGGGAAATGCATCTTCCTCGCACATCGTGCTTGCTTTCCTCGCACACGAAGGGCATGAGCTCTCCAGACCCGCCTCGTATCTCCAGAGCTCCTTCCACTCGGGCCGCTCTCAGGTTGAAGAACAGGCACGCAGAGCCCCTGCACTCGTTTCAGAAGCGGGAATCGCATCCTGACCTGTCTCGGGCAGCGCTGCCTTTGACACTACTTCGATATCGAGAGCTAATCCTCTTCAGCAGGAGGAAGCTTCTCGACACTGACACCAGCCAGTCCTGGGAAAAGAGAGAATTAAGACTTAAAAATCTTGCCTACGTGTCCTAAGTGCTGAAGGAAACAATTACACAGTGTGCTTGCCCTAATCTGGCTTCTGTTTATGTCCCTCTTGGGGACAGGGTTTAGTCTGATCCACTGCAGCAGGTTCTCTTCCCACGACACAGAACAGCTCCTCTTTCCCGCCTGATGCACAACACAGCCTCAACTCTTGTGCTGTTCTAGGAAGTTGTTACTTCTTTCTCCACAGCAAACTTTACAGAGAACAGTGTAAAAAAACCTTTCCTATTTCTGCTGCGATTAGATATTTGAGAAGGAACAACTGTTTCTGAGATACAACAATGATGCTCTGATACACGCTCATCAGATTAATACACCAAAGTAGAAATGTTGATTAAAAAGGCATTCAATGTAGAAAGAGCATAAAAAACATGCCATAAACTTCTTCATTTATCTCATGTTTCTCAGGCAACATAAAGATTAATAAAGTTGGCACTGTATTTAGTATGAGCTTAAGGAACCTCCCTTAGCTTTGGTGTTACCTCAAAGCGCGGCAAGGGAGGTGAGAAAGAGCTGGCAACAAACACAGGAGCAGCTCAGAAACATGGGCAAAACCGAGATTCCTGCTCGTGACAAGTAAATAATATGATTTTAACTAGGAAAGAATTTTTTTTTTTTTTTTGCTCACTGATTACATTTATGAAATCAATTTGGAACAGCAAATAAGGAACAATATTTTGTTACAATGTTTTCTGATCTAAACTACACATAATAACTATTTCATGTGACATATATTCTACGTCTTTTGCTCAAAACCAATAGTTTCGTCGGTTTGGTTTTTCATACTGCGYAGAGAAGAACAAACAGTAGGACCTGTTCGGAACTGGAATAGGATAGGCGATAATGAACTACAGGTTTGGTAAATACTGCTGGAGAGAGAGAGCAATGTTTGTTATAGCTACCACACACTTGGAAAAACTTTGTTACAGCCAATGAGGAACAGAATATTTGCTAACAGGAAGCAAAATGAATAGAAAAGGTTTTCTCATTGTTTGCTACAAAGGTCCGTGCTGTCAAAGCCGTGGGAAAGTCTCCACTTGGACACGAACGTTATCACTATCACTTCTTAGGCTAACGCTGAAATTCTTATCAACAAGAGCTCACAGAGATTAAACCATCGTTAAGTCTGTGAGATGTGAAGGCAGAAATACCATCTTGAAGACTAATTCAACTGAAGCAATGCCTAAACAGCACATTTCACTTGACTAATTCATTCCTAATACCAAAACAACCAGTTTCTGAGAAAAAAACYTTTAAATACAACCATTTCCATTTAGCCACTGCACAAGGTTACTTCAGGTCTCACTACCATTTGAGCATGACTACATCTCCGAACATAATTCTTCTAAAACAGCAGCAAAGCTTTCAGCTTTTACCATCTCTTGATTTTTGGATCCGATTTGCCAGCTTTCAGCTGATACTAGGATTATTTTTCACCTTTAAGTTCCAATTCTACAAACTCAAAGTTTGAAGTATAAAGATTTTAATTTGTGTTAATGCAATTCCTTCCCCGCTCTTCCCTCCTACCTTTGAAGGAAATTCTGAACCTAAATCAGACTTTTCATATATTTCTTAATGCTTAACAYAACACTGTTTTGATCTTCTATTACACAAATATAAAATAAATACCAAAAAAAATTGATGGATTCTACACTATATGTGGAAAAGATATTTAATTGTAAAATAGAAAAAGTAGGCCAGAGTACAGTTTTAAGGGTAATTCTTTTGTATACAGTATAGGTAAACTAGACTTTTTGCTTAAGTTTATATAAACAATTTCATAAAAGCAGTGAAACATGGAACAACAAAGCAATGCACAAAGTTTTATCTTACAAAAATGGAATCTGCACAGTAGTTCAAAATTCAATGTAACACAGCACTGAACAATCTTAAGGCAGTTTAGTCTAAGCACAGGACTAGACGCCAGGAACTCCTGAGATCCATTCCCAGGCCCACCACAGATCCAAGTGGTCTTGGGTCAATCACTGAACGSCCCCCGTGTTGCGCTTACATYAAATTATCAAATTGAGACAACACTYACTTACCTGCCTCAGGCAGCACAGTAYGGTCTGTTCTTTAAAAGATTTATACAATGCTTTGAAGATGTAACGTGCTATATAAATCCTAAGCTTAACAGATCACTGCACAGACGCACACAAACACAGTATCACAGTGAAGAATGATGATGCTAGGTCAGAAGAGCATCAATACAACATAAAAAAAAAATCACTTATCCAATTGCATAATTTCAACGCAAAAGTCTGTTTAGAAAAATGCATCACTGAAATAATTTGGAGACTATTGGGGAAAGCAAATCAATAGGAATATTCTAAAAGAACTATTGTTTTCTGTTCCAGTGGAGACATTCTTTTATATTCTTTACTGAACTTTGAAATATTTGCACATGAAAACTGTAAGACACGCAAAGTTTGTGAAGTTTCAATGCCTCCAATGCCAAATTTTAAATTGTCTATATTACGTAAATTAAGATTTTTTTAATATATTTTTTATTACAAATTACATTCCTTCAAGAAATATGCCATTCACAATAAAATTGGCTGCTTGCTTACTTCAAATGACCTAYAGGCTAAACATTTTTCTCATAAATTTTTCTCATCTTTGCTGAAAAATACATATGCAAGATGTATGTGTAGAAATTATAAAAACATGCAGCATATGTACAAACTGAAAAGTTTAAAAAATATTAGCTTCATATACATGTAAATCTACTTGGATATATCTGAAATTAAATATAAAAATTTCACCGCCTAAAAAACAAAACAAAAAATGTTTTTCAGAGAATCTGAGACAACTACTTAAAGCTTTACAAAGATTTCCACTTGGAAATGTCTTATTCAAAGAAGTTTAAGTTGTTACCTTGTAAAAGTAACTGTTAATTCATTTTGTCCCATAATTCATTTTCAAGTTGTCAGCTTAAATCAGCAACATCACCCTTAAAACTGTTCTGTTTTTCAGAAATTAGATTCATACTAAAATCAAAAATTTCACAAAAACATTGGCTTCTTGTGTTTCTGGATCCCTTCAAAAAGATTTATCAACTCATTTTGAAACTGTAAAAAAAAACAACTATTTACAGTATTTMATTTTAAATACTCTTCACAATTTCTAAATTCAGAGTTTTTATGTTACAAGAATTTCATCAGAGCTCATGGCTTAAGTCCAGTTATCAACTTGTAGCATCTTCTATATCATGTAATCCTGTGTCTGTACCTATATAGTGTACAGTTCAAGATTGTACTGCAGGTTTTTGACTTAAAGTAACAGGCTTTGCAGTATATTTTTGTTAATTTTTTATTAAACAGCTTCTTTATTAGTCTGGAGGCGGTTCATTGCCTCTAACTTCTGCCGATAAGCCTCTGCTTCTTGCTCTTTCTTTAGAAGTTGCTGACGATATTTTTGTGCTTCTCTGTTTGCCTCATCCAGCTGCTTCTGAAGAGTTTCTCTTTCCTATTAGAAACACAACCAGCAATACTTTGTCAAATACATATGAAATGCAACCTAAAATGGCAAATACTTTTTTTGTATATACAACTCAACTGTTTGGACATCACGTAGGGTGTGTTCAGTTCTTACCTGGGCAAACCTAAATAAACACCACTGTGCAAATTAGACACAAATTATCATATCACATATCTACCTTCAATATGCCTTAAAGTGTAAGCACAGTAAAACTGATTTTCTTCAGCTACAAAAACACCTAGCAAATCTTCATGAAAAAAAATGGTAAAATACAAAAGTGGAAGTATGGTGGGTCAAATAATAACATAAATCAACATTCCTCCAATGATTCCAATGCCTTCAATGCAAAATTTTAATCAATCTGAAGTAGGATTGGCATCCAATACAACAGGACTGTCCCTGTATTTCCAATCAGACAATATTACCAAGTGGTTTGTACTGGGAAGTAACACTAGCTCATGCTAACTGAGCTGGTGTGTGTATGTGTATACATATATATGATTTCTAAATGAGATGATCTGAAGGATATCATGCAACCCAGAGACAAAATTACTTCTCCAAGAACACGACATTTTTATAATTAATAATCATTTGGTTAAGTAAATCTCTTAAAGAGAGTAACTTAAGGCTGCATCATGTATACAAGTTGGTTGAGGATGGCTGTAAAAAGGTTTCCAAGTAAAATAATATGGAAAATGCCATTTCCTACGCAGCTGCCCTAGTAAATTAGAATGCATTTCTATCTCCCGTGACGTGCATMCTGTCATCTTGTTTGATGCTGCACAGAGTCTAATTGAAAAAACAATTTGCTTCAAAAAATAGTCTTGCTTTGATCTTCAACCAAATAACTTTTCATTAAAGTGCATCATACTTTCATGAATAAAATAGTATATGATTTCAAATACTTTTTTTTTTTTTCTACTGGAGTCATAAGTACCAGAAGAGGGAGGCTGTCAAAGTAGTAAGTTCTCTCCCAGAAAAAAAAAACTCTATCAAAAACTGAACCGCATTGATAATGCACATTTTCACCTTATTTCTCATCCCAGCAGTTCAATATGCAATTTCCGYTCATATCTCAAATAGCTGCAGAAGTTCCCCCTTCCGAACAGCATCCCTATTCTTCGTGTCTGATGCACTCACATATTTTCACGATCAGAGCCTGAAAATACAAAACGCTGCCTCCCTTCTACTTGCTACTGCTCTCAGTACTCGTCACAGCCACATTTAGCAGCCACGTGCTGTGCTGAGTGTGTTGGAATTCAGTGATCAGAATATTGCTAACAGCAGCATCTGTACAACAAAAACAACAGGTGAAGGAGAGATGGTATTAACAGGTTTACAGAGACTAGCAATGAGAACACAGGCGTGTAGAAATGGAATCTGATTTTATACATGGTTTTAATATTCCCTTCATTCAGCTGTTAAAAATTAATTATTTCACTTGACATACATGCTAATAAAGAGAACTCATCTGATCTGACCGGCTTTTATGAAAGAGCAGTTCATCTCCCAGCTCTGAATATCTGGATTCTGCTTTATAAATGATTCAACCCCACAGCAGYTAGAATAGTCAATGTCAAATGTTGTGACAAGAGGAATGATGAAGCCTATATTTCACAAAGGACCTAAAATACACCAGGAACGGTACTCCAGTACTGGCTCCATGGATTTCTAAGACTAGCTCAGTAGCATCCAATTTTTCTCAGCTTATTAAAGGTAGGGGAAGTTTCTGCAACTGTTGCTGTTGCACACTTACCCTAATGTCTGAAAAACAAGTGCATTTTTATGAGCATGCCTGGCAGAGTGAGCTCCTATCCCCCTCTTCAAGAACCTAATCCTGGAGGAAAGGGTTGCTAATCTCTGAAGCCCAAAGTCAATCCAAAACATAGAGCTATTTCTGTAAATTATCTGTGTAGCTTAAGGGCAGCCTACAAACAAGTTAGGCAGAACAAGTCTAGTGTAAAACTGAGGGAGAAAAAAAGAGAACTCCCAAGAAACAGACAATAGAGCTGATTCTGCTGCGTGTAGAAAGCAAGCCTTCCATCCCAGGGACACGGAGCTCCAGCTCTGCTCAGTTGGGCATCACCCATCACATGAACTTGTCACAGCAGAAGACAGGAGTGCACAGCTGGCAAGTAAAGCTGTGAGGTTGGCAGAGTTGCCAGAGATGGAGAACCAGCAGCTCCCCGGGAGGCCGCTGGGGTTACGCTACACAGGGCAGGCGCTATCAGCACAGGCAGGGGGCACGTGCTGCGGATGCCCAGGGCAGAGAGGCTCTCGGAGCAAATCTCCCACCATGCTGTACGCTAAGGAAGGGAAAGGAAGGAGGAAAGAAAGACCTCATTGGCACAGACCTGAAGACAGCACCTGTATTTACCAGGCAGACTAGCAACTGAAAGCCAGCAGATTATCACAAGAACTAGTATTTGTAATTTACAGAAAAGCATGGCCTTAATATAAGCAGAACAAATTAAGCAGCTAGAGGCCAAACACACTAACTAGGCAATAGAAAGGAAACAATTCTGCTGCAGAGGGCGTACAGACCACCTGTATGGCAAAAGTTCTCTGTTTTCAACATCTAAAGAAAAGAGGACTATATCTGGGTTATTCATTTCTGCAGATCTAGAAAATGTCCTCAGCGCAGTTCTCATACCACAGTTAAAATTGTTCTAGTTATCTGAACTCATTTTGCACTCATCAAGATAAAAYGTTATCCTGTTACAATAGAAGCTGGAGGATTCTGAGTSCTTCTAAGGAACCTTCCAATTTAACAAACAACTTTCTTTCACTATATTTTAACTTTTTTTAGTAGTCTATATATTGAAGACAGGCACACCTAAGTTACCCCGAACTAAGCATTATTTTTAACATTCAAAGAGCAGAGATGTAAATGCCCTATGATAATTAATGATTATGTGGGGTTTTTTTGATTTTGGTTTTTTTTTGTGAAGTCTAATGAAATGATTGTTCTGGTGATATCTAATGCATGTCATCCACCCAACGTGCGACATGAGAAGTAAACAGTCAAATCCAAGAACGAAAATTAAAAAGGCTGTATGTTAATGAATTATGCATGAAMATGAATAACAATATTTAACAGTCAATTTTTTTTTGCTGCCATAGTATGTTTTAATTAAATGTCAGACACTTAATCAAACTGCTATTACCCTTCAAAAATGAACAGAAGTGTTTCCTTCAGTCCTTTCATAGCAAAGTTTGTCACCTCATGTGAGTGGGAGCTCWACTTTATAAACACATTTCCAAAGTACTGTTAACTGTTTAGATGCACACTGTGAATTAAAAATGACTGAAGATCGGCCCAAATCAACTCTATAATGACCTTAATGACTCAAAAAAACCCCACTAAGACCAGTAAGAGCTTCCCACATTCAAAAAATATTTCGGTAGGGAAGGGGTCCTATTTCCTCCAATTCAAGTGTCTTCCACCCTGCGCTATATCTAAGTTCAGATGAAACCACATGCATTCGTTCAACTCCCCAGTTAACAGAGGCAGTACCTGTGACCGACAGTGATGGCTGAAGGCCAAGTCCCTGAAACACTCCAACAGAGGCAAGGTCTCTATGTACGTTTTCAGCTGAATGCACAGGGATTAAGTTTTCAAAACTTACACTTTAAAGAAACAAATTACATCTTTCATTTTAATCAAGTATTTTTCAGTATTTGAGAAATGTGTTTAAAATATGTAAGTGAAGTTGGCAGTTGGTTGTACTGTTAYATCAACTATCTACATCTAGACAATCTGAATTTTGTTCCTTTGCAACAGAATTATTAAAATACTTAAGGAAACGTAATTTCCTTTAAGAATAATTCAGGCAGATGTTTAAAAGTGTGAACAAACGATTTGTTTTTATTGTAACAGTCATACACTTAAAAAAYGCAGCAAGAAAACTTCAACTGTCATGATAATCTATAATTACCACAAGGCTGCAAAGAGCAAAGGTATTTGATGTGACAACTTAAGGACAGGGAAAGTCAACGATGAAAGGTGATAATTGTTATTAGACATGAATAAAGTATATCACAACTGTACAATAAATAGCATTCAATTAGGCACAAAAAGTTACTTGGTAATATGAACAGAGTTGGAGAATACAACCTTTGATAAATGAAACATCATGCAGTTAACAGAATGAAAACTGGCCACTCAAGGCAAACAGCAACTTTCACAGACTTCCAATCATAACRAGTGAGCACAATTAGAAGTGACACAAGAGGGAATGAGATGGTGGATCTTCATGGATTATAAAAAAAAAAAAAAATTTTAAAAAAGCTACAATCTTAAATTGAATAGCTAGGTCTATTTGTTATATATGAAAAGAAAACTTCTCTCAATATTGGTAGATCTCTTGCACTATTTAAAAACAGGATGGTGCAAAGCGACGTGTAGTAGTTCCTGCTCTAGCATTAAAAAGGATGAAGACACAAACTGATAAAGACAAAATCTTACTGTTTCATATGTCCATTAACAGTTATCTAGATATCATGAATGGAAAGGAAACATTGCTGAAAATATGATCTCACAATCAGGACAAGCATGTGGTCACAAACAGACAGATGAGGGGACAGTATTCTCATTCACCACTGGCGGAAAGAGTCAAGTTAGGTGATAATATATATCAGTACTTTTTTAATAACAATAATAAAAAACACACACACACACAAAAAAAAACCCCCAAACGCTAGTGATCTTGAAGAAAAAAAAAAAAGTTACCAAATACTTAAACAATTGTCACTTGCGTGCCCAACCAGAGGATGACAAAAGTAAAAAAAAAAAAAAGAAGACTCTCCTATCCTTGTTTGGTAATACCTTTGTAAAAGTTCAAAGTTCAATTCCAAAAACAGCAAACACGGAACAAATTGTTGTATCAAACTCTTCATTCTGTGGCAACACAGAAGCTTAGCTCTAAAATAACACCAAAAAACCCACAACCAAATATTCAGCTCTGAATACTCTGGTTAACACACATCATGTAATAGACTCCTTACTTCTATTTCTGCAGACTCCACACGATTTTCAACAATCTCAATGCACTGTCTCTTKATGGGTGGTTCTTCACTTATTACAGTTTCTTCAGCAATGTCTGTTGCTGGAACTGTTAACACTGAAAACATATTTGTAAACATAAATACTCATACTTCAAACAGCATTTACATAATGTAAAATTCACATAATTAATTTTACTAACAGCAGTAAAATACAAAGACTTCCCCTTATGAAAAGGCAGCTCTATAAAGGTGCAAGCTGAAACTCAAGCAAGAAAAATTTATTGAATGCTCTGGCTACCCATACGTTACTAAAGAATTTCAAAATTCTTTGTTACTGAGGTCTATGACAGTTAGCTGTCCCTCTGGAGTATCATCAACATTTTTTTCACAGGGTAAACACAAGCACAACAGTGATCTAGAGCAGAGTTAGCAAATTCTCAATTCTGCGACTCAAGCACCACAAGACTTGTTTTTTTAGTATTTGCTTAAGAAATGTTCTAAATATGAAGCTGACTGTTGTTCTATTAACTAGAACATTTAGACAGTCTGAAAATAGAGCAGTTATTAACTTGGTGGGGAAAAGGGGACTGGCACAGGGAATCACAGAAATTCATACTCCAGTTTACTTGGRAACAATTACTACCAATGCATGTCCATACTTCCTGATAATTAGTTGTGTTTGTTCAGACAAAAGCAGAACAAATTCTCAAGTCCTCAGGCTCCACGTTGGGAACTCTGGTGAAGAAACCCTGCAGAAATCATGCTCACTTAAATAGCAATTGCAGAGCATCTTTGAAAGAAACCACCCCAAAAAACCCACATACATCCACATGAAAGAACACTCACTGCACTAGCAGCTTCCATTAACAGTATTTATGATTCAACAGGGATATTTATGTCATTCTGGCTCCTTTGACTCTGCCACTGCTCCTCCTGAAACGGCTTCTCTCAGAACAAAAGCCAGGGGACTTGTATAGTTTGTGCATGAGATTCCCAAACCCAAACTCATTTTTCTACAATACGTCTAGTAAGCCAACCTTGTAAGAATTGATGAAGGCTCTTCATGTTTAATTCTGTTTTATAGTTTTCATAACAAGTTTACAAGACTCAAAATTATCAAAGGCAAAAGTAGTGGTCATTTTTCCATTCAGTGCCCCATTTCTCTTTTACGAGTTCAGCAATTCTGCTTATGTGCTGACATGTGCTACCTGAACTGCAGCAATTCTCACGGATCCAAACCTTTCACAATACATAAACTTAAAAAAAAAGAAAAAGAAAAAAGAAAACTTTTCCAAGTTATTTGCCGCTTTTTWAAAAAAAAAWTTAGAATAATTCCACAAGCTCACACTGTAGAAATTCCCACTGACCTTGCTGTCCATCTGGCATGGTCACAATGATTGGCTGCCCTATCCCACTGGTTGGGATTGAATGGAGGTTTCCAAGCTGAATGCCATCCGTGACTATGGTGATCACCTGCTGACCTCCAGAACTGACCACCTGCTGAATAGCACCGTCCACCGATTCYGCAGTCACCACTTCTTCTGTTGCCACAACTATTAACAAATGAGTAAAGGAATTAAGCCCATACATAAATGATTTTATGATGGCACAGGAAAGAAATTCTTCAAAGATTTTTCATATTCGTTTTTTTTCCTGAAACTATTGCATTACTTTATACAATACAGTTAATCTTTCATCAGGCCTTTAAACCGCTAACAATTTTGAAATATATATGCAATTCTGTCCTGGTTTGTCTGGTTTGTTATAATCAATCTTTAGGATTTTTCGTAGTAGCTCTAACCACTCAAAACCGAGGTTTTGGGTTCAGTGTTAACAATGCAGCAAAAATAAGATCTGCTTTAAGCATTAGAATTACTTTCGCATTGCACAGAAACTGCACTAAGCTCACACTGACTGGTAAATAAAAATGAAACTGAAAACACTGAGAAGCATAGCTACTCTTTAATTAATGATCTTATATCCACCACTTACATGATGAAAAGTTACATATACCAGAGATTTACTGAATTAAAGATTTATCTTATCTTAGCATGTCCTACAATATGGAAAAAAGCTCAGTTACAATGAAGGTATCAAGAGGGAAAAAACGACCTTTCGACACAGAAATCCAAACACCACCAATGAAGCCTCTACCAGGTGTCCCTCAGGACCCAGGCCGATTTCTGCGTTCATAGCAATAGGCAATAACAGACTGAAAGGCCTCTAAAGAATCAAAGCTTTGATTGAACCACATGGGGAACTCAAACAAAACTACTCCAACTTTACCCACTAACCATACAAAGTATGAAACAAGACTAAAGGAAAACTTATGAAAAGCTTTTTTTTTTTTTTTGGAGTACATAGCATAAAAGGCAAAAGATGAGACTTAAAAATATTGAAATAAAATACTGTAATATTCTTTGTATATAACTTTACAGGTAAAAGCAAAAACAAAACATAAGTATTTCAAATTTATAATTCTGTAATGAATACTTGGAGCATCAAACTCTCACAGTTGTGCTACATTACGTCTACAGATCAAGCTACGGGAAAGATTTCATTCAGAACTAACATGACACAGCTTACATTCAAACTGGAGTTTCTCATTACCACCCTTATTTTTTTAAAAAAGCTACAAAATACTAAGACAAAGAGCAAGATCACCAGCAGCACAACGAGAGAATCACTAAGACTGCTTTTACTATCAATTTGTCAGGGTAAAAGCAATTTGTCAGGGCCTTTGATTTAAATAACAGACATTACAGGGCTTTCTATCTACAGAGATGACAATAAAAAAATGCTACAGCCTGTTCTGATGTTTGAGACGAGAGAAGGTAGAAACAACTCTGCAGCTTTCATCTTTTCAGCAAATATAATCACACCCCCCACACTCTGYCATTCAAATGACTACACTCACTGCCTTCTGAAGATCTTGATGTTCAGAGACTGCTGCCATCCTATAGCACTTCTTAAATAATCATGAAGTGCTTATTCAGTAAAACAAACACWAACTCATACATGAATAAGAGGTATTGTATTGAAATTGAAATAGAAGTTATTCTGTATCAGAGAAAAAGTATCCCATAATTATAGTCCTTACACTTTTCTTGTTCTCTGTCTGAACATCTATAATGACCAACTGCCATGYTATCTCACATGTAGAGCTGAAGTTAATTAAAACACGTGGTGACCACACTCCAAATATACATCTGTAATGAGTTGCTTCTCTAAACTCTCAGATCCCRTGGAAACTCTTCTCCATTTTGATCTCTCCTGCAACTAGGTCTTTCAGTTTCATTCAAATATCCTAATTGATTGAAAATTGCATTGGCTTCTTCATAATGAAAGGCACTATGTTTTGAGTTTGAATGATTCCCTTCTCTTGCAATATTTAGGGTATATAAGAAAGTATACAGCTGTATTCAGACAGTGTTTTAAAAATGAAAAATTTGGATCAAGCAGAAACCTTGCAGGACTTGAAAATGCTTGGAGATGAAAAGTCATATATATATATCTGCTGCTGGGGTGCAGCCCTTATACCAGTATGCCTGCTGGAAGAGATGTCTGCTAGACTTTCAAAGAAAATATATTCCTTAAGAATGCTGCAAACTGTAGAGCTGAATTCTGAGAGATTTCTAAGTACCAAAGATTTTGGTCACCTAAATCTCATACTAACCACCATGAACAAAAACATAAACAAAACCACAAAGATATTTATTCAGACACAGGCATTAAAAAAAAAAGCTGCCATAACATCATAGTRCTCCAAGCAGTGTTTGTAATAGTTAAAAAAAATAATCAGTATTCAAAAGGAAAAATCCTCCTGACAGATACAACAAAGTTTTAAAAGTTTTAGGATGTTTTCAGAAAGATGAATGTTCAATCATATTAGATGCATAAATACCAGCTTAGCTAGAAGTCTTTTTAACAAATAACCGTACAGCTCCACCTGCAAACCTCTCAGGTAAAAGGAAAAGAATATCTGGTTTTGTTCATACTGAAAAAAGATTGGAATTTCATTTTTGCAAGAATAGTTCCTCAAAAAAAAAAAGTCATATTTCAGTGTACTTGCATTAGATGACACTAAATTACTTAGACCTCTTACCTGGCGTTTCTGAAGAATTAGACAGCGGGGCTGATGCTTCTGCTAAAGCCGCTAACGTGGCCAATACTGACGTCGATGAATTTCCAAATTGTACAGCAGACACTCCTGTCTCATCTATTAGGAGAGAAAAAGTTAGCTGCTAAGTTTAACAATTCATACGACATCTTTCTATATTATTAGCGTACTGAAATCTCTAACACACTAGAATAACACTCTCAATAACAGTTAAATCAAAGTGCTATTCTAAAGGCAAATTTGCTAAACAATAGAACTTTCAATAATGTATCTCCAGAAACACTTTTTTTCTTTTTCTTCTTTAATTCTGAGATAYTTGTAACATATAAGAAACACTGAAGAAGAATAACGTAACTATTCTTACCATTACTTTCCTCAAGTCTTCTCATTACTTGGTGAAAATCCACTCAAGTGCAAAACCCCTATATCTTTCCTACATACATCTAAACACCTGTTTCATYTGATGTATTTGCAGAAGATACCAGACCTGTTAAGTTCACCACCCCTCCAGGTCCAATGATAAATTGTGGTGTCGCTGCATGTATTGTCACAGTATCTGGRCTATCCGGATTTGTATTGATTTGATTCTGCATGGCAATCTAGAAGACAAAGGTAAAAATATCATTCCAATTATAGATAAAATAATTCCAACACTAGATAAAGAAGTTATTCAGAAGACCTAGAGGTAGTACAGTCCACTCAGTTCTTTTTCTCCCTAGTTATACTCTTGCAGCACACACMCGCTATCACACCTTGTGCTTTGCATAAGTAAGAAATATCTTTTGGGCAAAAACCTGTTGGAGGAAAACAGAATATAAAACCAGCCTGCTACACCTCCTCACTTGCTGTAAACAAAGAGGACCATCTAACCACATASGCTTTTTTATTGACGTCTAAGCTCAAGTATCTAAAATAAAGGTCTGAATAATCAAGCTGTGATAGTTGTATGCCATGAAAACTGGCTCCAGACAAACTATACATCACTTTAGGTATCTTTTTTAATTCTTTCTATATTATCCACTTTTATTTACTACATCACTTTTTGCAATGAAGTATACAGGTAGAGTTGCCTGCAAAGATCCCACATGGTTCTGTGCATTACAATACTCAAGTTTAAAAAAAGAAGGATATTCATCCCGCAGCTTTTCAGGAAATACCCTTTAGACATCTTCTAATGTAATTAATGTTTATTAACAATCTAATTTCCATGACACAAATCATAACAGAGTCTGGCACAGTAGTTAATACATGGTCTCAGTTGCTATATTAAAAGCTTGCATAAACAAGCACCCTCTTTTAAGTCTCCTTAGCATCATGAATCAAAATTACCTGTAATATTTCTGCAAGATCTTCATTTCCGTTGTCTATTGCAATATCTAATGCAGTTTTGCAAAATTTACTCTGAGCATGGACATCTGCTCCGTACTTTATTAAGAGTTCTACCACTTCTTGGTGATTATGTTCAGTAGCCCAGTGAAGTGCTGTCATCTTGAGCATGTCCTTTGCATTGACATCAGCACCATGCTGCAAACAAGATCATTGCACAAACTATGTCATTATAAGGATCTCAAATGAATAATGCTGCTCAGGGAAAGAAGCTCGCAATCGCCTCTTTTTCTAGTATTCATGTCCTATTATCCTACATCTACTGATTTGTTAGAAGTGCTTCAGTGTAGCGTACTACATAAATGATTTAGAAAATTATCAGAAAAGAAAGGCCAAAAAATCCCTATCCAAAACGTGTCTTGGTTCTAAAACCTGTTACTCATACAGTGCCACATTGGGACAAGTCTTATTTTGAACTAGCAGTAATTAATTCACCTGAATTCATGATGATTTTAATTAATACTAAAATAAATCATTAACCGAGCTGGAAAAGAAAACAGCCAATATAAATACAGGGTAAATATTCTGCAAATAAATGACTAAAATATATTTGTACCTATTCAATAAAGAATCATCCTGATATCCCAGCCTCAGACTTTGTTACACGAATCTTTACCTTAAGCAAGACTTCTACTATGTTGGCATGGCCTTCTGATGCTGCCATATGCAATGGAGTTCTGTCCACTTTTGTTCTGGCATCCCGACTTACACCTGCTCGCAGCAACACTTCTGTTGTCGAGTAGTGCCCATACTGCGCTGCTAGATGAAGTGGAGATGTTCCCAGCTGGAAAGTAAAGAGGGTCCTTGTAACACTTGCACAGAGTAATTTTCTTTTTATTATTATGTCGCTATTAAACTCAGGTGCCAGGCTACCCCTTTAAAATCATTTTCCTTTGCAGTCACAAGAAGAGAGGCTGCCAGAGCTTAGAAAAAGTATGAAAAAAAGGGGGGGAGGAGAGGGCCAAATTCTTTCCACCTATCTCACCACACTAACAACAGTTCTCTGGCAGTGACTTATATCTTCAAGGTGTGRTATGTTTCAAGGTGAACAACCTTATTTTTAGCAACAGACCACATTAAAGTTGAAATGGACTCCTGGAAATCATCTAATCCAACCTCCTAGAGAGAAGTCAACCTCCAGAGCAGAGCCAATCTGAGAATCAGGTCACTTAGTAGATTACGGCCCTTCAGGCATTGTGAACATCCCAAAATTGTAGGCATCTAAACGACTTCCTCTTAGACACCTCCAAAATCAACTTAAGAGTATCTACAYCACGGAGACCTCAATTACACATACTAGGTAGTTGAGACTCCTCTCTCATTTCAGACCTCTTGCTAAAGAGGATGCATGAACACAGTAAGTAGGATGACTGTTGCTTTTTCCTATTAACCACTCCAGCATTCAGCTTAAAAACCACCAAAGGAACTCATTCATAGTTTGTTACTCAAACTAGTAAGAGGTCAGAGCATACAAAAAAGCAGACTTAATTTGAAATTAGGTATTAGATGATGTGACAGCAGAATTTCAAAAAGTAAGTAGSAAGGGAAGTATCAAATGCCTAATTGTAATAATCCACTTTATTTTTTCAAGATGAAGAAAGAAAACAGAATTTTCCAAGTATTACAGAAATTTTCCTTACCCAATCTGTGGTAAAAGGTGCTCCATTTGCCATCAAAATGCGAACTTCGTCATCTTGACCCGCTCGGGCAGCTTCTAAAAGTTTCTTTCCCAAATCTACTAGTGACATCTAGTTAAATAAGTAAAAAAAATAAAGTGAAAAACTGTTAATACCTAATATGTTATTAATATTAGTTTCAAGTTCAATTAGTTCAATGCCACTGTCATTTTTAAAGAAAATGACTGTTTCATAATTTGAGAAGTTAAAAAAAAAATGTTGGTATTTCATCTGTAAACTTGATTTCAGAATTACTTTTCAGTCAGGCAAAACTAACATTGGGATGAAGATTTCAATGTTATAATGCTGTAAATATAGCAACCACAAAGTTAAACCACATTTCTCAGACAGGAAAGGTTTTGGAAGCTTTCACCTGACACTGCAACCACTTGCAGGTTTGTCCAGCTTTCAGATAGCACTAGGTCACAGCTGTCATGTTCCCTGTCACATGTCCAAAGCACTACATTCATTTAGCCAAAATAAAGAAATATTTTAAGCCATTAAAAACGTTTATATGGTTGCAAAACACGATGCCTTTTGGCCATCTCTCTCACTTCCTTCTGTCTATCCTAAAATATCATTTCTGTATTCTAGYTACCAAGTTAAGCCATGTAGGCATACATTAGTTTTCTATTTGCATTAGATGCACAAACTGAAAATAAATATTAATATCTGCATCAACTGCCTCAACTTCTAATAAAACACAGTGCTTGCAGRCTGCTACAGTACTGAGATATTAGCTAAGAAAACTTCACATCATCTTTGGGTAATTTCCCTTTTCTCGAAATTGCATATGACACCAAGTTAAAACTTTTGTATGATATAGARCAGGTAAATGATCCCTAAACAAATAACACCTAGATAACCTAGATGTTCCTGTTGCATCAAAGATTCCCTGGTATAACATCTTTTTCAATCCATTCGTTCATATTTGTTATTCAATATATTCAGTAATTAGAAAATTTAGGAATTTAGGTCCTGTATCTATGTTTTCAACTACTGGGATGCTAACATTATCCATCTGCTTTCCAGTTGCACAAGCGAGGCAGTTCAGCCTGTATTACTAATAACTGCAAGGGTATTCAGCCTACTTCCTATGCAAAGTTAGGCTAGTCAGGTCAAAAAGAAATCCCGTTAGGATTATTTTTAACTTTTTTTTTTTTTTAAAAAAACTGTATTTCTATTGCAAAAACATACATACTTAGAAAGCTCCCTGTACTCTGCTCTGGTTCAGTTGGTGTGGCATGCTGCTCAATAAGCTGAAAGCTATTGATTGTGGAAGAGACTAGAAAGCTGGAAAGGGTGCAAGTGCACAACTCCAGCATGGTTCAGTAGATCTGCAAAGGGGAGTGGGGCACTTCCGTGTCTAGAGAGCAGTCTGATGGCATCTGCACTACCTTCACCGAGGTAACTCTCCCTTTATGTCCATCCTTCTAGGTCATATTTGTCACAGCCAGAAAAGGGGAGAGAAGCAGGAGGATGGCAGGCAGGATGAACACTGACAATTGGGAAAGGAAGAGTGGAAAAAAGAAGATACATAGCCAGATGCAGAGGAAGGTACATTCGTCAACTCTTGCATTAAAATAAAGATCAGGAAAAACAGGGAAAAACAAATAAATAAAAATAAAGAGGTGCATAGCCCCAAGCCTGCACACTCACACCTTTTTCCAGTGGTGTAATGCTACCTCATGGGCCTTAGAAGCAAAAGGAAAACTAGAATTTAAATAAAGGAAGACAACAACTGATTTTCCTTGTATTTACTTTATTTTTAAACACCAATAGAGAGGAGGAATCAGTAAAGTTTCCTTTATGAATCAGAGAGAGGGGGAAAAAAAAAAACCACAGAGTAATTGAGGCTGGACAGGACCTCCTGAAATTGTATAGCTTGGCCATGGGACAGCTACAAGAAGCTGAGGTTGCATAAGGCCTGAGCATTTTGGGCATCTCTACCAACGGATATTCCATCTCTCTTCAGCCCTTCCTCCTCCTCATCAGAGGAACTGCCTTCTGCAGTCTCGTTCTTTCTCCATTAACCAAGATAACAACCTCAACAAGATTATATATGAGACAACAAAATAGGTGAATTAATTTACAGTGTTTATTGACTACACCTATTTCTTTCTCCCATTTACCATGTCTATACCACTGTTGTTCAGCCATTAAAGCGACTATTTCATTTCACATCTTGTTGCAAAGCTAAATCATAGCATTGCACTATATTCCATACGAAATGCTCCAGCCTAGGAAAAAGAGAGATGTGGAAGATCACATGACACTACCTTCACTACCATGTATTATTTACATTAGCTAACACATTCTGCTTGGTYTCAAGTGYGCTTCTATGTGTGTATTTACTATGCACATGTGTTTGCTTTCTTTAGACAGAAAAAACATCACGAGTTTACATATTTTACATTATGCAGAACTGTAACTTTGGTTAAGAGATTTACATTAGAAAAAAAGTTTCAGTTCTTATACGGTGCTTGGGGCCATCTAGCGGTCAAGAGTTGAACGAATAACAAAATTACACTATTCAATTTAAAAATAAGACTCCATTAGATGTCAATGCTACACCACAGCAGTACCTAAGAGACCTTTTCTATAARATACTCGGGCACATTTAGCTCCCTTTAGCCAACACCTGGGAGCATTCAAGGACTTTGTCAAGACTAGACAACCCAAAGCTGACTCCTAGTCAGGGACTATTCCAAGAATCAGCATCATAGTGTCAGGAAATCCTTGAGTAAGAACACATCCCACATTCTTCATTCCCCCTGTGCTTTCCCACTACTAGTATCAGGATCTAACATGAAAGCKTTTGCAGAGGTTTTTGGTTTTGCATTTTCCTTTCTGCCAGAAAAAAAAATCTGCTGCTGCCCCCTTGAGATTCTTTTGTGACAATGCAGTAGCACAGCAATACTATCAAAAGCAAAGACCTATGTATAGCACAATAAAACACACTGAAAATTGATTTGAGACTTCCACTTCAGGGCAGAATTTCAAGTTAAGCACCTCTGCTACTCCTTGCAATGCTATAAAAATCAGCTCCACTGATGTGTGCAGAAGGGGACACATCACACAATGGGGACACAATGTGGAGCATTTCCCCATTGCCAGGCTAACAAAGGGCCTTCCTTCAAACACAACAAAACACCAGTGGCTCCAAAATAAAGTCTTGGGATTATTACCATTGCTTGATAGCAACCCGAGTACGTTTCCAGACTGTGGAGAGCTCTGCACAGTTGTGTGAGCAGAGCGTGGTCTGCACAAGGTGAACRGGGAGGCACCTGCTGGCTTTGCACTTTGTGGTATTGATCTCCTCCTGAACTTCAGGTTTCATCATTTCTACGCATTCTCCATAGCACCATCATCTACAGGCTGCAATGAACTGGTAATTAAAATCTACCCCTAACAGTCACTGTTATTTTACTTCTGTTCAGTAGGAAATCAGGCTTTTTTACAATCATCTTAGATTTAAGTTCCTGAATACCCTCTGGCATCTCTAAGCATCCTGCATCTAAGCATCACCAACAAGGTATCAGAGCACTTGACCAGGGTTTACGCAGAAGCAAATGTGACTAGGGCTCAGCGGGGAGAGAAGGGAGACAAAATACAAGCAACTTGGGAAGCCTAGGGTCCCACAGAGACAGCAGAGCCTGCGGCCCGAAGGAAAAAGCTTGAATTTGGCTTAAAATTCTGCAGCACCTCTCAGACTGGTGTCCTGCCAAATGGATACTGGGCCAGGCCTCCACTCCCCTTCTACTACTGCAGCAGCCAAAAGCAGATAGTCAAAACGAGCAGGCACAAACCAGGCGGGTGCTGCAGACGTGCGGCTGTGCAGCACCTCTGGTGCATGCTTGGAGCGGACGCGCGCTCGAGTGCCACAGGAGGCACAGCAGGGCCACTTGCGGAGCACGAACGGCACCTACGGACACCCCTCCTGCAGTGGGGACCTGCAGCCATACCTAAAACCCCAACACAGACCGAGTCTCAGAGAACTGGTAAATAGGTTCCCCTCCTCATGTGACAGGGAGCAGAACTGCATTTTGGAGACTGTCATGCCTGTGTCCACATAAAGGGGAAGTAGGATCAGTCTTTTCCAAAGGTCCTTTCCTTGACATTTTTCCATGTGGCAAAAAAAAAAAAAAAAAGAAAAAAAAAGAACCTGCAGCCTGGAGAAGACTGAACTTCAGAAATGCTATCACCTGACTGATTTCAACACTGCACAGTATAGCTGTTTAGAATAGCAGTTTCCARAATAGATTTTATATGCCTACCATTACAAAGTTAAAAAAAAAAAGTACAAATATCATATCTCTTTACATCTTTTAACTAGCACTTAGTTTKGAACATTATCAAATTTGAAATAATGGTGTCAACTTGCTTTAGTGTTTTTACATGCTGAAATAGCAATGTAATACTCAGAACAGTTCCTCCTCAAAAMCAATTTTCATTTAATTTACAATTTGGTAACCTTTCAAGGAACTGAAAGCTCTGCAATAAACATAATCATATTTCCATATCCTAGCACATCTTAACAAGTTCAACATGTCTTTACCATATACAATATCATTTAACAGCAGTTATAATAACTCACACAGGATAAACTCAGTAAATGGCTTTTGCATGATTTCCTTATGGAATCATATGTATCCAAATGCATTTAAACAATGACTCCATGTTTTAACTGAAATCTTTATAAAAATAGCACTGGCATACAATATGCAAGCACATAGTATAGATAGTACATTATGATAATAGAAGTTTTATCAGTGAGTGTATAAATAACRATCTGTTTTAATTACATGGCTTTCAGCATTCCCCTACAGTTGCACAGTGTTCGTAACTAAATTTCTTTTAGTTTGTTCAAACAGAAACATYACCTTCATGTTGGACAATTCATTAAAAATAACTAAATAAATAAAATCTGGACTTAGGAAAGCAGATCAGAAAAGTAAATGCATTGATGGATAGCTTGGTCATTAAGGTATTTAAGTCTGTATCATGTAGCTTTCTCCTCCAATTAAGCTCATACATTAATATAAACTAGTACCAATCATCAATGAAACACCATGAAATGATGGAGAAAAGCCTGCCTTTAGCCTTTCCTTAGAATGGAAARAGCATCATGATCCTTATGTGCAACAAAATTATGCTCATAAAGATGCCCATTATGCAACGAAGGGGAGCCGCTGCATCAGTGCCGACCAAGGTTTGTTGCTGCTGGCTGGCACCAGAGTGAGCTACAAAGCCCTCATGGACACGTTTGGCACCAATTTCCAGTASAGCAGACACAAGGAGGGATAGGGAGAATCTAATGGCATTTTACGGAGCCTCCAAACTGTACTACAGCCTTACGATGTGTCACACGCATTTGTTAACTGAAATTACACAATATTCTCAGAGGAAAAAAACGTTTTTAATTCAAACAACTGTTTCATAATGAGGAACCTCGAGAGTTTCTTTCTTGCATAAAGGTCCAAAAACCAGTAAATGAGACGTTCTTAAAAGCCTGTGCAGCCGTTCGACCAGAAGAGCCGCAGGACGCCCTAGCATCAGCAAGGAACACGCTGGGGACTTTTAAGGACAGTAACGGACCAAGCAAGATGTGGATGAGGAACAGGCAACAGCAGCTTGGGTCAAGTCCTGTTAACTCCCGACCGTGAGTGCCTGCCATGGGCACTTTATGGGCACAGCGGCCAGTTTTGGCGGGCCTGACAAGTGCTCCTGCGCGCACCCACAGCGCATGCAGCCTGCTTTTACCTCAGCAGTACCTCAACGCCCGCGAACAACTAACAAAACCGCACTGAGCCGGAGCGCTCTGAGTGCGGGCGGCCACCACCCGGCCAGCTCCGGGGGGCAGCGCTCGCCGTCACGCCAAGCCCCCCTCAGCGCGCGGCCCTCGCCGGGGACGGCGCCCCGAGGCCCGGGGTGAGGCACGCATCGGGCTGCGCGCCCAGGCCGCACGTGCGCCCAGCCCCGCGCACTGAGACGCCGCTGCCGCCGCTCCCGCCAGGCC